>BSYR01000057.1:22427500-22825000 GCA_030270665.1 Hibiscus trionum | reverse complement strand
AATGGAAAATACTCAGATTTTTCAAATTGTCGATTTCGTGTTCGACGTTCGGCTGCACACCGTTAGGCGTTTCCGGTGACGTCGTGTTAGGGGAAATGGTCGCCTTGGTTTGACAACCAAGTGGGAGCGGTCAGCGATAGCGACCGGCGGCGGAAGTGCCGGCAATCGACGACAGAAGTTTGGGAATTTTTAGGGATTTAGGGACTGTTTTGTGAAGCTTGTAAAATTTTGAGATTTTCTAAAAATTTGAAAAACTTGAGTATTTTCCATTAATTTTTTTTAAAAAAAATAAAATTAATGCCACGTTTCAAGCACCGATTGGTTGACAATTTTTTAACACCCATTTAACCGACGGGCACCTAAAATTGTAACTATCGAAACTTTGGGCACCTATTTTTATAAAAAAAATACTTTAGACACCTAAATTATTGTGAGAAGTAATATTTTTAAAAAATATATTTTAAATTTAATAATAATAAAAATGGTTTTATTTTATTTTTAAATTATTTTTCATTTAACAATAATAAAAAATGACATGTCATGTTATAATAATAATAAAGTAATCCAGAGTGAAAAAAATAGGATCAATTTGAAAGTTTAGTTATTAAATAGGAGCAACTTGGGCACCTAAAATTTAAAAAGGTATACTTTGGGCACCTATTTTTCATTTAAGCCTTTATAATATTATTATACTAATTGATTGTAAAGTTTTAGGGTTGAAAAATGAATATTTAAAAATCCAATGGTGAAATTATAAAGAAACTTTTTTAGTAGTGATCATAATGTTTAATTTTTAAAAATTTGGAGCATAAATGTACATGGGATAAATTTTAGTGGCCATTGCAGTAGTTTGCCCTTATTTTTTCGCTGTCAGGTCAGCAAACCGTCAATGTTTAACGGCAACAAACGGCTGAGTGACCAAAAGTTTACGCCCCGAAAATGTAAGTGAACTTATTGATCGTTTTTCAAAATCGGTGACCAACTCTGTACTGAAGGAAACATAACCAATAGTTAACCCTATTTTTTTATTTTTGGATTTTAATTTCAAGAAATAATCAACCATGCCACTTGTTCGAATTTCATTGGATAGCGAAAAAAATGTCTATCACGGAAAAACCTTAAATGGGTCACGAAATAAAAAGTTAGGCACCGATTTGGCCCAAAATATAATTCAGACACTTATCTGAAAAAATATATAGTTTGAGCACTTATTTGACTGTTAAGTCTATATTTAATGAATAGTAATTTAATTATTAGTATATAAATAAGTCCAAAAATCTAAGTGGAAGTGTGAATGGTTTACCTTACCTTCCAACAAATTATTAAAAAAATAAAAACAAATCCAAAATACTATACTAAAATAAAGTCACTGTCTTTGTGACCCAACGTTTTTCTCGATCCTCAAACTGTCTTGTAGCCGTCGGATTGAAGTTGGATCCACGTGTTATAAGATTATAGGGTAGTGAAAACACTGGTGGGTCACCCATTAACGAGGAACTAGTCTTATGTGGTTCCTTCTTACCGGTTATAACCGGTGAAGTTTATGGTAACTACCGATCCGTCCGGTAACGAGGGTCCATGTTATAAGCGCTGGGGGTTTATGCAAAAAGTTGGGTGGTTTTCAGAGGGTTTTGGCGATCCGAGGGAAAAGAAATATATTTTCTTTTAGGACAAGAAAAATGAAATTTAGAATTTTGTGAGAAAATCCCAAATGGTTTTTGTTTGGATAACACATTAAAAAAATCCCCCTTCTGTTTTGTCGGGAAAATAATGGGATAAAAAAATGAAACAGAGGATTGTCTTCTTTTTCCTCCTGTGAAGAAAATTTCCAAATTTGTTAGTTTCTTTATGCGAACTTATGTTTGGCTGGGAATTTCGTATATTGATCCAACATTTCGTTGTCTAGAGGTGAGAAAACCGATTTTTTGTTCATTTTCCTTTGCGAATTCGCCGAAAGTTTTGATCTTTTTCATGGGTTTTCTGTGGTCGAGGTGTTTGGTTGCCGGGAATGGAAAAGAAAGTGGAGGGAAATTTATAGTTCGAGTACGAAGTTGTTCAATGACCCTTACGTTATAATCCTCTTAAGCATTACAATTTTTAGGCAATCAAGTGCCTATTCTTTCCTTTTCTCTGTTTTCAGTTTTCGTTGAAAATTTCTTAAATTTTGTCACTTTTTAACGTTGAATTCGTTTGTTTGTCGATAGTTTGTGTTATAAGGTATTCGATCTGGTATTTTGGAGGCAATTTGTTGGAAAAGCCGAGGAGATTATCTCAGATTCTTCCTTCGTTATCAGTTATTTATATTTTTTCCTTTTTGTGATTTTTCGGGATGGATCTTTTGTTCAGGGTTTTAGATCTTCATAAAAGAAAATTTTCTACATTATGCAGAATTTCTCACATAGATGCCTGAATATTTGGGATTGGATCCTTGTGTCAGGGTTTTTCTTGTGGTTTAATGGGTTTTTTTTTTGTTAAAGTTTAATTTGCTAATTACTCTTTGATTTCTTCTCCAGTTGTTTGTTTTGAATTTCGTAAAACATTGATGTTTTTAAAAGAGAATTAAAAATATGTATATAAACATATATTTACCCTTTGTTTGAATTTAAAAGTTTATAGAAAACCATTTTTTTCAATGGGGGTCAGGGTTGATGGATTTTCCATTCCTCATCAGATCATTTTGCTTCTGAGATTACTCACAATTGTGATAGATTCTCTATTGGTTTCTTTTTTTCTTTTCTTTTCTTTTCTGGGGTGAATGGATGGATGGAGTTGGTGGCCTAAATTCTCATCTAAAACGTGAAGATAACCAGTAAAAGCTTCAAAATCATATAGTCGGTTTTGGTATATTGATGTTTTCATCTGTAATTACTTTCTATTGGTTAGATGGTTGAGCCTTTTGTTTCGAAAAGGGAAATTTTATGTTCTTTGATTCTCATATCATGCCTTGAATTTCATTTTATTCCTTAAATGACAGTATATATCATTTCGGATTAACTCTCACATTCTTCTCTTATCAGGTTCTAAGTTCAGTTGAGATGAAATACTTGTGTCTCTTGGAATTGATTCAAGAGTGTAGGTGAACAGTGAACTGCATATGATGTGTTCTTTATGCTATGATCTTTGAGACATGGTGTTGCAGAAGAGGTTAGACTATGGATTCAATGGCTATAAGGTGCCTGCTACTCCACGAGCAACCAGATCGGCCAGGGTAATGTATTTTACCGTGATGGTATTGTATTTCGTGTTTACCTTTCTTCGTTCTCTCTTTGCAAAAGCACTGATCACTTTTAAATTGCTACTCTTACAATTTTATAGAAAAGGGTTCCATTTAGAAAGAGAGTTGAAGACAACCAAATAAGTGCTTTTGACCTACTGGCCACCGTAGCTGGAAAGTTATTACTAGATAAAGAAAGTACTCCTGTATCTAGTAATACATTGATTGCCGTTGATCGGTCTACAGTTGAAAAGAATACTGTAAAAGAGGAAAGACGGGATGCAGATCAATCATTGAAGCTAGAAACTTGCAATCAAGACGGCAGTGATAGGGAATTTGTGGTTTCTCAACTTGTTTCACAAGCTAATGAACTAAACTATAGTTCTAGGGAATCACCTAGCCTTAAAAATGACTCCCATTTTGGATTTACCTCTGTCGTAACAACTTCTGGTTGTTCAGAAAGATCCAATGTTCTGAAGTTGATGAATAACAAAATCAAGAATGAAACGGGAAGTTTGCCTCTTAA
Source organism: Hibiscus trionum (assembly GCA_030270665.1). Classification (NCBI taxonomy): domain Eukaryota; kingdom Viridiplantae; phylum Streptophyta; class Magnoliopsida; order Malvales; family Malvaceae; genus Hibiscus; species Hibiscus trionum. The sequence goes on along the minus strand of BSYR01000057.1, from coordinate 22,821,260 downwards.
GGTAGAGACAGGTCTCCCCTTTATGTGTGGGACATCTGGTGGTCGTATGAAACTAGATTCTGAAAATAAAGGGCCGACACGTGAGGAGCTGGATAGAACTGATAAGGTTTCTGTTAGAGAAGTGGCTGATACATGCCCGTGCCCCTTAGAGGATCCAGTAGTCTTGGATGGTAAACCTCCGTTTCTAGCTAGTTCAGATAGTAGTGGTAAGACACATTCATGTGGGTTCAATAATTACCTTAGTTCTTTACCCGCTAAACGGGATGATGTAAATGTGGTTAGTAGAGATGATGACGAAAAATCTTCAGGGTATACTTACCCTGGCCCCATAAAAAAGCCATTTAGGCCAGCTCCACTTATCGGAGATCGAAGAATAAAGAAGACACTGGCTTCTAAACACACAAAATTAGCTCCGAGATTGAAGGAGGAGACTTTATCCAATTCTGGTATGTGGCTTCTTAAAGTTAAAACCATCTCAACTTTGAGTAAATTGTTTGGTGCCATTGAATGGGATATTGACAAGTACGTAATATCCTTCAGATGAGAATTTGAAATCTGCTTACTGCGATAGGAGTGCTTACAAGCGATTAAGATCCGAAAGGAACTACCCTTTCAAAAAAAGGAAGTTCTTACACTATAGCTCAGTATCAAATTCAGATGGAGGAATCAGCAGCGAGGGCATTTCCAGTTCACCTGAGCAGAGCATCAATGGAAATGCTTCAGGTGTATATCCAAAGATGAGTGGAGGTGATTTCCATACTTTTTTGCCGTTATAATATTTTCTTGTGTTCGAAGCAAACAGAAGTAACTTTGCTAACTGATTCTAAATCTGTATTCAGTCACTGGAGAGTCGCCTCCATTAGCAGACCAACGCAAATCATTCCACTCGAGGGATTCTCACGGTATGAGACCCTTTGATGGAGTGATTCATATGTACTCTTTTCACTTATTTGGTGTTCAACATTCAAAGAGGTTCTTACATCAAAATATCTTTCCTTTTACTCAGTGAAGTTTAGGATCAAATCTTTCAGGGTGCCAGAATTGTTTATTGAAATTCCGGAATCTGCAACTGTTGGTTCATTGAAGGTAATGATCACTGACCTATTTCATTGTGGTAAAACTGTTTGGTTATTTTGTGCTGGCCGATGGAGCTATCTTGGCTTTCTTTTACTGCATGTCGCTACATTTGGACCTTGAAGTACTAATTTTCCACTGTGAAGGTTTATTTTTTCTTTCCAGGCACAATAGCTTGCTTCAAACCATGATAGATACTTTGATAGCTTCTGTTGTAAAGTGTTATTCTTGTGACTGGTCTAATTGCTGCTTGCTCATTTGACTTCTTTCTAATGACATGAAACTGTTTTAATGTAGAGGACTGTTATGGAGGCAGTGACAGCGGTACTTGGAGGTGGATTGCGCATTGGTGTACTTTTTCAAGGAAAGAAGGTTAGAGATGACAATAAAACTCTTCTGCAGACGGGAATTTCTCGTGATAACCAAATGGATGCACTGGGTTTTAGCCTGGAGCCTAACACTTCACAAACTTGTCCATCACTATGTACCGGAGGTTCTCCAATGATGCTTCCATGTGACACACCTCTACCTCTTGCTAGGTAACAAAAATAATTTTACAAGTTTAGCAGATATCTACACATGGATGATGGTTTAAAATCTGGTATCATTTTATTGTTTCTATTCCCAATCACAAAAACCAACAATCATTTCTGATTAGAGGCTGAGCTTTTGTCTGGCAACAGCATTTTTTTCACAAGTCTGCATGGATACATGCATGAAACTAGATGTTAGTCATTGAAAGTTGTGGCATGATAGTGTCCCGTGGTCAATGTTGTGAAATACAATGGGTACTTTGTTACCCTGCAGATTCAGTTTATGATGTAATACTGTTTGTTGCCAGGTATCCAGCAACTCCTGGTTTAGTTAATCGTGTTACTCATGATCCCTTGCCTGAGCATCACATGCCACATTTGGGAAACTTTGTTGAAAGTGATCATGATTCTGCACCCTCACCTACTGACATGTCATTTGATAAAAGAACAACTGATTCTAAAGCCTTGGTAACTGTACCAGCGATGAGTGTGGGGGCACTAGATGTGGTTCCAGCTCATAGGAAATCAAAAACATCTGAAGTTGTGCAACGTAGAATTCGTCGACCTTTCTCTGTTGCTGAAGTTGAAGCTCTGGTCCAGGCTGTTGAAAAACTTGGAACCGGAAGGTATGTTTCGAACCTACCAAAGAAACTGGGAGGATCTATTGAGATGCTTAGAACAGTTGGCATAATTGTATGGTTATAATAACAGATAGCCCCCTTATGTTGTAACGGTCTTGGTTTTAATGGCTCTATTAATCTGCAGGTGGCGTGATGTTAAATTAAGAGCTTTTGATAATGCGAAGCATCGGACTTATGTGGATTTGAAGGTCTGTGAAAACTCTATACCTGCTGATAAATCCACATCCGTCTTTGCCTAATGGAGTTCATTGTATATCATATATCTAACCCTTTTATAAAGTTCTTTGTCTGTTTCCTAACCTTTTTCGATAAAAATCCAAAAGGTCCACTTTATGTCTTGGACCACCAGGGCACATAGTTTTAATCTAGTTTGAGGCACACAGTTGCTTGTTCACCAGGTAAAAATGATAGATTATCTTTACAACTACCCTACAAAGAATCATTCCAATACTAATATTGCACGATTTTTCCGGAAATATTTGTTTATCCCTTTTACCAAGTGACCCGAAGACACTTCCTTCCCCCATGATTGTGTCGGTATTTATTTGGAATTGTGCAGGATAAGTGGAAAACGCTGGTTCATACAGCAAGAATATCACCGCAACAAAGGCGGGGGGAGCCAGTGCCCCAGGAGCTCTTGGACAGGGTCTTAACCGTGCACGCCTACTGGTCCCAGCAGCAAGCCAAGCAACAAATGAAGCAGCAGCAACATCAGCCAGAGAGCTGCCTTCTCCTTTATAACTCAACAATGAGAGCTAGTAGCAGATGTGATGGTGATGAAAAAAACTTATGTTGATGATGGGGTTTTAGGGAAGGATTATTATTTATCATGTTCTTGTAATTCTATTGTGATTATTTAAAAGAAAAAAGGGGGGAAATTATGACAAGGAAGAAATATGTAATATTTTATCTGCACTAGCACTGATTCTTCTCTCACGATGGAGAGAGAGGCATGTCCCTTTTGTAAATTGCTATTGATGGAAATAAGAGCTTGCTGAATGAATTACATTGCTCATCATAAAAACGGAAGCGCTGCATAAATATTGCTGTTGACTTTTCTTTCATGAATATGACACAAGTAAAATTATTTATACAAATATAATATTTGTTACAATGATTTTAAAGACTAATTTTCTACAAAGTCTTTAAACAGTAAAAAAATTCAAATAAAAAAATACAATATTGTCCATGTGGTAGCCATCCATGGAGGTCACTGTTCAAAAATAGAATGCATACTTATCGTCTTTAGCTTCTGTTTCTAGCAGATGCAGTAGTCGGGTGGCATAGGAGTATTTTTTTAAAAGACAATAGTAAATTACTGTTCAAAAACGATTTTAAGCATTTCGACTTCAAAAACACTATAACAAATGTTATGTTTGTGGAAATAATCTGAACCGTGTCATGCTTGTTAAAATAAAAAAAAAACAATATTTGTGTACCACATAAAAACATATTTCTATCTAAATATTTGAGAGAAAAAACTATCAATAAATGTAATTGAAGTGTTAAAAATGTTAGTTATTTATTAATTACTTTTAACAAGTATGAAATTCACTGTATAAATTTAGGACAATTATTCTATACGCATCCGGTGTAAAATAATGTAATTTTTTTACACAAGCATGTCTAATTCAAGGTTAAAATTTAAAATTAAATTCCTAACTTTAAGTCCTTGAGTACTAAACCTTGAACCCTAAACTTGGTACGAAGGATGGAAATGTGGAAAGATATAAAATTTGTTAATCAAATAGTTAAGATTAAAAGTAAGAAGGTGGTTATTGTTAAGATATATGTTTTGATATAATAATTGAAAATTGATTTGGACTAAATTGAAAAAAAATCAAAATGTTTTGTAAGTGCAAACAACTTGAAAACATGTTTAAGGGTTTTTACAAGGCTTTGGAATAACTTAAAATATTTTAAAGTAGCTAAAATCTATATTTTTAATATTACCGTACCGATACGGTGTATACTGTATCGATACCCCTTATGGTTTCAGCTACAGAAAAATTTTAGTAGCCAAAACACGTGCCGATACGCCTTTGCCATATCGATACAGAGAGCTTTAAACCCCCCCTAACGACTAGTCGCGTACCGATACGGTTATATCGTGTACCGATATGCCTTAACCGCTCCTAACGGTCATTTTTCTAACGGCTATTTGAAATGCAGGCCGTACCGATACGCATAAGCTGAAGCAGGCTCAACGGCTAGTTTCTAAGAAGGTCATATCGATAAAGCGACACGAGTATCGATACCCTACTATTTAGAACTGCATTTATGGAGAAAAATAAAAAGACCCAACGGCTCCAATTCAATCTCAACGATCTGCAATGGCTAGAAGTTCAATTGGGAGTATAAAAGAGACCTCCAAGCATCTATGGAAGACTAATGCTTCAATTGTCAACAACAATATGATGTCAAATTTGTCTTGGTGTTTTATTGTACATATTTTGTGTAGACAACACTTGTGAGCCTAAATTGTCACATTTGCTCAAGTGTTTAGGTTTGAGTGAGTGAGCTAAATCATGCAAATTATCCACCTTGTGAGAGTTTTCAAGTTTGCTAGATCTTTTTATTGCTCAGGAGTGTTCCCAAATCTCGGGTTGTGAGCTTTGGTTGCTAGACTTAGGTTGAGTCTAGGATTGTAACGGTTGTCCCCTAAACCGGCAAAAATGGAAAAAAAATATCTAGTGGATATTGGTTGAAAATCTTTAATGGGAGCTAAGGTATTGGATGTAAGTGCTTGTTAGAAGGCCGAACCACTACAAATTCTTGTGTCTTTTATTTATCTTTTTGCTTCCACAAAATCACCCAAAACACAAACTTCTCCACAACTTGGCAAGCTAAATCGGTTGAAGGAAATCGAGTCTATCAAACCTAACAGTTATGAATCTCCACCATTTGATTAACAAATTTTTCATCCTTCTTCATTTACATCCTTCATACCAAGCAAAGCCTAAATTCCAACCATAAGTTTTAAATTCTATACACTACAAATTAAGTCCCTAACCTCTAAAGCCCAAACTATAAACCTAAACCTCTAAACTAACCCGCTTATATAAACTAAAATTTTTACTATCGGTATATGTAATAATAATAAACCATAAATTTATACACAAAACACAAATCCTTTATATGCTAGTAATAAAATTGTGATACACAATTTTTCTCCTTAAAAATCATTTCTTTTCTTAAGAAAAATACAAAAATTGACTTTTAACCGGTTTCTTTTTTCAGTTTATGGTTCTCGTTTTTCTTACAAGTTTAAGTAATACTTTAAATTTTCAATTCAACCTTGTTTAGGTTTGGATAAGTCTAGTTTGTCTTCAATTTTGAGCATGGAAAAAGAGGGGAAACTTGTTCTCCCACCGATGACACCAATGTCTCGGACACTGTTCTTAAGTACATAAGTCAGGAGAAGCCCTGCATGTACCATCACTCATTGGCTCTGCGAAAGAGTGGAGAGACCCGAGTCATATAAGCAGTTAGCAGTGGCTGGTTCGTAATGTGAGGGCCGGGTTTATGCAGCTTCAACTACACCCTGAACTGTTGAAGAGGAAAAATTATTGCATGGTTCCGGACCACCACGTCATCCATTGTCCCTCCCACTAAAAATCAGCCACATAATTTGTTTTTTTCCATGTCATTTTTTTCTAAAGATGAATCTTCATATTTTTAAGCCATGTAAACAGGAAGTGGGTAGTTACATAGAAGTTGATTATAAATAAAATAATGACATGGAAAAAATTAAATTATGTGGCTTATTTTTAGTGGATAGGGACCATAGATGACGTGGTGGTCCGGGACCATGTAATAATTTCTCCATGAAAAATTATTGCATGGTCTCGGACCACCACGTCATCCATGGTCCCTCCCACTAAAAATCAGCCACATAATTTGTTTTTTTCCATGTCATTTTTTTCTAAAGATGAATCTTCATATTTTTAAGCCATGTAAACAGGAAGTGGGTAGTTACATAGAAGTTGATTATAAATAAAATAATGACATGGAAAAAATTAAATTATGTGACTTATTTTTAGTGGATAGGGACCATAGATGACGTGGTGGTCCGGGACCATGTAATAATTTCTCCACATACACGTATACGTATACGCCTCAAAACAAACACAACTTCAATGGGATTTTCTATTTTCGTAGAATCATTTTATTATTATTTTAAGTAATTTAAATATACTAAAGGAATTACTTATTTAAAACATTTAAATATATGTATACGTACACGTACACACATCAACATTATTTTCTTTTTTATTGAGTGGGTTCATTATTTAAAATATAATAATATAAAAATATAGTTATTAAATAATAAATTGTAGTTATTTTATGAATGACGTGCTTGTTGTACCTAAACTATAGAGTTTAGTACTGTAATCATTCAGTGACTAAGTACAAATTTTATTTTATTGTCTAGCAAAGTTTCGAATCATACAGAGTCTATGTCCGAACAAAATCTTATTAAAACTCTTTTTTTATATATATATTGGATAAACTGCCCCACTAATCTGTCATTTTAGAAACTTTTTGATAGGATTTATTTATTTTGATATAAGTAAAACTAAACTTTTAAAAATTTTACTTTAAACATTAAACTTTCAACATTCTGTTAAATACGAGACGGTGTTATAACTTGAAAAATAATGAGTGTAAAATGACATAGTATTGATCCAGTGATCAGGGGTGGAGCCAGGATCGAATATTGGCAGCTAGCCACGCGCCCCTATTTCTTTCCTCGTTCGAAGCACCCAAGTCTCAGACGAACGATTTGATCCCCTGATTCCCGTTTGTTGCTTGATCGGAAGGTTGGGCGGCTCTGCCTCCGTCCTTTGATCACCGGTTACCGGAATAGGTGGGGACGATGACGGCTGGAGGTTCACTTTGGGGAGCAGAGACGCGAGAGAAGGAGAGAGTGGGGTTGTTGTTCGTGATTGGTGTTTACGACGGTTTCAAGTCGCCGGAACAGTGGTGCTGTTGAGTAAAGGAGCACTCTAGGTTGCCGGAATCTGGGCAAAGGCCATCTCTTGACTCTTCAGCTGGTAACTGGTTTTTTTATCCCTTTTTCCCCGATTGGAGAGTTTCTCCCTCTCTGGTTTGCTTTCCCCTCCCCCGCCATTTCCCGTTTATTCTCGTGTTTTCCCCTGTCCCCATTGCTTTTGTTTTATCTCCCACGGTCTTGTTAGCCTTGTAAGTTACCAGATTTGTTTTGGTGAAATGTTTGTGTAACCCCCTTAGCCCGGCCTAGACGGTTGACCCGAACTACGAAGATTACACGGGGAAAACCAAAGTCAACCCGAAAGTCAACCTTGATTAACGACCCTTTTTTTATTTTTAAACTTGTCTAAATGCATAATAACCCTAGGTGTATTCTTGAAAAGAACATACTCAAAAATCACAGCAATCGAATAACATTTAGGGACTCAATTGCACAACATACAAATTTAGGGACCAAATTGCAAAATCTGAAAATTAGGAGGACTTAACCAGTTTTGAAGTTACCATTATGAAATTAATCACATTTCATGCTTCTCTGTCAAATTTCATCTCAAACGGATATCACAAACTCAACCAATTGCATATACAAGGATTGGGACCAAAACGTAAGAGTTTCAAAACATTTAACCATCAGAATCAGTGCCCAACGGTCGAGTGTTCCGAAACGGGGAAGATCCGTTCCGAAACTTGTTGCGGAACAGGGCTTGGCAGTGGCAAATCCGTTTCGGAACATCTATACCTGTTTCGAAACGCCAAGGCCATTTCAGGCCACCTGTTCCGAAACAGTAGCACCCGTTCCGAAACGAGTTGCCCAGAATTGCAGATTTTTGCTGGTTTAACAAGCATTTGACCCATCAAACACATCCATATGACCTCCATAACATTCACACAAGTCATCAAACACTTAAGGAACATATTAGCATCAACTAAACACAATCATGGCATCATTCAAAGAAAAACCCAATTCTATAGGCATGCATCCTATATTGAAAACCATGCAACCATCAATTCACCAAAACCAAATACCAAAAGGCCATTTACATGTTCCAACATCATCAAAGGCATTAAACCAACATAGGGAGTCCAAAACATCTCCCAAAAACACAACTAGGTTCCCATTGCCAATTGCCAAAAGCTAATAGTGTTAGGAAAACATTCACCATACATGAGCTTAGTCTTCACTTGGATCCTTTACCTCCTTGCTGCCCTTTATGCACTTCAATGCTCTGCATTATTGATTTAAGAAAGAGAGAGAGCGTAAGCACATAGCTTAGTGAGGAATGCTCAATTAAAACATCACAATAATGCATTTGCAAAAACACCTTTTCAAGGCCTTTAATTTCAAAACCACATTTATCATGCAATTATGCATACAAACCAAACATCTCATGCTTCAAATCATCAACATGTCATATTGACTTTCAAGTGATAAACCATAACATTTTACAACTCAAAAACACAATCGGATACGCGGATTACAAGCGTTGTCCCATACGCTTCATACACACTACCAATATCAAGGTGGAGCATGGTACAATCACAACCCCTCAACACCCGTGATGGAGACTATGGTACAATCACAACCCCTCAACATCACTCATTGGTAGTTGTATAACATCACTAACGAGAACACGTGACACACAATACAAGATCCACACATAGACTTTTAACCACCATTGTGATCTTAACACAAGATCCACTCATGGACTTTTAACCACCATGATGATCTTAACACAAGATCCACTCATGGACTTTTAACCACCATGATGATCTTAACACAAGATCCACTCATGGACTTTTAACCACCATGATGATCTTAACCATCTCGTTAGTGTACTTGGATGGAGTTTACGGTACAATCACAACCCCTCAACATCCAAGGCAACTTTATTCACGGTGCACCCAATCCTATAGCCGGCTAACTATATCCGATTCAAGTACTTTAAAACCAACACATCACTTTCCAATATACATCATTTGTCATCATTAATCCACTGTTTTTAAGCAATTAACAAAGCCATTAAATAGTCATGCATTACAATGCATCAACCACATTTATCAATATTCAAAACAAGGATCTCTTACCTTGAGTATCCTTCAACACATTGCTTATAAAACCAACATCAAACATGCTAAAATATGCTTTCAAAACAGAATTTAAACATGCAAATAAAACACATTGCATTCAACCATCTCATGGTTCAACAAAAAGAGAGTTTTCCCGAAAACTTACTCTTGAGCTTAGCTAAGTTGTTCATCATGCATTAACATCTTCAACCAAGACCTAAACTCACTGCTCTCATCAACACTCACATTTCGGCTACCAAACACAACCGAAATCACATCCAAACACCTCTACAACATTACCCAGCCAAGATCCATCAATTCCAATCATTCTTATACATCAATTAACATCCAAAAAGGATCTAATCACGTCCTTATACCTCCAGCTATAGCAGAACATCAAAAACACCTCAAAACCACCATTAACTCAATCAAAAACTTAGGAAAATCAACCTATCCGGGATTGCATTGATTAAACCTCCATTACACATCATTTATACATCCAATAAACATCAAAAGACATCTCAAAACATAGCCCAATCATTTAGTACGAATTTAATCAAAATTAAATCCAAATCTTGCATTTAAAGCCAAGATCAAGAACACAACATAAAAACCTTTATTAAAACTCAAATCAAGGATTGAGAACTTGGGAATTTCAGTAAAGAACTGAGTATTTAGAGGAGGACATTCATACCTCTAAATGTGAGTTTCTCTTTGTTTAAAGCCAAGATTCTTGAAAATTCAATAAGCAAATGATAAGGATTTGGTGTAGGAATGATTAGAGATCAATTAGAGATTGAAATCTCATCTTTAGATGTTAAAATCAGAGGAAAAATGGTTGGGGAAATGTGTTTGGCTGAGAGAAAATGGAGAGAAAATGAAGTGGGAAAATTTTGAGAAAAGTTAGTTATGAACTCAAAAATATCTATTTCCCCTTTTTCCTTTTATTAAATATCATTTAATAAATGTTTAATATTAAGAGAAATCTGGAGAAAACTCTTCTTGGGTAAATTAGCTCCTTAAAGATTCAAAGTTTCAATCCTTTTAAAACAGTCACCAACTTTTCAAAAATTACATTTTAGTCACTAACTTGAAATGTCACATTTCGAAACCTCATTTTGTAAAATTGATTTCACCACTCTCTTATATATAATAAAAGAGGATTTTTAGATATTTTTCCATAATTTTAATGCATCCCGAACTAGGCTTTCCCTAAAACCACCCTTTTATATTTGAATCGAAATCCGACCGGTCCGATTCAAACCCAAAACCTCTAAGCCCAAAATTGGGGTGTTACAACTCTCCCCCCCTTAAGAAATTTCGTCCTCGAAATTTACCTGAAGGAAAGAGGTACGAAAACTGCTTCAACATGTCATCCTTCCGTTCCCACGTGGCTTCCTCAACACCACGATGCTTCCACAACACCTTTACCAACTCAATGGTCTTGCCTCGAAGAACTTTACTATCCGAATCCAGAATCTTCACCGGTTCCTCATCATAGGTCAAATCTGGATTCAACTCCACTTCCTCCACAGGCATCACATGCGAAGGATCCGATCTATACTTCCGAAGCATAGAAACATGAAACACATCATGAATCTTTTCTAACTCTTGCAGTAACCTCAACTTGTACACAACAGGACCCACACGCTCAACCACCTCGTATGGTCCAATATACCTAGGGCTCAACTTACCCTTCCGGCCAAACCTCATCACATTTTTCCAAGGCGAAACTTTCAAAAACACACGGTCACCCACCGCATACTCAACCTCCTTACGCTTCAGATCCGCGTAAGACTTTTGCCGATCAGAAGCTGCCTTCAAACGCTCACAAATGAGCTTCACCTTCTCGGTGGTTCCTTTCAACAAGGCTGGCATCGAAACCAACTTCTGACCCGTTTCAGCCCAACAAAGAGGAGTCCTACACTTCCTCCCGTACAAAGCTTCATAAGGTGCCATTTGAATACTTGCCTGATAACTATTATTATAGGCAAACTCCACCAAAGGCAAATGTTTCTCCCAAGAACCCTGAAACTCAATCACGCAGCACCTCAACATATCCTCCAACACCTGGATAACACGCTCAGACTGTCCATCCGACTGTGGATGATAAGAAGTACTGAAATTCAACCGTGTACCCAAAGCCTGATGCAAACACTGCCAGAAACGCGATGTAAACCTCGGATCCCTATCCGACACTATCGACTTAGGCACACCATGCAGCCGCACAATCTCAGCAATGTACAGCTCCGCAAGCTTATCCAAAGTGTACGTAGTATGCACAGGCAAGAAATGCGCACACTTCGTCAGGCGATCCACAATCACCCACACCGAATTCTTCTTCGATGGCGACAAAGGCAAACCAGACACAAAGTCCATGGTAACCCTTTCCCACTTCCACTCAGGAATCCTCAACGGTTGCAACAACCCTGAAGGAAACTGATGCTCAGCTTTAACTCGCTGACAAACCATGCACTTGCTTACAAACTCAGCAACATCTTTCTTTAAACCCACCCAATAGTACTCATCACGAAGATCACGGTACATCTTAGTACTACCAGGGTGCATAGCAAAAGGACTACTATGACCTTCAATGAGAATAGCACGCCTCAACTCAGCATCATTGGGCACTACTATCCGACTCTCAAAACATAAAACTCCATCATCATTAAAGCAGAAATTCGATGGCCTACCATCTGCAATATCCTGAACATGTGGCACCAAGGAATCATCCAACAACTGCTTTTCCTTAATCAACTGAACCAAGGATGGTTTCACCTGCAACTCAGCCACAAGACCCCCATCACACGAAATGCTCAAACTGGCAAACATAGCCCTCAACTCAACAGCTACCTTCCTACTCAAGGCATCCGCTACAACATTAGCTTTACCCGGATGGTACTCGATCGTCAAATCATAATCCTTAAGCAACTCCACCCAACGTCGTTGCCTAAGATTCAACTCCTTCTGAGACATCAGATACTTCAAACTCTTGTGGTCCGTGTACACCGTACACTTCTCACCATACATGTAATGTCTCCAAATTTTCAAAGCGAAAACCACCGCGGCTAACTCAATATCATACGTAGGATAATTGCGCTCATGCACCTTCAACTGCCGTGATGCATAAGCCACCACCTTACCCTCTTGCATCAACACACATCCCAAACCAACGTAGGACGTATCACTATACACCACAAACTCTTTCCCTGATTCAGGTTGAACCAAGATAGGAGCTTGCGTTAAAGCTGCCTTAAGCTTCTCAAAAGCCTGCTGTCTCGCTTCCGTCCACTCATACTTAACATCCTTCTGTAACAAATTCGTCAAAGGTGCAGCAATCTTGGAAAACCCATCCACGAACCTTCGATAGTATCCTGCCAAACCCAGGAAACTACAGACTTCATGAAAAAACTTAGGAGGCTTCCAATTCATCACTGCCTCAATCTTCTGAGGATCAACACGAATCCCCTCTGCAGAAACCACATGACCAAGAAACACCACTTCTCTAAGCCAAAACTCACACTTGCTCAGCTTGGCATAAAGCTGATTCTCCAACAAAGCCTGTAACACAATTCTCAAATGCCCTTCATGCTCCTCCTCAATACGAGAGTACACGAGAATATCATCAATGAACACCACGACAAACTTATCCAAGTATTCATGGAATACTCTATTCATCATGTCCATGAAAGCTGCAGGAGCATTTGTCAAACCAAACGGCATCACAAGGAACTCATAATGCCCATACCTCGTTCTGAAGGCTGTCTTTGGCACATCTACATCCTTCACCTTCAACTGATAATATCCTGACCTTAAGTCAATTTTAGAGAACACCGCCGCTCCCCGAAATTGATCAAAAAGATCATCAATTCTCGGTAATGGATACCGATTCTTGATAGTCAACTTGTTAAGCTGACGGTAATCAATGCACATTCTCATAGTGCCATCATTTTTCTTCACAAACAAGACCGGTGCACCCCAAGGTGACACGCTCGGCCGAATGAAACCACGATCAAGCAACTCCTGAAGTTGCATCTTCAACTCTTTCAACTCTTTAGGTGCCATTCGATAAGGAGTAATGGACACTGGAGTTGTGTTCTCATACAACTCAATCCCAAACTCCACTTCTCGATTAGGAGGCAATCCAGGCAACTCCTCCGGAAACACACCAGGAAACTCTCGCACAGTCCTGATATCTTGCACACGCAACTCTTTAGAGCTTGGATTCATCACAAAGGCTAGGTAAGCTTCACAGCCTTGCCTCAACATCCGGCTCGCTTCCAATGTAGACACCACATTGGCAAGAAACTTCACATTCTCACCAACCACCACTACCTCATAATCATCCGCAAGTTTTAACGAAACCCGCTTATTCTCAAAATCCACAACAGCTCGATGCTCAACCAGCCAATCCATACCAAGGATTGCATCAAAACTATAGAAAGGCAATTCCATAAGATCAACATGAAAAACATGATTTTGTACAACCAAGGGACACCTTCTATAAAGCTTGCGAGTCACAACAGTCTCACCAAAAGAACTAGTTACACGCATACCAACATCCAAGGACTCAACAGGCAAACCAAGCAATTGAGCATGCTCACGCAATATGTATGAGTGTGTAGATCCAGAATCAATCAAGGAAAGTAATGACAAGGATTGCAAAGTAAAAGTACCTACGATCACATCCGTGTCATTCCTCCCCTCCCTCTGAGCATACACTCTGGCTTGCCCACCACCCTCAGGCTGAACAGCTACAACATGAGCCACATTCCTTCCACCATCCTCTCTACGCTGGAAGTTACCACGGCCGCGCCCACGACCTCTCTGTGGTGCAACAACTCCAGGAGCACGTCCCTGACCACCACCGGTCAACAAAGGACACTCCCTCCTTATGTGATCTGCCGAACCACAGTTCCAACACGAGTTACCGGTCACCACAACAGGAGCCTGAACCTCCCTCGCTGCTCGAGGACAATCACGCCTCAGGTGTCCACGCGATCCACATGTCCAACATGTGTTCGGATCAGCTCTCGCCCTGTCTCCCTGAACAGGCGCACCTTGCCCTCCACCACCTCGCCTAGCCGAAGACTGATACTTCTGATCACGTCCTCTCTTGTTCCGTCCGCCACCGGAACTATACTCAGCAGCTCGCTTGCCCACACTAGGACCAGCACCTCTAGAAGATAAACTCAAATTCAACTCGATGTCCTTTGCTCTACCAACCAGCACATCAAAGTCTGTGTACTCAGCAGCTAGCATATAGGTCTTCACTTCCGTCACCAAACCATAACGGAAGCGTTCACACCTCTCCTGCTCATCAGGGACAAGCTCAGGTGCGTACTGACTGAGTCGGACAAACTGAACCTCGTACTCAGCCACTGTCATACTCCCTTGAGTAAGAGACATGAATTCCCTTTTCTTCTCATCCAGGTATCGCACACCCAGATACCTCCTCTTGAACGCGTTCAGAAAGAACGTCCAAGTCACATCATCATCCTCCATTCCGGAGATAGTGGTTGTCCACCAAGTATACGCATCGTCATGCAACAATGATATCACACAACCCAGCTTTTGCACATCATTGCAGTTCATTTGTCCCAAAATTCTCTTGGTACTTTCCAACCAAGACTCAGAACCTTCAGCAGACAAACCCCTGAACTCAGTCCCTCCCAGACTGCGCAAGCGTTCTAGAGGTAGTCTTACATTAGCATCTCCCTGATGCCCAGCTCCTTGAGCTCCAGCTACTGCCGCCCGAAAGGCTCCAACAATAGCTTGAATCAACATTGTCATGTCAGGAGCAGCTTGCCCCTGCCCAGCTTCAGGTCCAGCGACCCCAGCACCAGCAGCAACACCAGCTCCTTCACCCCCAGCACTACCACCACCAGGTGGAGGATGTAAATCCACTACATTTTCAGTGTTCTCCTCATTCTCATTTTGAGCCATAGCTCGCGTATTAATCCTCGTCTCTCTACGAGGTCCCATTCATTAAACAATGCAATCACAATGCAATAAACAAAGTCAAGCTCAGCAAGGTAAGCAATCCAAGTACTCAAGCTCATTTCCAATTAAAAACAAATCATTTCATTAGCTTTGATTTGGCAATGGGTCCCTCTAACATGCTTCACCACAGCATACACCACAATTGCAACATACTTACAATTTATACATCATACTTTCACTCAACAAGCATACAAAGCAATCATACACATATCACCCACTTAACCATTCCCAATTACTCGAGAACTCAGCTCTGATACCACCAAATGTAACCCCCTTAGCCCGGCCTAGACGGTTGACCCGAACTACGAAGATTACACAGGGAAAACCAAAGTCAACCCGAAAGTCAACCTTGATTAACGACATTTTTTTATTTTTAAACTTGTCTAAATGCATAATAACCCTAGGCGTATTCTTGAAAAGAACATACTCAAAAATCACAGCAATCGGATAACATTTAGGGACTCAATTGCACAACATACAAATTTAGGGACCAAATTGCAAAATCTGAAAATTAGGAGGACTTAACCAGTTTTGAAGTTACCATTATGAAATTAATCACATTTCATGCTTCTCTGTCAAATTTCATCTCAAACGGATATCACAAACTCAACCAATTGCATATACAAGGATTGGGACCAAAACGTAAGAGTTTCAAAACATTTAACCATCAGAATCAGTGCCCAACGGTCGAGTGTTCCGAAACGGGGAAGATCCGTTCCGAAACGCGGGACCGTTCCGAAACTTGTTGCGGAACAGGGCTTGGCAGTGGCAAATCCGTTTCGGAACATCTATACCTGTTTCGAAACGCCAAGGCCATTTCAGGCCACCTGTTCCGAAACAGTAGCACCCGTTCCGAAACGAGTTGCCCAGAATTGCAGATTTTTGCTGGTTTAACAAGCATTTGACCCATCAAACACATCCATATGACCTCCATAACATTCACACAAGTCATCAAACACTTAAGGAACATATTAGCATCAACTAAACACAATCATGGCATCATTCAAGGAAAAACCCAATTCTATAGGCATGCATCCTATATTGAAAACCATGCAACCATCAATTCACCAAAACCAAATACCAAAAGGCCATTTACATGTTCCAACATCATCAAAGGCATTAAACCAACATAGGGAGTCCAAAACATCTCCCAAAAACACAACTAGGTTCCCATTGCCAATTGCCAAAAGCTAATAGTGTTAGGAAAACATTCACCATACATGAGCTTAGTCTTCACTTGGATCCTTTACCTCCTTGCTGCCCTTTATGCACTTCAATGCTCTGCATTATTGATTTAAGAAAGAGAGAGAGCGTAAGCACATAGCTTAGTGAGGAATGCTCAATTAAAACATCACAATAATGCATTTGCAAAAACACCTTTTCAAGGCCTTTAATTTCAAAACCACATTTATCATGCAATTATGCATACAAACCAAGCATCTCATGCTTCAAATCATCAACATGTCATATTGACTTTCAAGTGATAAACCATAACATTTTACAACTCAAAAACACAACCGGATACGCGGATTACAAGCGTTGTCCCGTACGCTTCATACACACTACCAATATCAAGGTGGAGCATGGTACAATCACAACCCCTCAACACCCGTGATGGAGACTATGGTACAATCACAACCCCTCAACATCACTCATTGGTAGTTGTATAACATCACTAACGAGAACACGGGACACACAATACAAGATCCACACATGGACTTTTAACCACCATTGTGATCTTAACACAAGATCCACTCATGGACTTTTAACCACCATGATGATCTTAACACAAGATCCACTCATGGACTTTTAACCACCATGATGATCTTAACCATCTCGTTAGTGTACTTGGATGGAGTTTACGGTACAATCATAACCCCTCAACATCCAAGGCGACTTTATTCACGGTGCACCCAATCCTATAGCCGGCTAACTATATCCGATTCAAGTACTTTAAAACCAACACATCACTTGCCAATATACATCATTTGTCATCATTAATCCACTGTTTTTAAGCAATTAACAAAGCCATTAAATAGTCATGCATTACAATGCATCAACCACATTTATCAATATTCAAAACAAGGATCTCTTACCTTGACTATCCTTCAACACATGGCTTATAAAACCAACATCAAACATGCTAAAATATGCTTTCAAAACAGAATTTAAACATGCAAATAAAACACATTGCATTCAACCATCTCATGGTTCAACAAAAAGAGAGTTTTCCCGAAAACTTACTCTTGAGCTTAGCTAAGTTGTTTAGACTTAAACTAAGCTCCCATAACCTTCAAACATTGGTTTCAAAGCTGAAAACCAAACTTCACTCACCGATTCCGTTTCGCAAGCTTGCCGAAACACTGATCAAGCCTCCGGATCAACACCACAAGGATCCGATGACGTCTCCCCTGTTTTAAACACATCAAAACAGAAGATTAATGCATCATCATGCATTAACATCTTCAACCAAGACACCTAAACTCGCTGCTCTCATCAACACTCACATTTCGGCTACCAAACACAACCGAAATCACATCCAAACACCTCTACAACATTACCCAGCCAAGATCCATCAATTCCAATCATTCTTATACATCAATTAACATCCAAAAAGGATCTAATCACGTCCTTATACCTCCAGCTATAGCAGAACATCAAAAACACCTCAAAACCACCATTAACTCAATCAAAAACTTAGGAAAATCAACCTATCCGGGATTGCATTGATTAAACCTCCATTACATATCATTTATACATCCAATAAACATCAAAAAGACATCTCAAAACATAGCCCAATCATTTAGTACGAATTTAATCAAAATTAAATCCAAATCTTGCATTTAAAGCCAAGATCAAGAACACAACATAAAAACCTTTATTAAAACTCAAATCAAGGATTGAGAACTTGGGAATTTCAGTAAATAACTGAGTATTTAGAGGAGAAGGACGTTCATACCTCTAAATGTGAGTTTCTCCTTGTTTAAAGCCAAGATTCTTGAAAATTCAATAAGCAAATGATAAGGATTTGGTGTAGGAATGATTAGAGATCAATAAGAGATTGAAATCTCATCTTTAGATGTTAAAATCAGAGGAAAAATGGCTGGGGAAATGTGTTTGGCTGAGAGAAAATGGAGAGAAAATGAAGTGGGAAAATTTTGAGAAAAGTTAGTTATGAACTCAAAAATATCTATTTCCCCTTTTTCCTTTTATTAAATATCATTTAATAAATGTTTAATATTAAGAGAAATCTGGAGAAAACTCTTCTTGGGTAAATTAGCTCCTTAAAGATTCAAAGTTTCAATCCTTTTAAAACAGTCACCAACTTTTCAAAAATTACATTTTAGTCACTAACTTGAAATGTCACATTTCGAAACCTCATTTTGTAAAATTGATTTTACCACTCTCTTATATATAATAAAAGAGGATTTTTAGATATTTTTCCATAATTTTAATGCATCCCGAACTAGGCTTTCCCTAAAACCACCCTTTTATATTCGAACCGAAATCCGACCGGTCCGATTCAAACCCAAAACCTCTAAGCCCAAAATTGGGGTGTTACAGTTTGTGTTTTGCTATGGATTGGCCTGGTATTTGTCTATTTCAATGGTGGTCTTTAACTTCTTACTTTAAATGGATGCTTTATTGGATTTTCCTCTTTCTCGGATGACTCGATCCATACTGAACTCTATTAAAGTCGGGATGAAGCTGGTTTCTGCTTGATCAAGGATGCTACATCTTATGTACGTGTGGCCTATGCTCTCGTTTCTGTTTTCTGATTTAATGTGATTGGGATGATTGTGTTCAGGGTTTATGTCTCCCTCTGCCTGGTTTACTTTTTCGATCTTTAGCTCCCTTGTGGTGATAGTGTGATTTCTTCTGTTGTGGAGCGACGTCTTCGGCCAAGATATGTCGATTCTAGCTTGGAATGTTCACGGACTTAGAAACTGAGAAACTGTTAGAGCTCTGCACAATGACGTGATTAAACATAAATCAGATATTATTTTCTTAGTGAAACCAAACAAAAAAAAGAGATATTTGGAAAAAATCAAAATGAAGATGAAGATGAAATCATCCTTCTATGAAGAGCCAAGAGGTATTGCGGGAGGGCTTGCCCTTTGGTGGACAGAAGATGTCTCCATAAATATTCTCAGTCATACCAAAAATTTCATTGATACAGAAGTGACCGTACATCGGGATGAGAAATGGTTTGGTACTTTCATCTATGGCCCTCCGTATAAGGATGAGAGGCAAGAGTTTTGGGATGACCTTTCTAGGTTCCGTCGTTTAGCTACTGATAGATGGCTCATTTTGGGAGACTCTAATATGGTGATGCGACAAGAGGAAAAGGAAGGAGGTAACTTGTTCAATCCCGCTGAGGCTAAATGCTTCTCTGATTTCATTGACTCATCTGGTCTCTTGGAACTCCCAATTAAAGGAGGCAATTTCACATGGTTTAACCAGAGAAGCGGCGAAAATTCTATCATTGAGAAACTAGACCGCGTTCTATGTTCCGCAGAATGGAGCCTTGCTTTCCCCAAAGCCTTGGGGATTTTGGATATTGCCATCACCTCCGATCACGCACCCATTATCTTGCTCACAAAGGGACTGGTCAGGAAATACAAAAAGGAGTTCAAATTCGAAAATAAATGGTTACTGGAGGAGGATTGCTCCCAAACGGTCTCCAAGGGATGGAAGGTTTCCTCTGGTGAAAGAACATCCTATAGTTTTGGGAAGAAGATTAGATGTGCCAGAAAGGCGCTCATAAAATGGAATAAAACTAAGACCAAGACAAACAATGAAAAGAATAGGTCTTTGATCACCAGGATTAAACAACTTCAGGGGAGGAAGCTTCAGTGCTCAGAACTGGAAGAGTTTAAACAGTTGAAAAAAGGAGCTCGACTCGGAGTGGGAGAGGGAGGAGAGGTACTGGCATCAACGCTCCAGAGTCAACTGGTTAAAATGGGGTGACAAAAATACTAAATTTTTTCATGCCACAACCATTCAACATCGTAGAATCAACTCCATTGTCAGACTGAAACGAGAGGATGGAACATGGTTGGAGGAACCGGAGGTAATTGCGAGCCACTTGCTGCAACACTTCCAGAATCTGTTCTCAAAGGATCACTCTATTGATTTCTAGGCTCTTAAGGATTACATCCCCCTTTTGGTGACTGAGGAGATGAATACTAAACTCTGCAAACCAGTGTCCGAAGAGGAGATAAAGAAGGCGGTTTTTGATATGGGAGCGTCTAAGGCGCTTGGACCTGACGGTTTCCCTGGAAGTTTCTACTAGGCTTTCTGGGATACTATCAAAGGCGATCTCACTGGAATGATTTTGGCGTTCTTCGATCAGGGAACTTTGGACTATAGGCTTAATAAAACAAACATCGTGCTAATCCCTAAGAAATTAAGTCCATCTGAAGTCTCCCACTTTAGACTGATCAGTCTTTGTAACTTTTCAATGAAAGTCATTACCAAGATCCTGGCGACGAGACTTAAGAAGCATCTCCCGGACATTATTCCACACCACCAGTCAGCTTTTGTTCAGGGCAGATCCATCCATGATAATATTATTCTTACAAATGAGGCCTTCCACGCAATTAAAAGGGAAAAAATGGGAAAGGGGGATCATGGCATTGAAGATCGACCTTGAGAAAGCTTATGATAAAGTGGACTGGGAGTTGCTGCGCTTTGTCATGGAAATTTTGGGTTTCTGTGAGTGGTGGGTCGATAGAGTTATGCACTGTGTCTCCTCCACCTTCTTTTCCCTAATCCTAAATTAGGAGAAAATCGTGGATTTTTCTTCTAGAAGGGGATTGAGACAAGGAGATCCGTTGTCCCCTTTTCTCTTCACCTTCATCTCAAGTACGATGTCGTGGATTCTTGAAAGAGAGGTTGGGCTAGCCAAGCTTGAAGGCTTAAGAATTAGGATAAGGTGTCCAATTCTAAGCCACATGTTATTTGCCGATGATTGTCTTATGTTTTCTGGGGCAAGCACGAAGTACTGTGAAGCTGTCTTGCGAGTTCTAAATCTTTTCCAACAGCCAACTGGCCAATCGGTCAATGTCCAGAAATCCTCGGTGATCTTCTCTCCCAATGTTAGCAGTAATCTAAAACTTCACTTGTCTAATGTGCTGGGATTCCGACCAATGGAGGAGGACAATGAGTATCTTGGTCTACCTGCCTTTTGGGGGAGAAGTAAAAAGAAGGCTTTGGTGTTCATCAAGGAACGGGTACAAAACAGGTTGAAGGGATGGAGAGCTAAACTCTTGAATCAAGCAGGGAAGGAGGTTCTTATTAAGGCTGTTGCACAGGCAATTCCCACCTATATCATGCAATGCTTTCTCCTACCTGCTACTTTCTGTGATGAACTTAGCTCGATGGTGGCTAAGTTTTGGTGGAATAATTGCGGAAACAAGGAGACAAGTATGTTAGAAAAATGATATGGTATATGGACATTTTTTAGCTTGAATTTGAGTAGGTTCCATTAGTCAAATTATTTGAGACTAAGTGGATTATTAATCTACTACAAGAGTATATGAAATGTGTATATTTACATGCTCAAAATGTTCAATGGGTGAATGAGAAATTATTGCTCAAAGTAACACCCATAATGTTGGAAAAAATGAGATGGAAAGAAAAATGTCCCAAACTTGTAACCCCCTTAACCCGGCCTAGACGGTTGACCCGAATTAAGAAAGTCACACGGGGAAAACCAAAGTCAACCCGAAAGTCAACCTTGATTAACGACCCTTTTTTTTTTCTTTTTAAACTTGTCTAGATGCATATTAAGCCTTAGATATGATCATACAACAGCATACTCAAAGATCATAAACATCAGAGATCAAACAGGGACCCAATTGAACAATTTACAACTTTAGGGACCAAATTGTAAATTCTGATAATTATAAGGACTTAACCCAAATTGAAGTTACCATCTTGAAATTAATCATGTTTCATGCTTCTCTGTGAAATTTCAGTTCAAAAAGACTTCCCAAACTCATACAATTGCACAAACAAGATTCAGGACCAAAATGCAAACATTTCAAAACATTTAACTGCCAATGTCAGCCCCCAACGGTCACCCGTTCCGAAACGGGAGACAGCCCATTTTGAAACACGGGGCCGTTCCGCAACGCGTACCGAAACGGGGGTCGGGCAGTAGCCTTTCCGTTTCGGAACGGTCCCTCCCGTTTCGGACGCCTGGGCTTGTTTAAGGCACCCGTTCCGAAACGGTAGGTGCTGTTCCGAAACACCCTGCACAGATTGCCCAAAAATGCATACTTAAACATGCAATTGACCAACCAATCATGCTCCAAATGCCACCAAACTTTACCAACATGCAATTCAACATATATGAGACATACTTGCATCAACAATTCATCAAAACATCCACATATATGAAAAGCCCCAAATCTATAGGCATGCTTCCTACACAAGCAACCATTCAAGCATAAACTTCCAATTCAAGCATATAAAGGCCAACCACAAAAACCAGCATTCTCAACAACATTCAACATACTTAGGGAGTTCAAAACATCTCCCAAAACATACACATAGGTCCCCCATTGCCAAATTACCAAAAGCTAAATGTACTTAAGAAAACCTTCCATAC
Organism: Hibiscus trionum; assembly: GCA_030270665.1. Lineage (NCBI taxonomy): Eukaryota > Viridiplantae > Streptophyta > Magnoliopsida > Malvales > Malvaceae > Hibiscus > Hibiscus trionum. The sequence continues at coordinate 22,798,311 of BSYR01000057.1, read as the reverse complement.
TTTGAGCTTTACTACCACTTGATTGCTTGCCTTCCTTGCTGCCCTCAAAGTACTTTAATGTTCTGCAATATTGATTTGAGAAAACAAAGAGAGCGTAAGCAAAAGCTTAGTGAGGAATGCTCAATAAAACCATCCAATAATGCATTTATAAAACACTTTAAAAATCATGCTTCAAATCATCATTTACACATGCTCAAAAGCATACTTTAACAAGCATCTCATGCTTCATTTCATTACATGTCATATTGGCCACAAGTGATACATTTCATTTCTTTGAAAACAAGTTCATCAACTTTCACCCCAAGGACTTTTAAACACCTTGGACCCCAAGGACTTTTAAACACCTTGGCCATGGACTTTTAAACACCATGATATAAATTACCTCAAGGACTTTTAAACACCTTGACCCCAAGGACTTTTAAACACCTTGGCCTATGGACTTTTAAACACCATAGAGAGGACCACACAAGGACTTTTAAACACCTTTGTGTCCGTAACAAGAATCATTCAAGGACTTTTAACCACCTTGATGTTCTTGAGTAACAAGGCTCACTCAAGGACTTTTAACCACCTTAGTGACCTCAACCTTTTCAAAACATCACTTGCCAATATACATCATTATCATCAATTTATCCACTGTTCTAAAGCATTAAACCAAGCCATATTCATCATGCATTCAAAAGCATCAAACCACACTTAATCAATGTTCAAAACAAGGAGCTCTTACCTTGAGCTTCCTTCAACATATGGCTTACAAAAACAGCATTAACCATGCTAAATCATGCTTTCAAAACAGAATTTAAAACATGCAATAAACCACATTGCACAACAATCAAATCATGGCCACCACTAGAGAGTATTTCCGAAAACTTACACTTGAGCTTAGCAAAGTTGTTTAGACTTAAACTAAGCTCCCAAGACATTGGTTTCAAAGCCGAAACCCAATTTCACTCACCGATTCCACTTCGCCTCTTGCCGAAGCACCAAATCAAGCCTCCGGATCACCACCACTTGGATCCAAAGATGACTCCCCTGTTTTAACACATTAAAACAGTAGATTAATGCATCATCATGCATTAATAGCTTCAATGAAAGCACCTAAACTCGCTGCTCTCATCCACACTCCATTTTCGGCCACCAAACACAACCGAAAATGCATCCAACCCACTTCTCAACATAGCCCAGCCATTAATCAACAAAACCTAACATCCTTTAACATCATTTAACAACTAAAAAGAACCTAACAACATCCTTATACCTCCAGCAACACCAGATCCACAAGATCACCTCAAAAACAACCAAGAATCATAAGCTAAACTTAGGAAATTCAACCTATCCGGGATTGCATTAATCAAAACTCAATTCCTTATCAAATTAACATTCATTAATCATCATTTTAACACCTTAAAACACTGCTTAAACAGATCCAACGAAATTTCATCAAAAACACACCAAATCTTGCATTTTAAGCCAAGATCCATTAAACAATCTTAAAAGCCATTTATAAAACATCAATTAAGGATTGAGAACTTAGGAATTTCATTAAAGAACTTGAAGTTCAGAGGAGAAGGATGTTCTTACCTCCAAACTTGAGTTTCTCCTCTTTTAGAACCAAAAAGCTTGATGAATCAAGTAGCATATACAAAGGTTTTGATGATGAGATGATTAGGAATCAAAAGAGGATTGAAAAGAAGTATTTAGGTGATAAAAATCAGAGGAAAAGATCTGGAGAGAATGTGTTTGGTTTGAGAGAAAAGATGAGAGAAAATGGGAAATGGAAAATTTAGAAAGTTAGTTAAAAATGACTAAAATATCTTTCCCTCCTTTTACTTTTTATTTTAAACCATTATTAAATCATTTAATATTCTAGAAAATCTGGAGAAACTCCCTTTGGGTAAATAGCTCCTTAAAGATTCAAAGTTTCAATCCTTTTTAAAACAGTCACAAAACTTTCAAAAATTACATTTTGGTCACTAGCCAAAATGTCACCCTTCCGAAACTCATTTTCCAAAATTGGTTTCACAGTTCACTTAAATATATTAAAAGATGATTTTAGAACATCTTTCCATATTTTTAATGCAACCCGAACTAAGCTTTCCTAAATTCACTCTCTTAGATTCGAACAACACTTTGACCAAACCGGTCAACGCCCAAAACTTCTAAGCCCAAAACCGGGGCGTTACAAAACTTGTTGGGAACATAGATTTGGAAAGCTTTATATGTAAAAGCTCTTCATGTTATTATTGGAAACAAGACAAAGGCTTGGACTAGATACTTTGGGCTAGTCATAGTTAAATTATATAAAAATCAAAGATGGGCCTTGGGCCTTGGGGCCTTGGACTTGGATTTCAAGATAATATTTTTTTTTCTTTCCTGGCTTAATTTTCCAACAGAAACTATAGAATTAACCCACTGTTTTTATGGAGTTACAGACCCTTCAGCTGGTTGTAACCTCCAATTTATTTGGATTAATTCTGTGATAATTATCATTTTGTATTCTGGAAAGTGTAACTCTTCAGAAATTTAACTAGCAGATTAATTATGTAATTAATCATGTCCCCTGCATGAACACTATAAAAGGAGGCCTCCTGTTTCTATCCAAAACACACACCAAAAAACCCTCTAGCCAGATTGTTAATAGTGTTCAGCTTCTGTAAAGTTCGTCGTTGCAGTCAAGGTTGCATTGCTCCTTTGGCTGTATTCTATCGTTGTATCATGGGAGACAGACGTTCCTTAGTAACTCCAGCACCGGGAGGGGACGAATCTGTTTTAAGGACATTGTGATAGCACAGGCCTCGGTCTAAGTTTTGATTGGTTACTGGTTTTTTCCTTTGGTTTTTATTTTAGTTTTTCCAGTTTATTTCAATTTCATTTACAGAAATTGTTTTTAATATATATATTTTTGTTGTTCCTCTTTTTAACTTGCTTCGTTTGTTGGATAACAAAGCATTCACTGGATATGCTGGAAGGAACTATGCCGCCCAAAAGACCAAGGAGGATTGGGGTTTCGAAATCTTAAATTTTTTAATAGAGCCCTCTTAACAAAGATCATTTGGAAGCTGGTGAAGCATCCTGAATCTCTCTTGGCTCAGACCCTCCGTGGAATCTATTTTCCGAATGGAAATTTGTTTGAAGCTCCAAAGAGCAAGAATCCCTCCTGGGCATGGGAAAGTATAAGGGAAGGGATTGATGTTATCAGGGCGGGTTCCCTGTGGTTTGTCGGAAATGGGAGACGCATCTCGACGTGGTATAAGAACTGGATCCTGAATTTTCAGAGCTTCAGGGTCACCACCCAGCCCCCGCGCCAAATCACCCCTGTCCTACGGTTTGTAGCATCATGATTTTGGATCAAAAGTCTTGGGATAAATCCAAAATCGAGGAACTATTCTCACCGGCTGAGGCTAAAGCAATCCTCGATATTCTGATAGGTGGCCCAGAAATTATAGATACTCTCATATGGGTAGGAACAAAGAATGGAGAATACTCGGCTAAATCAGGGTATAGATTTATTGAGGAAAACCAAAGCCCTTCGGCGAAACCCTCTTCTAGTCATTCCTCGAGAAACAAAAAGGCTTTCTGGCTTTCAATTTGGGACCTGAAGGTGCCGCCCAAGATCCGATCCTATCTCTGGAGGCTCTGTCACTAGGGGTGGGCATTGTCGGGTACCCGGTTCATCCGGGTACCTCATTAAGCGGCCCGTGTCCCGGCCCATTATATCCGAGTACCCGGGATTCGGGTACCTGTAAAATTCAGGTACCCGGGTAATCGGGTACCGGGTACCCGGTTTCTATTTTTTTATTTTTTAATTCTAAAATTAAAAAAAAATCACTTGTTAAACACAAAAATATTTAAAAAAAATTAAACTTAAAACTTAAAAGAATATAATACAAACATAGAAAAAATGTAGGGATTTAAACTTAATTTTAGAGTGAAAATATTAAGAAACATAAAATAAAAATATAATTTTAAATATAAAAAATATATATTAATTTTTATCGGGTCGGGTCGGGTACCCGGTGAGGGGAAACTTCCGGCCCGTGTCCTAGTAAATTTGTCAGGTCAGGTACCCGGCCCGGTCGGGTAATTTTTTTTCGGGTATTACCCGACATTTTAGGTTCGGGTCGTCGAGTTTTCGGGTCGGGTATTTTTATCCACCCCTATCTGTCACAACATTATCCCCACCAAAAGCATTTTTAGGGCCCGTTTCCATGGTAAATTCCAGGATTCCGATCTTTGTCCTAGGTGTGGTCAATAGATGGAGTCCATAGAGCACCTCCTTTTTTTCTGTCCGTTTGCTCAAGCAGTTTGAAAAGCATCTATCTTTAATTACGTGCCATATGTTATTGCTTTCCCTGGATTTCCAGAATGATTGAGTAAGATTTTTTATTTTCGGAGCCTTGGTAATTCTGACGACGTTTGTGCTCTTATTGCCTTTCTTCTATGGGCGATATGGAAATCGAGGAATGCTTGGGTCTTTGAAGGAAGGAATGACCGTCCATAGGATGTCTGGTTGCGTGCTGAACGGGACTTTAAAGAGTTCATCCTCGCTTTAGAAGTTGGCCCCTCAGAGAAGACCCCTTTGACTAAGGAGTCAACTTCGTGGACCCCTCCTCCTCCTAACAGGGTCAAGATCAACTGCGATGCCGCCTTTGACTACCTATCCGGTAAGGTAACATTAGCGGCTATTGCATGTGACAACTCGGGATCCTTTATCAAAGGACTAACCGAATCAGCATCAGCACCATCTGCAATGGTAGCAGAAGCTCTTGCCATTAGATTGGGCATTTCTCTTGCTTCCATGAATGGTTTCATGGATATTATCATAGAGGCAGACTGTCAAGCCGTTATCAGAAGGATTTGCTCCGGATCCCTCTCTGATTGGGTGTCTTCAGCAGTGGAAGAAGATATCAGAGTTCAAGCTGCATCTTTCGGTTCTTGTACCTTTTCTTATGTCCCTCGAACTGGTAATCAGGCAGCTGACAGCCTAGCCAAATTTGCTAAAAATACCCATTGTCAAACATGTTGGGGACCTAGTTTGCCTCCCTCTGTCAGTTTTGTACTTGTAACTTTGCGTTTTGAAATGAAATCTTCTCTTTGATAAAAAAAAGGATCGAATATTGGCAGGGGTTAAAATATTGAATTTCAAAAATACATGAGTTTATTACGTATTTAAACTTAAAATTTATGGGGCAATGCCTAATTTGTCTAGTATTTAAATTTATAAGGACCTAAATTGTTATTGGACCAAAAAATTTGAGGATACGCGGTCATTCTTCTTTAGTCCAACCAAAAGATGTAAATGGATAGAGCGTTTGACGAATTGTTAGTGAACCATTCGTATAACGTTCGTTTAGTCAGTTAAATAAACAAGTATGAACAAATTTTTATGTCCGTTTAATAAACGAACGAACACGAACAAATGTGTATTTCGTTTGTTTATGTTCATGAACAAGCTCGTTTATAAGCTCATTTACTTGATTTCTCTTTTCTTTTTATTTTTATACATTTTAAATATTGGTGGATGTATAGACTAAACTGAACACGTGATGATTTTTTAAGTTCAAACTGTGAAGCCTAATAAGCTTAAGGACTAATAGTATAATTTCACCATTTTGGCAAACATATAAATGAACAAGTTTGTGAATATTACACAAATATGTTCATGAACGTTAAACGAATATGTTCGTGAACGTTAAACAAACAGACACGAGCACTAGCAAAAATAAATAAACGAACACAAACATGATATTAAAAATTTAAATGAACCGAGCATGAACACGTTTAAATATAAATAAACGAACCGAGCATAAGCACCTTCAAATATAAATAAACGAACACGAACAACATCTTATTCGTTTAAGCTCGGCTCATTTACACCCCTAGTTCAACCCCTACTTAATTATGTATATAATATGTTTTTGTATTTTTTAATTTAAATAATTATTTTTATAGGGACCAAATTATTATTTATATCAAAATTATCAAATAATTATATTTTTTAGCAGGGGCCGGGCCCCTTGTGCCAAAGGAGATTGTAGACAAATGAGGGGACAAGTTGAAAGGAAATGTACGATGACTCTGGTAATGGAGCGAATATATGTAAGTTTATTCGTCGAACGACTGTGCTAGGTGCAACGACAACTTGTTAGCGAATGGGGTCTATCATAGCTAGCCAGAGAAAGAGGGTTTTTAATTAATTATTTAGATCGTTTTTCGCTCATAATTTAAATAATTTCAATATTACATGGAATTTATTTTGCATGTTATAATGTTGTTTATATTTAATAACAAAACGAGCAAATGATAAAACTTAATGTTGGAAGCTTAGTATTAAAGTTAAAACTTTTAAAATTTAGTAACTAAAACGACACAAAGATTAAAGTTTAATATCGACAGTGGACTAAAACTGCATATATACTTTTGATCAAAAAAAAAAAAAACTGCATATATACACCTTAAAAATACAATAACGATTCTGTTTATTTGTCTACAAATTTGAAAAAGTGAAAAGATTCTTCAACAAGGTAATTTCCACTTTCATATTGTTATTAATTAGTTCCCCTCCCGTCATGCATTTAGTTAGGTTCTTGGTTTTATGATCTATATTTGGATTTGCGGTTATTATTATCAATAATATTTTATTCGATGTTTAGTGATATGTTTATCATTGCATCAAATTAAGAGATTATAAGGCCCACGACCCCTCCAAAATGATAAAACTATATTTAAGTCTACAAGTTAATAATGAGAATATTATGTTTTACCCTCTAAAATGAAGAAATATGATTTAATCCTAAATTTTGTACGCTTCTAATATAATAAAAATATTATTTTGATTTCCATAAAGTTTTATGATTCAAATGTCCTTAGAAAAAAAATTATGTTTCACCCTTGACCTAATGTTAACACTTTAATGGTAGATAATGATATTGTTTTTTAATTAATAAGAACAAATAGTTTTTCTTAATAAATAAAGAAGAAATATAACAAAATCTTAGAAAAGCCTAAAATATTAAAGTAGACTAATCACGTTAATCCGTTAATTTTTTTAAAAAATCATCAAAAAGCACAGACTAATACTCTTGTGGTTCTTGAGAACGTCGGTCGTCTGTCTCCAAGATACAAAAAATAGATAATCAACTGTAGAAGTACGGCTGTAGAAATCATGAATTGTAACCTTGTCTTTTCTTATCATCGAAAACTAGTTGAAAGAATGAGAGAATTTTGTGTGTGTTTAACCTAGTAGGCTTACACAGTTTATATAGGAGTAGGAGTTTTATTGAAAATAAAATTTGTGAATTGTAACCCCCTCGTCCCGGTCTGGCCGGATGACCGGTCCGAGTGGGCCACACGGGGAAAACCGAAGTGAAACCCGTTAAGGCTTCCCCTCGGTTAACGACCTAGAAAAATTTCTTTTTATTTATCTTGTCTATAGGCGTAATTAAACCCTATGTGAAGTACAACAGCGGAAGATACAAACAATGCAACATACCCCGACCAACCATAACATTAAACAGCTCATTTTAATCCTTTATAGCAGGCCGTTTCGAAACGCCCTTAGGGTGTTCCGAAACGCCTTGACTTAGTCAACAGGCCAGGGTCAACCATAGGGTGACCGTTTCGAAACAGGGGTGACCCGTATCGAAACGACCCTAACGGTCAACTTCTCGTGGTCAACGATATTTGACCGTTTCGAAACATCAAAGGCCCGTTTCGGAACGCCTTCATCTCGCCAATTTCTCAAAATTCCAGTAGCAAAAATGTTCCGAAACGACCCCCATCCGTTTCGAAACGGCAGGCCAAATGCAAAGGGACCGTTCCGAAACAGGATGGCCCGTTCCGAAACGCCCCCTGTCTGCAGATACATTTTGGCTGTTTTAAGGCACAAGGGTGCCCCAAAACACCTCTGAAACCTCCAACAACATACTAGCAATTAATCCTAAGGTAACCAACTTACAAGCATGCTTTAACATCAACAAAACGAAACTAATCACCAAGGCATAACATCTCAAGCCACACATCCATACATGTCATTAAAGATATTAAGCTTTAACATATCCAACACTTAGGCAATTCTATATAGCAAAGATACTAACATGATTTCAAGCAAGGCATACATCCCAAAAGCCAAATTAACAAACACATATGAGGAGTCTAACATGCTCCTAAACAACAACAACAACAACATTCCAAAAGCATCATAACACGACACCTATCCCATTGCTTTACTATTACAATCTTTAAATTTAACTATCATACTTGAGCTAACCGTAAGCAACACTTGGAGGCCTTTCCTTGCCCTTGCCACCCACTAGCCATTGATCTGCATTGTCGAACAAAAGAGAGCGTAAGCATAAAAGCTTAGCGAGGGTAAGCTCGTAAAACAAACCTTCGACAATGCAGGGTCCAAGCACGAGCTACAACCAAGATTAAATGCATGATCTTACCTCCGATCCACACGAGCCATAAATATAGATGATGCATGAACATATATTCAATATCATGTCATGCTCAACATGTTTAAATCCACAACATATGAAATCACATATATTAAACCATGTTAGCAACACATCCCAAATCACTTTGGTTCACAATTAACCACATATTGGCAACGTAACTACAATCCGTATTGGCACCTAGCTATGACTCGAATACACGGATAACCGTTGGAACTCACATCCAACAACTCAACCATTACCTGACGGTGGGATTACACTCATCACCGTTCACGCGGAGGGGATTCCACTCATCCTCACGCCTCGTTTCACGCGGAGGGGATTCCACTCATCCTCACGCCCCGTCGATGGGATTCCACTCATCATCGACTAATATAAATAAAATTTTCGGGCGTACTCGTACTCCTCCTTGGTGACTCAACGCCACCAAGGCCACGCGCGACTTTTGACTCATGTGTGCACACTAACATCCTAATGATCGATCATTTGTACCCAAGCATACTAGTGCCAATACTACACATTTCATTACTCTTTCACAATATTAATTCATACCACTTCCGTGCTTAGCACGTACTCACCATGACTTACCGTCATGCACAAACCACATTTCCATGCCTAGCATGTACTCACCATGATCCTCGGATCATACAATCACCTCATAATGTCATTTCACATATCAACACCACATGTACATCATTAACAACTATATCACATCATAATTTACACATGTGTATAACCATATCATATCTATCATTAACACGCATATAACAATGCATCAAACATGCCTCAACATACATGTATACAACATATACATAATCAACACCATCACAATTTAACACGAGGCATATACAACCATTAAAGAGTGCAACCAAAGTCTCTAATCAAAGCTTGGGATTAGGCTACCACTCTAACCCCAACTCTAGGTGGGTTTACCAAGCCCATCCTAGGTTCACATGTTTGAACCAAATACTCAAAACCATTTTAAAAATATTTAACCACTCACCTAAGCTTCCAAGCTCCAAGCCAAGCAAGCAACCTCCCTCAAATTTCCGGATTTCTTCCCGAAGCTTCTCCAACACAAATTCCCGCTTCTAAACAACCTCAAACACATTTCAAACAATTCCAAATCAGCCCAACATCAAAAGACCAACCCGGAACACAATTCAAATTCAATTTACAACGTTGCAAGCCATGATCAAACCCCAATATTTGCAATCTCGGACAGCCCCAAAACCATGTCCAAAAACCATGTTTCCAACATCCATTGCACACACAAACGATCCCAAATCAATCCCTAATCATAGTACTACCATTGGGCTATCAATTCTCACCTTAAACAACCCCCAAAACTCACCCAAAATCCTCCAAAACTCTATTTTCGTACTCATATTTTACCCAGCAGAAAATTCCATTTTCAAACACCCAAATGACATCTAAATGGTCCCAAATCATCCCCATAGCATACATATACCATCAGCCCTCTAATTACACCCTAAAACCCACCAAAAATCAACTTTTTGACACCTTAAAAATGGGTCTAAGAACCCACTTCGGATTTTTACCAAAATTCAACCAAATTGATATATGTTACACCTTTTAACATGATTAACTAAAGCCCCAACTCAATTTATCAAAACCAATTGGAAAACCCCTTTAAAAATCCAAACTTGATATAAACCCTAATTTTCAAAAGTTCATATTTTTAAAATCTAAGACCATGTATGAATAGGAAATGAAGAGGAGAGTTAGAAAATGATTTTACCTTTAAAAACGCCCTTGAATTGATGAAGAAATCAAAGGAATATAAGCTTGAAGTTTGAGAGGGTTTGAAGATGGTGGTGGGTGTTTCTCATGTTGGAAATAATGGGAAAAGGGGAGAAGATGACAACTTTGAAAGTTGTCATCCTTTTTAAAAGTTTTTGGGCAAATTACAACATAAGCCCTTCCTTTTTTTTCTAAAGTTCAATTAGGCCACATTTTAAGTTGGATTTATTTTAATTTAATTTTATTGACTCGAACTATAAACTCGGATAACTCCTAACCCCAAAACACGGGTGTTACATGAATTATATGAATTTTATTTGAAATATAATTCATTAATTAAATAACATTATCAAAAATTAATAGATAATATCTTATTATATATTTATCATTTTAATTCGGAATAAAGATAATATTTTATCATATATTTATCCTTTTAATTTAAAAAATTAAAAAATGCTATATTTAAGAAAAATTTATCTCGTGGTAGGCTAAAATATTCACAAATCCCTAGAAGGCCCGATCGGTTCAAATATTCGCATCACCTATATGATATCAATTTAAGTCATTAAATAAGTATCAAGTTAAATCTTGTATATAAACATATCCCACACTTGTGCCCCACCAATGTGGGATATAAGCTTTTTTTTCTTAAGACAATTCACAAGTAACTACTTTGAGCATCAATTTTTCATTCATCACTTAACCGTTTTGAGCATATGAGATACCGTTGTAAAGGTCTCATAGAGTAGAATATGAACTAATAAATTTATCATTTGAATCTTCATCTTTATCCATAGAAAATATAGCTCAAAGACCGATTTATCACATTTTTTCAACAAAATGTTGGTATCTATGTACTATTTATCTTCATCAAGTTCAACACCCTGGCAGATTATCTCAGTGGTATAGCTTATGTGCTCTTAGTAGGCATTGCTCTTCAAGTTTAAAATCTATAATCTCACGTACCAGTCTAGGATACATGGATGTTTTAAATCCTGCTGCTTTGGTTGATCTTTGGAGTGGGAATGTGTACACCTTTGGTGAAGTTCCAGCTAAAAAAGGATATAAAAATATGAAAGGGATATATTCTTTTTCATAAAAATATGACCGTTTAAATGAGGGGATCGATCCTTTTGAACTTAGAGATTGGGAGGCAAAATAAAAATGTTTCTGCCTTGCTTTAGGGGGTTACAAACCCCCTAAACCCGGCCTAGAAGAAATGACCGAATTTAAGAAGTCACGTTTGAAAACTTTACCTTCAAGAAACTAATTCGAATTATGATATATTAAAATAGCATAAAATAAATTATTTTTGATAATAATATAAAATATCTCAATAATTTTAAAACCCGAAAGTTAAAATAATAATCATATAATTTTAATAAAACATTCAAATTTAAGTCTGAAAACGCATGTAAAAATAAAAAGTCTCAAATCCAAAATTACATTAAAATTTCAAAACAATCTTAATAATAAAATAATCGCAAAAGTAAAGTATATCGTACTGAAGATAAAATAGATTCGATAAAATAAAGAGATCCTCCGAGTACCAAGTCACCTAGAGTTGGGATATCTGAAAAAGGAAAACTATAGGGGAGTAAGCTAAAGAGCTTAGTGTGTCTCTAAAGTGCAAGAAAATCAAAGTCGTAAAAACATAGTAATATTTTCTTAAAATTCTTTAAAACATAACACATAAATCACAAGCGCAATGCAATGCATCCAACTACAATCAACAAGAGGAAAGTTCCCCAGAACTCCTCACTACAACCGCCAATCCGAAGTGGAATTCAGCCTAGAGGGTGAAACCACTAAACTTTCCCGAACAAATCCCAATTCATGCTCATACAATGATATGATGATTAGAAATCAAATTTCATAAACAAAGTTCTATAAATCCGATATTCCGTAAACATACTTTATAAATCATAGTCCATAAGTCCATAAATCATAGTTCATAAATCGTAGTCCATAAATCACGATTCGTAAATCGTAGTAAAAACATATTCTGAAAACGTATGCATGTGATGTCAACCATAAAAATCATAATACATATAAATAATCACATAAATGGTAAAACACCAACACATAGAAAAATAACGTATAATTTAATTATAGCACCGGAAGAAACACATCTCGCAACAATGAAGCTCTAACGACGAACAAAGGGTGGTTATGGCTTCGATGTAAGGTGATGGCAGCATCAATCCGAGAGGAATTCATAAAACATGAGAATAACTAAGAGCGGCAGCAGTTTAAAACTTAAGGCTTAGGTTTATTTATGTACGTAATAACTATGACTAAATATATATATATATAGTTGAGCGATGGTAATCTAAACAAATTAGGTTTAGAATATAATAATAATAATAATAATAATAATAATAATAATAATAATAATAATAATAATAATAATAATAATAATAATAATGGAAGTTGAAAATGGAGAGTCAATTCAGCCGTGGGAAAAAGGAATTAGAATTAAATTTGAATTAAAAGGGTTGAAAAAATTAAACAAATTTAAAAAAGAGACGGGTGAGAGAATTGAAATTCAATTTAATAAAAGAGTTATTTATGGAGTCAGTCCTTAAAATTTTAAGAAATTTCACCTAAATTTTATAAAAATTCTTATTTAGTCCCTCGTAAAAAGTTAGGGTTTTCAATTAGGGATTTCAAAATTAGGTTTCTAAATTTGGGATTTTTCGAATCTAGAATTTACAATTTGCGTGTAATTTTTGGGGTGTTACATGGTTGATCCTTTTTGCCCTGAAATCTGGAAAACAGTTTTTATAGTGCAAAAATAGATCATACTTGTTTCGAAAAAGATCAGCTAAGTTGGAAATCATTCAAAATGAAATTTTCAAGTTTGTTTGGACTTTGAATTATTTTTGAGAAATTTAATATATTAGATTAAGTCCAAAAACATTTTTTAAATTTGTTATATCAAAATATTAGTTCAATAGTCTTCCCTTTTTGATATAACAAAACTCTTTGAAAATTTATTTTTATTTACAAATATTCCCCTTAAAAAATAATTTTTAAACTAACGAAGGTTTTCAAAAACTTGTTTAAATCAAAATATTTAAACTCTTTGAATTAATGAAGGATTTCGAAAACTTGTTTAAATCAAAACATTTAAGCTCCACAGTTTCTAAAAATCGATTTTCATTTTTCACAATACTTCTCCCCTTTTTGTTATATCAAACATAATTCAGAAATTGTTAGCGCATTGTAGCAAAGGAGAATAAGCAAAATTAAGGCTAGAATTAAATAGATAAATAACAACATTAAAGCATTAATATCCATAGGTACTTAGAATAAAATTCATAAAATATCCATAAGCACCAAAATGAAATAGCAACATAAACATTAAAGTTCCAAGGCAACATCCAACAAACAAAATAAAAAATATCCAACAAAGAGTCATAATGAAAATATAGCAATGTCTCAAAGCAAAGATAAACCTAAGTATAATACAATATGATATCCATGCATGCATGCGTATAAGATGAGGATGACGATGGGGAATGGGTAACCATCAAACTTGCCTTAATATCATCGAGTCTAGAATCCATGTGAGTCCTAAGATACCTGATGGAAGAGTCCACATGACTAATAAAAGACTTGTGAGTCTTCCTCAAAGTCATGTTAAGAGGTCTTGCATCGTGTGAAGCTTTGGGAACGTTGGCCATATGCTCATCCTTGTGCTCCTCATCGCCCTCTTCATGATGTTTCGATTCAGGAACTTCAAATTTCTTCTTCACCCAATTCATAGAGAATTCGAGCTCCTCTTTGTTTCCCAACCAATCCATAGAATGACGACCAATGATGTTGTTGGTAGTTGGATCAATGTTGGTCTCGAAAGATGTATCAATGTCAAGCAAGGCAAAAATATGGCTAAGATTCATACCATAGACTAAGATTTTAGCTTTCTTAGCCTTGATGATCTTGACCATATCCTCGAAGATGAAGGCGGCAAAGTGGAGTTGAATTCTATTGTGAATGCAATGAAGCCACCAATAATCAGACTCTCGAACCGATGAATACTTCGTCCCACGAGGACGAATCATGTAAGTAAGAATAAGATGGAAGAGACGATCATGAAGGGGAAAGAAAGTGGCTTGCTTATTCGAAACACGATTATTAAAAGGATAAGACCTTTTTTCAATTTCATCACACTCGTCGAAAAGACCAAAAGCATTTGCAAGAAAGTCTACGCTGAGAGTGATATGCTTACCCAAAACATAGGATTTAATTGTTCGAACAATGGTGTCATTCGATTGTTTTGAACAGGACACAATGACATTAGAATAAAATACTCGAACAAAAGTAGGAAAAGTTGGCACCTTGAATTTTAAAAAATCCATCCATTTAAATTCTATAAACGTTTTCAAGTAAGAAAAATTAAGTTTGGTTAGGAAATCAAACTAAAAAGAGCGGGTTTCCTTAACCGATGCGGATGTGAAGCGATTTCGGAAACGTTCAAACTCCTTAGGGTTTTGAAAACAAAATTCCAAAGTGTTTGAAGATGGAGAAGGGTTGGATGAAATCGCCATTCCCTTTAGAAGCCATAGTTTTTCTTTTTGACATTTTCAAACTAAAATGATTTTGATCAATAAAATATATAAGATGATGTTTAGAGAAGATAAAAGGTAATTTTGGATGATTTAAAAATGAGATATAGGCTTGAAAACAAGGCTTGGGTGAAATAGGGTATAGGTGAAATTTTGTTTGAGGTTATCAAACACTTGGTGGGTGAATGAGAAAAAGTGAAGTTTTGGGTGATTTTAATCAATGGGCAAACCTCATGCAATAAAATCAATGATTTTCAACAAAATATAATTTCACTAACATCCTAAATTCAACCAATAAACCCAATTTTTAAATACGATCCGAATAGAAAAGGTTAGTGTTTTGAAATCTTACCAAATATTGATTTTCGAAGCACCAAAGATCAAAACCAAGAAGAATCTGATTTGTAGATGAAAATAGAGACTAAATTGAGTTGAAGAAGCAAGAAATCGGATTGGAATTGCTGAAATAGTGTTAGGGTTTCGAAAGTTGTAACCCCCTCAACCCAGCCTAGCCACCAGACCGAATCAAACGGGTTACACGGGGAAAACCGAAGAGAAACCCGTTAAGGCCTCACTCCGATTAGCAACCCTAAATATTTCCTTTTTAATTTAATCTTGTCTAAATGCCAGTTTGAACCTATGTGAGGAGACAAGCAGCGGAAAAAAAGCAAACACGAACATGAACCAAGCAAAACGGACATTAAAGGTTAACTTTTAGCAATTTACTTCAGGTCGTATTGATACACCAAGGGCCCGTATCGATACGCCTTCAACAGTCAAACTTCCCCAAGGTCAACTCCAAGAGACCGTATTGGTACCCTACATGCTGGTATCGATACACCCTCAAAGGTCAAGCTTCCCAAAGTCAACATCAGAACTGTATCGATACACCTAAGGCCCGTACCGATACCCCAATTTCTCGTCAAAACCTTAGATTTCCAGTGATCCAAAATGGTATCGGTACGCCCCCGCATATCGGTACGATAGGCTTAAAACAGGGAACCGTATCGATACTGCCCTTGAGCGTATCGATACCCCCTACACAGAAAGACAGATTTCTGTAGACTTAAACACAAGGGAACAAGCACAATCAAACTAAGAAAGTATTTGACCAACTTCTAAACATACATGCAACTCAAGGCAACCATGAATACTCATCTAAAACAAGTTGAACATTCAGCGAGGCTAGATCATCATAGCAAGATTCAACAAGGAAACTAAACATGCTTAACATTCACAAAGAGGTCAGAAGCTAAACCAAGACATGCTTCAACATTTAAATCATGTTAGCAACAATAACAACCACATGGGAGTTTGGACACCAACTCCCCAACATAAAAGTCTAGCATTCTCATTGTCTAAGTATTATTACAACCATGAAAACCATACTTGAGCTAGCAAATGAACTCCAAGGTTCCTCCTTTGCCCCACTTGCCTTCCGTAGCCACTAACGATTTGCCTTGTTGGAAAAGAGAGCGTAAGCTTGAGAGCTTAGTGAGCGGAGCTCAAAATCACAACAACAACAATGCAGTTTCAAAACACATATCTATTTCAAAGACAAAACCATAAGGAGTGGAATATACTAAACCGAAAGCATATGAACAAGCTCATAGACTGCAAATCCACAACCATTCGCAGTGGGACTACACATCACCGTTCCCCAAACAACTAGAATATTTTCGGTGGGACTGCACATCACCATACTCATCTACTAGTCAACTTCCGGTGGGACTACACATCACCGTATTCAACAACACCATTCACACTAACCATCATGCGAGGCTTTGACAACAACAACATAATAACATTCAAAGGATGTAAAGAAAATAGTATTTCACCCAACAACATATATAATCACATTCATCAACACTTAACAAAATAAGGCGATATTAGATAAACTTACACTTGAGTTTAGGTCAGCCCCTAAGGCTCAACCCAAACCCCAAGGAAACCTCTTTGAAACATTTCAAAACTTTAAAATTTTACCACTCACCAGCGCAACCCGAACGATAGCTGAAACACCGATTTCAAGCCTCCTAACTACCCGGTCTCGCGTCTGAACAGCCCAAACCAATCTCTTCTACTTTAAGGCAACTCAAAACAGAACATTAGGATGTTCATATACTTGTAAACCAACAACAACCCGGAAATCCAACTTCTTGCAACAAAAACACATTGATTCAATCCCAAATTTCACCCAAAACCTCACCAAATTCGTTCTAAACAAACCTCAATCTGAACCCATCGATTTCAACCATCAAAACACATCAAAAATCATCTAAAAACATCCCCCAACCCAAAGCCAAGTCAAAAACTTCATATTTTCAACCCAAAAATCCCATTTTTTGACCCATTTCGGGTTTCCCAACATTTAGCTAAAATTACAACATGCCAAACCACTCAAAACTTAGCTTAAAGCAAATGTAAAACCATGTATAATCAAACCCACGAAAATCAAGTGAAAATACTCATTTTTCCAACCCAAAACCAAAAATGAATTATATTAGGTTTATTAGAAATATTTCATTGGTAATAAGTCAAATAAGTAAATAAGAAGTTACCTTGCAAAATCTTGATAAAGGAATGGTTTTTGGATTGGAGGGAAGAACTAACGTGAAATTTCTTTTGCTCAAGAAAGAAGATGATAGCTTTTTAGTAAAATGCCCTTTTGATTTCAAAATACCCTTTTTAATTTCTTTTGGGTAAATTCCTCTTTTGCCACTCAAAACTTCCTTTTTTTGCCCAAATGTATTCTAAAACCATTTTATTAGAAAAAGGGTCCCCGAAATTAGACCTAACAAACAAACTAACCTGAACTGAACTCGAACCGGATCCGATTACCTTCCGGACCCTAAACTCGGGGCCTTACAACTCTCACCCACTTAAGGAATTTCGTCCTCAAAATTTACCTGATGGAAAGAGGTACATAAACTGCTTCTTCATGTCATCCTTCCTCTCCTAAGTAGCCTCTTCCACACCCCGATGTCTCCACAAAACCTTGACTAACTCAATGGTCCTCCCACGCAAATCCTTACTATCCGTAGTAAGAATCTCAACTGGTTCTTCACCATATGACAAATCCGGATTCAATTCAATTTCTTCCACTGGCATAACATGAGACGGATCTGATCTATACTTTCGAAGCATCAAAACATGGAACACATCATGAATCTTTTCTAACTCGGTCGGCAATCTCAATCTATAAGCATCGAGACCAATCCTCTCAACTATCTCATACGGACCAATGAATCTTGGACTCAACTTACCCTTCTTACCAAATCTTATCACCTTCTTCCAAGGTGAGACTTTCAAGAATACTTTGTCGCTCATAGCATACTCTATCTCTCTTCTTTTCAAATCGGCGTACGATTTCTGTCTATCTGAAGCTGCCTTCAAGCGATCACAAATCAGTTTTACCTTCTCGGTAGTGTCCTTAAGCAAGTCTAGCATAGGTAAAAGCTTTTGTCCGGCTTCAGCCCAAAAAACAGGTGTTCTACATTTTCTACCATACAGAGCTTCATACGGTGCCATCTGAATACTAGCCTAATAACTATTATTGTACGCAAACTCTACTAGCGGTAGATGTTTTCCCCACGAACCTTAAAAGTCAATAATGCAAAATCTCAACATATCCTCTAACACCTGAATAACTCTCTCTGATTGACCATCTGACTGTGGGTGATATGAAGTACTGAAGTTCAACCAAGTCCCCAAGGCACGATGCAAACACTCCCAAAATCTAGTTGTAAACCTCGGATCTCGGTCTGAAACAATAGACTTTGGTACACCATGCAACCTTACAATCTCAATAATATACAACTCAACCAACATGTCTAAGGTGTAAGTAGTGTGAACAGGTATGAAATGGGGACACTTAGTGAATCTGTCAACTATTGCCCATACTGAATTTTTCTTCGAAGGAGTTAACGGCAAACCTGATACAAAATCTATAGTAATTCGTTCCCACTTCCATTCTGGAATCTTCAACGGCTGTAACAAACCTGAAGGAAACTGGTGCTCGACCTTAACACGCTGGCAAACCATACATCTACTCACATACTCGGCCACATCTTTCTTTAACCCAACCCAAAAGTACTCATCCTTCAACCCACGATACATCTTTGTACTACCTGAATGCATAGCAAAAGGACTGTTATGAGCTTCATTCAAGATAGTACGTCTCAACTCGGCATCTTCTGAAACATCTACTCTATCCTTGAAACATAAGATCTCATTCTCACTAAAACAGAAATCAGTGGGTTTACCCTCGGTTATATCTTGCACGTGAGGTGCCAAAGATCTGTCTTGCAACTATTTCTGTTGAATCAACTGAACTAATGAAGGTTTAACCTGTAGCTTGGCTATCAAACCGCCATCTTGTGACATACTCAATCTCGTAAACATAGCTCACAGCCAACTGCCACCTTCCTACTCAAAGCATCAACCACTACGTTTGCCTTACCCGGATGGTACTCTATCGTGAGGTCATTGTCTTTGAGAAGCTCTAACCACCTACGTTATCTAAGGTTTAACTCTCTCTGAGTCATCAAATATTTCAAACTCTTGTGGTCGGTGTAGACTGTGCATTTCTCACCATAAAGGTAGTGTCTCCAAACCTTCAAGGCAAAAACCACAGCCGCTAACTCTATGTCATGGGTGGGGTAATTCTTCTCGTGAACCAAAACTGTCTCGAAGCATAAGCTACAACTCTTCCTTCTTGCATAAGCACACAGCCTAAACCCACATACGATGCATCGCTGTAGATTACGAACTCTTTCCCTGGTTCAGGTTGAATCAAAATAGGTGCTTCGGTCAATGCTTTCTTCAACCTTTCAAACGCTTGCTGCCTTGCATTTGTCCAATCATACGAAACATTTTTCTGAAGCAGTTTAGTTAAAGGTGCCGCAATCTTCGAGAATCCCTCAACAAATCTTCGATAATACCCCACCAAGCCTAGGAAACTACGGATTTTGGTCACTGACTTCGGTTGTTTCCAATTCACAATTGCTTCAATCTTCTTGGGATCCACACTGATCCCACCAGCTGAGATCACATGACCTAGAAAGACTAGCTCCCTAATCCAAAACTCACATTTACTCAACTTAGCATACAACTGATTTTCAAGCAAGGTCTGAAGTACTAATCGCAAATGCCCATCATGCTCTTCCTCGGTCATGGAGTACACTAAAATGTCATCTATGAACACTACTACAAATCTATCCAAATAAACGTGAAAAAAACATGTTCATCATATCTATAAATGCAGCTGGGCATTAGTCAAACCGAAAGGCATTACTAGGAACTCGTAGTGCCTATATCGTGTACGAAAAGCAGTGTTCGGTATATCCACATCTTTCACCTTCAACTGATAGTAGTCGGATCTCAAATCAATCTTCGAAAATACTGTAGCACCTCTCAACTGATTAAGCAAATCGTCGATTCGTCGCAAAGGATACTTGTTCTTTACTGTTACCTTGTTCAACTGCCTATAATCTATACACATCCTCATACTGCCATCCTTTTTCTTCACAAGCAAGACCGGAGCACTCCACAGAGAAATACTAGGCCTAATGAAACCTCTATATGATAGTTCCTAAAGCTGTGTCTTCAACTTTTTCAACTCTTTAGGTGCCATTCTATACGCAGCAATAAACACGGGTGCAGAATCTAAAATACGTCTCAATAGCAAACTCAATATCCCTATCTGGAGGCAAACCCGACAACTCTTCTAGAAAGACACTCTGAAAATAACAAAATTGTTCTGATGTCTTATGTTCTAACTTCACTCATGTCTTACAGTCTCACCGAAAGAACTAGTAACATTCACACCTACCTCTAATCACTAATACGGTAAATTTAAAGATTTTGCTTGGTTACCTAAAATGTATGAATGTGTCAACCCCGAATCTATCAACGAAAGCAAGGATAAAGACCGTAACAAGAAATTACCTATGATGACATCTGTGTCATTCCCAGCCTCTCGCTGTGCATACACCCTAGCCGGACCTCCACCCTCGGGCTGAACTGCTACCACATGAGCTACATTTCTCTGACCATCATTCCTTGGCTGAAATTTACCTCGACCGCGCCCACGGCCTCTCTGATGCTCGAAACCTCGAACTGGGGATTGTCTGCCCCCAGCCAGGTGAGGACAGTTACACCTCAAATGATCTTGGGATCCAGAGATCCAACATACCCCAAAGGTACCCATACACTCGCCCGGATGGCGTCTTCCATATCTGGTGCACTCAGGAGTGTGAACAAAAGCTCCTTGGCCCTGTTGGCCATGTCTATGGTTACCGCCCCTACGTCTCGAGTCAGGTTGATATCTCCTATCCTTGTGCCTCTTGACATGCTCTCTATCACATTCTACATGTCGTTTCCCTAAATCGGACCCACTAGCACGAGCGTTCAAGCCTAATCTCTGCTCAATATCCTTGGCCTTAGAGACCAAAACATCAAACTCGGTGTAATCAGAAGCAAGAATATAAGTCTTCACATCCCTAGTCAAACCATAACGAAAGCGCTCACACCATTCTCTCTCATTGTGAACCAACTCGGGAGCATATTGGCTTAACCTCACAAATTGTACCTCATACTCTGACACAGTCTTATCACCCTGAACCAAAGCTATAAATTCCCTCTTCTTTTCGTCCTGATATCGGGCTCAAAGGTACTTCTTTCTGAAGGTTTTTCTGAAGAATTTCCAAGTAACATCCGCCTCTGGCACACCCAAAATAACTGTAGTCCACCAAGTATACGCATCTCCCTGAAGTAAGGAGACAATACAACCCAACTTACGAGTGTCTGAGCACTTCATTTGTCCTAAGATTCGTGTAGTGCTCTCGAGCCAAGCCTCTGAACCCTCAAGATTCAAACCACGAAACTCGACTTCGCCCAAACTACAAAGTCTCTCAAGGAGTAAACCGGTCCCCGCAAACTGAGGTGGTGTTGCAGCATGTATGCCAGCTAAAGCTATCTGAAAAGCCCCGGCTATGGTCTGAATCAAATGAGTCATGTCCGCACCTGCCTGACCCAGGCCAGCCTAAGCTCCATTACCTCAAACACCAGTTGGGTCACGTCGGCACGCCCCGTGGCGCAGCGGAAAAATTAACCCGACGTAATCCAGCCAGGATCCATGTACAGGAACGAATCAGGGGAGAAAAGATGAAGAGTTACCTTTTAAAACTCTAGAAACTGGAAAATCGACGGTATGTCGGAATAGCCACGTCAAGTAAAACCGGAATCGTCACAGGTTCACAACGACCTCTACGGAGTCCACCCGAACAAAACGAACAAATTTTCCGCCTCCCTAACACTTAGGGATAAATTTCGACAGGTTTGAACACCTTCTAGGGAGAAGTCGAAATCCCTCCAGGGATTCCTGAGGGAGTCTGAAATCGACCAGGGGTTCTACCGGGACTTGGATTCGAACTAGGAAATCGCCAGGAATTTGCCAGGGGGGCAAGAGGAACACCAGAAAAATATCGAACAGCTTCTCAGATGAAATCTGGGACTTGTCGAAAATTCTAGAGGGGAATTCCCAGAGATATGTCGAAATTTGCAATGAGGAATAGGGATGATTTGGTTGCTAGCCCTTATCCCTTTAAATAGTATTCAGAGACTTAATTCTAGTTGAATTCCTTAAATCCAAGTTCAACCAAAATTCATAGAATCTAATTCTACTTGAAATTGGTTTATATTAAATATACATTATATTTAATAATATTAAATGAAATATATATATTTAATTATGTAGAATCTTATTCTACATAAAACATGGATTTAAATATACATTATATTTAATCCAAATATATATATATATATATTTTTATTATATAGAATCTCATTCTTTCTTTACTTGGATTTAAATATATTTAAATATATATTTTTAATTATGTAGAATCTAATTCTACATAAACTTGGAATTAAATATACATTATATAAATTCCAAATATATATTTAAATTTATAGAATCTTATTCTATAATATTTAAGTCTCTAAATATTTTCCATACTCTAAATAATATTTGATAAATACAATATTTATCCAATATTATTCCAATTTAAGGGAGTTGCCGATTTCCCCTATCCCATAGGGGATTTTCAGCAACCTCCCTAAAATAGGGAGTATGGTTTCCAATTTTTGTTCGTTTCATTCGAAGGGTGTGACCCTTGTAGGTTCATGCAACGTTAGCAGCAAAATTAGAACTGTTCTAATTTTACAAACAATGAGTGGCATCTAGCAATACATCATTGCTACCTAAGTTGCATGAAGTCATGGTTTGACTTTCCTAATTCCTGAATAAACTTCCTTTATGTATTTCATCCTTTTGACCTTTATATCTTAGATGAACACAAGTCATAGGTTAGTCACACTTGCGTTATCCATCTTGTGTTTCTTGATGTCTTGAGTAGATTATGATAAACGAATCTCTATGATATCTCATATCATAATATTCGAGCATGGCCATGCATTTTCTAATCTCACTCAATCAAGTGGCCGAAGATATTTCTCCCATTATGTAGGAGGGACAAATCCTTTCTTGATCAACCATATTTCACTACACAGGTCATCACGTATCCAATCATCAGTCTTTATAATGTAGTCAGTTACGACACACGTTTGACTATATCAAAATACGTAAATCTTTATGTTGAAATCATGTTGATCTCAAGTCTGAGGATTATACATATGTTTATCATGAGCAATGTTGTGACTGTCACATAATTACCCAAGAAACATGCTCATAGCGGGTCAATCCAGTATGTTGTGCTCTAACAAATACTTATATGTTGATTTTGACATATCTATGTCAATGACAACGCTTGTCATGAACCACATATTAGTCTTTATATATTATCACTGTCCATACCCGTAATAATATTCGACTAAGGATCCTATTTAACAATAATCTTATTATTGTATGGACATTATTATCCAATGGTTAGTTTGATGCACAGAAACATACCAAATGATAATAACGGCAATGCCATTACTTGATAAATCTAGTAAAATAGTATGTCTATTCAATCATCATATGATTGGTCTTTGGGCATACTCCAACAATCTCCCACTAGCACTAAGACCAATCATTCTCGTATCTAATACGATATGACTTAGTGTAACTGACATGCTTATGATGTGTCAAAAGCTTTGTCAGGGAGTTGACAAAGTTATCAACTTTGTGCGTATGTTGTATACTTTCACATCTCCATGATGTAAGTACTTTAGAATATGTTTGGATTTATTGATGAGATCTGGGTTTTATTTGCTTACGCAAAGGTTCCATCATAACAGAGTTATGTAGCATCTAATATGCTGGGAACAACCCTTAGTTCAGAAGTGAACCCTTTAGATCCAAACATCCTTCTTTATTACTATGTCGACTGTAATACATTCAGCCTATGTTGTAGAGTTAGATATTGTCTCATGTTGCTAACTCGAGATATCATTTATTAATGCAAAACGGATTGCGATCTTTAGTTCCTTTTGATGAGTATGTCATCTACATACAATACTTAGGAAAGTAATAATGCTCCCACTAGCTCTTTTGAAAACAAGACTCCCCTTTGTTTCTATATAAACCAAACCTTTTGATTGTATCTTCTAAAACGAATATCCCAACTTCGAGAAGCTTGCCTTAGTCTACGGATAGACCTTTGTAGCTTACATACCTTCCAAGTGTTTACTGGAGTGACAAAACCTTCTAGATGTGTCATGTACACATCTGTTTCAAGTTTTCCCTTAGGAAAGTGGTTTTGACATTCCTTTATTTGATTCCATAATCATTGTATGTAACTACTTGCAAGTGAGATTAAGATGGATTAAACATAGCTACAAGGAAGATGCTTTATCATAGTCTATACTATGAAGTTTGTCGAAAACTTTTAGCGACGAATCATCTTTTGTATGTTTTATCATCCATGCCGATTTTTCCTTTTTGAAAAACTCATCCATACCTCTTAGGTTTTACCCTTTTAGGTAACCAAAGTCTATACATGGTTTTAGACATGGATTCCATCTCATATCTCATGGCTCTTAGCCAATTCTTGAATTTTGGGCTCACCATTGCTTTCTGATAAGACCTAGTCTTTATCTTGATCCGAAAAGAAGAGTGTTTCCATGTACGGATAGTGAGAAATCCATATTTCTCAAGTATATGGTATTCTCTTAAGGATCAACACAATGGTTGTGTTTTGTTCCAATGTTCCTTGATCATTTGTGGAACATTCTCAATCTTTGGTTCATAAATTTGTTGTCTAAAATTTCTTCACATTCCAAATTCCATTTTTTCCTTTTGTGAGAGGTAATCTCTTTCGAGAGAAACTCTCGTTTGAGCAACAAACATTTTGTTCTAGTTGAAAAATGAAATCCCTTAGTGATAAGTATTCTCTTTCGAGATAAACTATCGTTTGAGCAACAAATATTTTGTTCTCGTTAAAGTTGAAGAAATAATATCCCTTTGTGAGAATTAATCTCTTTCAAGATAAACTCTCGTTTGAGAAACAAACGTTTTGTTCTCGTTAGGATAAACAACAAATGGAGTTTTTAAGGTTCGAACTTTGTAAACATTTTAACATGTAACTAACCTTAAAACTTCAAAGGTATTCTAGAACAATTCTTAGTCCATATCTTATATGACGTTTCGAAAAAAAACACGATTAAGTATGAGAGTTGTTTTTCTAGTGTGTAAAGAAGTCGAAAATGACTTGTTCTGAATCAAAACATGTCTAACATATTTGATTCTATTTCAAAGACTTTTCGTTCCAGTTGTGGGATTTAATTATGGGACAATCCCATATTCTTTGAAAGTTCATCAAACTTTAAATATTCTTGAATTTGATCTCATCAAATTACCTTAATACTTTTTATGAGTTTGAGATTAGTCATTTGTTTTATTTATCTTATAAATATTATTGATTTGATTAGTTTAAAGATCATTGATTCGTTGTGCCATAAGAGATTAAAAGAATAACATTTATTTAAATAATCTCAAAATTAAAATATCTTGTCCTTACAAGATAACTAAAACTTAGGCACAAAATAATAATCTAAAAAACTAAAACAAATCTATTTAAGCAAAAACACATGTCCTAATGGATGATGTAGCAACTCTTGCTTTATTTCCATTCGCAGGTCCATGTCTATTCTGATGCCTTCTCTTTAGAAGCCTCTGAGGTTGATGCCTCACTCGTTTTTGCTTTCTTGACTTCTAGTAGGTGTGGGGGGCAGTTTCTCTTCCAATGTCCGGTCTTGCCGCAATGGAAACATTTTCCATCCTTCTTGATTCCCTTCTTAGGTTTCAATGCCTCATTTCCATCGGTTTTGGTCTTACCATCACCTTTAGACTTTGTTGCCGATTTACCTTTCTTCTTGCCCTTGCGGACCATCAGAACAAGTTTAGGTCCTACCTTCTTCAGGTTGATTTCAGCAGTTCTCAACATGCCGAGCAACTGTGGCAGCGTCTTGTTAATTTCATTCATATTGAAATTAAGGATGAACTAATTGAAATTATCCGGCAACGATTGCAGGATGACATCAGTAGCTAATTCGTCTTTCAGCGGAAAGCCGAGCTTCTCCAACGTTTGGATGTAGCCCATCATTTTGATGACGTGAGCTCCTACGGGAGATCCCTCACTCACCTTGCATTGAAACAGAGGTTTAGAGGTCTCGTACCTCTCTTGACGAGCTTTCCCTTCATAAATCTCCTTGAGATTTTGAATCATATCATAAGCTACCATGTCCTCATGTTGCTTCTGAAGCTCAGGGGTCATGGAGGCAAGCATAAGACAACCGACATCCAGCATGTCGTCCATGTGTTTCTTAAACTTTTTTTTGTCAGCTCTGGAAGAGTGGCAACCGGTTCATCAGGAACAGGTTCTTCAATGACATATTCCTTCTTTTCGTGTTTGAGAACAATTCTCAAATTGCGGAACCAGTCAAGGAAGTTTATGCCATTGAGCTTATCCTTCTCAAGGATAGATCGCGGAGATAGAGTATTATTTGCCATTAATTCTACAACAAAGAAAATATGCTACATAAGTTTTACTAAATTTTAAAATTTATAGATAGGTCTTTACTATAAATTTACTCCCACTATTTTCTTCAAAATTAAAAACCCTCTAGTTTTAATTTCGGAAAAACGTTTCGATAGTTTTTTTAGTGAGTGAGGATCCGTATTTCACCATTCCTAAATCAGCTTTGGCCAGTCTTTTAGGAAATGGTTATTTAGGTAAGTAACACCTTACTAATTACATCTCATGTAATTCCTCATCTTTTGGCGAACAACTCTTGTTCTTTAAATCATCTTATGATTAACCAAAACTTTTAACCACTAGGTTTTCTAATCCTATTAGAACAACCCAGCTAAGTCTATACCAATATCTCAACCGGCGAATATCACTAGCTTATTCTTCGCGTTTAACTAAGATAGATAAATGTGACATTGCTTTGGCAAAGCTCGCATTATATCGATCGAAGCTTTAACGAGGGTAAATATTGGATGGTTAAAACAGACTTAGAATTATAGTGAGGGATTTACTTAATTATCTCATCATTTTAACATTGATCCTATCAATAAAACTATGTTTAATCATGCTTATAAAACAACCATTGCATCACATACAAGGTAAATATAAGCGGTAAATAAATATGCAATGATTATAGCCCTTCTTAACCTAAGGCGACCCGTCCCAAGCCAATGGGAGGACCATTCTACTGAAGATAGAATCTGCTTCTGAAACGCCCGGTCCACCAGGGAAGGCACACCACGTTGCTACCTTTGTTCTTGCTTTAACTCCATGAGTATTTACAATTTTCAGAAACTCGCGTTACATGCGAGGGAGTGAGATGAGAAGAGAAGTACAATAGAAGATAGAGAAAGGCACGACATGCAGGCCGTATTTATAAAAACCAAAACTATAAAGGCTATGGGCCATAACCATGCAAAACAAACATTGTGCAATCTAACATGCATTTCAAACATCGTGCGAACAAAGTAACGACGTGTTTACGGAGTTTTAAACTGATTATCCCTATGTTGCGGTTAATGGGCCAAAGAAGGATCACAAGGTTTCATAAACCATTTGCGTTAACGAACAAATGTATCAAGTAGGTCATCATGAAAGAGAGGTGGTGCACTAGGCACACTTAAGTACCAGGTCTTTGATGATGCCAATCCTAGACATGCATTTTTCATAACGTCTAACCATAACTCTTATGGATTCACCGTGAAAGATAGTTTGATAACTTTTATCAAATTAGAAGCCCTTTGAGAGATTTCACAAATCTATGAAACTACGAACAACTACTTGTTCTCTAGACTAACTATTAGTCTCAACATGTTAACATTTAACATTGAAGCAACCAAACATAGTTATGATTAACTCTTAATCATTCAGTGATAATCGAAATAAGTCTTTATTAGGTGTGATACGATAAACAATAAATATCTAAATCGAATCAAACAACATGCATCTCATACATAAACATCACCCAAGAATTTAAGTCCGAATTCGTATGATACAAGTGGCTCTGATACCACTGTTGGGTCACGTCGGCACGCCCCGTGGCGCAGCGGAAAAATTAATCCGACGTAATCCAGCCAGGATCCATGTACAGGAACGAATCTGGGGAGAAAAGATGAAGAGTTACCTTTTAAAACTCTAGAAACTGGAAAACCAACGGTATGTCGGAATAGCCACGTCAAGTAAAACCGAAATCGTCACAGGTTCGCAACGACCTCTACGGAGACCACCCGAACAAAACGAACAAAGTTTCGCCTCCCTAACACTTAGGGATAAATTTCGACAGGTTTGAACACCTTCCAGGGAGAAGTCGAAATCCCTCCAGGGATTCTTGGGGGAGTCTGAAATCGACCAGGGGTTTTACCGGGACTTGGATTCGAACTAGGAAATCGCCAAGAATTTGCCAGGGGGCAAGAGGAACACCAGAAAAATATCGAACAGCTTCTCAAAAGAAATCTAGGACTTGTCAAAAATTCCAGAGGGGAATTCCCAGGGATATGTCGAAATTTGCAAAGAGGAAAAGGGATGATTTGGTTGCTAGCCATTGTCCCTTTAAATAGTATTCAGAGACTTAATTCTAGTTGTATTCCTTAAATTCAAGTTCAACCAAAATTCATAGAATCTAATTCTACTTGAAATTGGTTTATATTAAATATACATTATATTTAATAATATTAAATGAAATATATATATTTAATTATGTAGAATCTTATTCTACATAAAACATGGATTTAAATATACATTATATTTAATCCAAATATATATATATATATATATATATATATATATATATATATATATATATATTTATTATATAGAATCTCATTCTATCTTTACTTGGATTTAAATATATTTAAATATATATTTTTAATTATGTAGAATCTAATTCTACATAAACTTGGAATTAAATATACATTATATAAATTCCAAATATATATTTAAATTTCTAGAATCTTATTCTATAATATTTAAGTCTCTAAATATTTTCCATACTCTAAATAATATTTGATAAATACAATATTTATCCAATATTATTCTCATTTAAGGGAGTTGCCGATTTCCCCTATCCCATAGGGGATTTTTGGCAACCTCCCTAAAATAGGGAGTATGGTTTCCAATTTTTGTTCGTTTCATTCGAAGGGTGTGACCCTTGTAGGTTCATGCAACGTTAGCAGCAAAATTAGAACTGTTCTAATTTTACAAACAATGAGTGGCATCTAGCAATACCTCATTGCTACCTAAGTTGCATGAAGTAATGGTTTGACTTTCCTAATTCCTGAATAAACTTCCTTTATGTATTTCATCCTTTTGTCCTTTATATCTTAGATGAACACAAGTCATGGGTTAGTCACACTTGCGTTGTCCATCTTGTGTTTCTTGATGTCTTGAGTAGATTATGATAAACGAATCTCTATGATATCTCATATCATAATATTCGAGCATGGCATGCATTTTCTAATCTCACTCAATCAAGTGGCCGAAGAAATTTCTCCCATTATGTAGGAGGGACAAATCCTTTCTTGATCAACCATATTTCACTACATAGGTCATCATGTATCCAATCATCAATCTTTATAATGTAGTCAGTTATGAAACACGTTTGACTATGTCAAAATACGTAAATCTTTATGTTGAAATCATGTTGATCTCAAGTCTGAGGATTATACATATGTTTATCATGAGCAATGTTGTGACTGTCACATAATTACCCAAGAAACATGCTCATAGCGGGTCAATTCAGTATGTTGTCTCTAACAAATACTTATGTGTTGATTTTGACATCTCTAAGTCAATGACAACGCTTGTCATCAACCACATATTAGTCTTTATATATTATCAATGTCCATACCCGTAATAATATTCGACTAAGGATCCTATTTAACAATAATCGTATTATTGTGTGGACATTATTATCCAATGGTTAGTTTGATGCACAGAAACATACCAAATGATAATAACGGCAATGACATTACTTGATAAATCTAGTAAAATAGTATGTCTATTCAATCATCATATGATTGGTCTTTGGGCATACTCCAACAACACCCACCCCAGCCTGAGGTACATTATCTCCGACATTCACCCCATTAGCATTGGGAGCAGGAGGAAGAGGAGGAGGAGGAGGCACATCTCTGGGTGCCTGGTCACCCGCTCTAGGCCTTCCCATCGGTCTCACCATAACGAAGATACAATCTAAAACAACAAACATAAAACACACAAGAAAACATTGGGTCAGCAAGGGAAAAGATCCAAGTGCTCAAGCTCTTTTAACCAAAACCATTTTCCAATAATAATACTTAGCAATGGGGACGCTCGACTACTCTTCAACCAACAACAAGAACGAGAAATCATGCTTTCATACACTGTGCAACGGAAAAAAAACCAAACAAACCAACTTACTTGACTTACCTTCCGGGAGACCTCGAAAACCTGGCTCTGGTACTATCAAATGTAACCCCCTCGACTCGGCCTAGCCACTAGACCGAATCGAATGAGTTATACAGGGAAAATCGAAGAGAAACCCGTTAAGGCCTCACTCCTATTAGCAACCCTAAAAATTTTCTTTTCAATTTAATCTTGTCTAAATTCCAGTTTGAACCTATGTAAAGAGACAAGCAGCGGAAAAAAAAGCAAACATGAACATGAACTAAGTAAAACGGACATTAAAGGTTAACTTTTAGCAATTTACTTCAGGCCGTATCGATACACCAAGGGCTCGTATCGATACGCCTTCAACGGTCAAACTTCCCCAAGGTCAACTCTAAGAGACCGTATCGGTACCCTACATACTGGTATTGATACGCCCTTAAAGGTCAAGCTTCCCAAAGTCAACATCGTGACTGTATCGATACACTTAAGGCCTGTACCGATACCATAATTTCTCGTCAAAATCTCTGATTTCTAGTGATTTAAAATGGTATCGGTACGCCCCCGCTTATTGGTACGATAGGCTTAAAACAGGGGATCGTATCGATACTGCCCTTGAGCGTATCGATATCCCCTACACAGAAAGACAAATTTCTACAGACTTAGACACAAGGGAACAAGCACAATCACACTAAGAAAGTATTTGACCAACTCCTAAACATACATGCAACTCAAGGCAACCATGAATACTCATTTAAAACAAGTTGAACATTCAACGAGGCTAGATCATCATAGCAAGATTCAACAAGGAAACTAAACATGCTTAACATTCACAAAGAGGTCGAAAGCCAAACCAAGACATGCTTCAACATTTAAATCATTGTAGCAACAATAACAACCACGTGGGAGTTTGGACACCAACTCCCCAACACAAAAGTCTAGCATTCCCATTGCCTAAGTATTATTATAACCATGAAAACCATACTTGAGCTAGCAAATGAACTTCATGGTTCCTCCTTTGCCCCACTTGCCTCTCGTAGCCACTAACGATGTAACACCATGGTTTTGGGCCTAGATGTTTTAGACATCGGACCGGTCAAGAATGGTTCGAATCGCGTAAGGTGATTTAAGGAAATCAAGGATCGGGATAGGATAAAATTGTGATAAAAATATCTAAAATCTTCTAAAAATATGTTGAAAAGGTTGGTCAAATCAATTTTACAAAAAGAGTTTCGGAAATGGGACATTTTGAGTAGTGACAAAATTGTAAAGTTTCAAAACTGTGGAAAATATGATTTTTAAAGGAGAAGCCTGTAACCCCCTTGTCCCGGTCCGGGCGTCCGACCGGTCTGAACGGGCTACACGGGGATAACCGAGGCAAAACCCGTTAGGGCTTCACTTCGGTTACCGACCCAAGAAAAACTTTTTCATTTAATATTATCTTATCTAGATGCTTGATTAAAACCTATGTGTGAAGCGACAGCGAAAACAAGGCTCACGAGAAGCCAAACAACAAACAGGGCCTAAGCCCAAACTTTGGGACCTATTAGAGATGTCAAACAACCCAATTTTAGGCATGTGTTTCAAAACAGACGTCACCCGTTTCAAAACACAGGCTTCAGTTTAAAAAGCAAGACACCCGTACCGAAACGCCTCCACCCCGTTTCGGAACAGGGTCACGTTTTGCCTAGGCGTTTCGATAATTGTATCGAATCATGCAATTCCAGTGGCCAAAGTGTTTCGAAACTTGTTTCGAAACAGGGGCTCACAGTGGCCAGACCGTACCGAAACGTGTTCCGATACGGGGGACCCTGGAACCACACTCGTTCCGAAACGGCACAACTCGTTTCGAAACACATGCAACCTGCAAATTGCCAAAACCAGTTTTAAGCATCTCCAAGTGATCCCAAATGCCCTTAACGACCCCAAGAAGCATACACAACATACAAACACACTCTAGAGGCATGCACCCTATTACAACAACTTAAATTAACGCAAGGATACAAGATAAAGCATCCATTCAAGAGATCATTCAAGGCATTCAAGATAACATGCTTCACAAGAGCAACACTTAAGCATTTATGGTAGCAAGATAGACATGGTTTACAAGCAAACATGGCATCCAAAAGCCAAACCAACAAAGCATATAAAAGAAGTCTAAACATGCTCCTAAACAAACCAACATCAACATACTCCAAAAGCTCAAAGCAACTAATACATGTCCCATTGCTTGACCATTACATCACATAACATAAAATCCATACTTGATAGCTAAGCTAGCGCCACAAGCACACTTGGAGGCCCCTTCTTGCACTAGCAACCCACGAACTACGGATCTGCATTGTCGAACAAAAGAGAGCGTAAGCGTAAAGCTTAGTGAGGGTAAGCTCATTAAAAACAAACCTCGACAATGCAGGGTCCAAGCACGAGCACAACCAAGGTAGAATGCATGATCATACCTTCGATCCACGAGAACCAAAATGTACATGATGCATGAACATATATCAATACTATGCCATGCTCAACAAGCTCATTCCACATCTTATGTAAACACATATATCCATCCATATAAGAATCACATCTCATATCATATTGGTACACATACCATCACATATTGGCACCTAGCTATGACTCGAATACACGGATAACACGTTGGAACACACATCCAACAACAACTTTACCTCACGGTGGGATTACACTCATCACAGTTCACACGGAGGGGATTCCACTCATCCTCACGCCCCGTCGATGGGATTACACTCATCACCGACTATTATATATACAAGAAGAATTTTCGGGCGAACCCGTACTCCATCTTGATGACTACCATCATCAAGACCACGCGCGCATTTGACTCAAGTGTGCACACTAACATCCTAATGATCGATCATTTGTACCCAAGCATACTAGTGACAATATTATCCACAATCCACAACCACATTACATATCCAATTCCGTGAATAGCACGTACTCACCATGATCACAATCATGAACAATCCACATGCATATAACAATGCATCATTCCATGCCTCAACATACATTTATAACATCATATACATAGCCAACACAATCACAATTACACATGAGGCATAAACACATACAAAGAGCAACCATAGTCTCTAACTAAAGCTTGAGATTAGACTACCAATCTAATCCCAACTCTAGGTGGGTCTACCAAGCCCAACCTAGTCCACATGCTTGAACCAAAATGCTCAAAGACCATTTTAAAAACATTAACCACTCACCTTCACTTCCAAGCTCAACAACCAAGAAACCAAGATCCTCAAGCTTCCGGATTCACTCCTGATGCTTCACCAACACAAGTCCTTGCCTCTAAACAACTCAACACAATCCAAAACAACCTCAAATCGGCTCATACAACAATGTAGCAAACCCAGAACACTATTCAAGCATCAAACACAAGAATTCAAGCCATGAACAACCCCCAAAACAACCAACTCGAGCAGCCCTTAAACCCCAACCAAAACTTATGATTTCAACCTCTTTAACACTCTCAAAGGATTCAAAAACAACCCCCAACTATTATACTAACATTAGCCCACAATTTCCAACACAAACCACACCCAAAACTCATCCCAAAACCTTCCAAAAACCCCATGAAAACCCAAATCCGGGAATGTTTACAAAACTAAGTAAAAATTACATATGTTGGACCATTTGGTTCATAAACATCGTATCTAACATTATTAAATCAAAATATTTAGTTAAAAACAATAAAGGTAGTATTTTTATTCAAATCTTCCAAAAACTCAAATTCTAAAATCATGGACAAAAATGAAAACTAGTTGTACTTTCAAAGAGAGGAAGATGAGAGCAAGATGGGAATGTGATTACCTTTCAAAACCGAGCCAAAATGAAGAAGTAAAGAGATGGAATAGTAACTTGAAAGGGAGGGGGTTTTTCACGTTAAAATGGAGGAAAAGGGAAGTGAGGAAGGAGATGACAAAAATCTCTTTTAATCATAAAGGGGTTTTAAAATGAAGTCCAACTATTTACTGATTTTCCATTAATGAGATGGCAAGTCTCATTATTCACAAATTCCATGGAAAATGGAAAACAATTCAATTTAGTCCAACACAAAAATGTTTTCTTTGAAATCACAAGGTCCAAATAATATATTATTATTATTTTAATTGTAAAACCGAGACTCAATATATTATTTAAATATTATTTTCATCCGACCCCTAAACCCGGGTGTTACAACTCTCCCCCACTTAAGGAAATTTCGTCCCCGAAATTACCTGACGGAAATAGATACGGAAACTGCTCAAGCATATCAGCTTTCCTCTCCCACGTGGCCTCTTCCACACCTCTATGTCTCCACAACACCTTGACCAACTCTATGGTCTTGCCACCCAATACCTTGCTATCAGAAGCAAGTATCTCAACAGGTTCTTCGTTGTAAGACGAATCCGGATTCAGCTCTATCTCCTCATCATGCATAACATGAGAAGGATCTGATCTATATTTCCAAAGCAACGACACATGAAACACATCATGAATCTTCTATAACTCAGAAGGCAATCTCAAACGATAAGCCACCGGCCCAATCCGCTCAACTATCTCATACGGACCAATAAACCTCGGACTCAACTTGCCCTTCCGGCCAAATCTCATTACCTTCTTCCACAGAGACACTTTCAGAAACACTTTCTCACCCACTGAGAACTCAATCTCTTTTCTCTTCAAATCAGCATAAGACTTCTGTCGATCGGAACCTGCCTTCAAACGGTCACAAATCAACTTCACCTTTTCTGTAGTACCCTTGAGCAAATCCGGCATAGGCAACAATTTCTGACCCGTTTCAGCCCAACAGATCGGAGTCCTACACCGTCTACCATACAAATCCTCATAAGGAGCCATCCGTAAACTAGCCTGGTAACTGTTGTTGTAAGCAAACTCAACTAAAGGCAAGTGCTTCTCCCAAGAACCCTGAAAGTCAATCACACAACAACGAAGCATATCCTCTAAAATCTGTATCACTCGCTCTGACTGTCCATCGGACTACGGATGATAAGAAGTGCTGAAGTGCAAACGGCTACCTAAGGCACTATGCAAACAACTCCAGAACCTAGCTGTGAATATCGGATCTCTGTCTGAAACTATAGACTTTGGAACCCCATGAAGTCTCACAATCTCAAGAATATACAAGTTCGCCAACTTGTCCAATGAATTTGTGGTGTTCACTGCTAAGAAGTGAGCACACTTAGTAAATCTATCAACAATTACCCAAACAGAATTCTTCTTCGAAGGAGACAACGGTAACCCCGACACAAAGACCTTGGTGATCCTCTCCCATTTCCATTCCAGAATCTTCAAAGGCTGTAACAAACCTGAAGGAACCTGATGTTCTGCCTTCACTCTCTGACAAACCATACAACGGCTCACATACTCGGCTACATCCTTCTTCAAACCAACCCAGAAGTAATCATTCTTCAAGTCACGATACATCTTGGTACTACCCGGATACATAGAGAAAGGACTCGAATGTGCTTCACTCAAAATCAGACGTCTCAACTCAACGTCTTCGGGTACCACAACTCTATCTCTAAAGCATAACACATTCTCACCACTGAAGCTATACTCTGTCGGTCTACCTTCGGCTATGTCCTGAACATGCGGAACTAAAGACACATCTTGCAACTGCTTCTCTCTAATCAACTAAATCAAGGAAGGTTTCACTTGCAACTCTGTGATCAAACCACCATCATCGGATACACTCAATCTAGCAAACATAGCTCGCAACTCAACTGCAACTTTTCTACTCAAAGCGTCGGCTACTACATTTGCTTTACCCGGATGATACTCAATGGTCAAATCATAATCTTTCAACAGCTCAAGCCACCTTCTCTGTCTCAAGTTCAACTCTCTTTGTGTCATCAAATACTTCAAGCTCTTATGATCGGTGTAAACTATACACTTCTCACCATACAAGTAATGTCGTCAAATGTTCAATGCAAACACAACCGCGGCTAACTCTATATCGTGAGTTGGATAGTTCTTCTCATGTACTTTCAAATGTCTCGAAGCATAGGCAAAAACTCTTCTCTCTTGCATTAGAACACACCCTAAACCTATGTAAGAAGCGTCACTATAGATAACAAATTATTTACCTGAAACTGGTTGTACCAACACTGGAGCATTTGTCAAAGCTTCTTTCAATTTCTCAAAGGCCTTCTGTCTCGCATCTGACCACTCAAACTTAACTCTTTTTTGCAACAATTTAGTCAACGGAGCAGCTACTCTAGAGAAACCATCAACAAATCTCCTATAGTAACCGGCTAATCCTAGGAAACTCCTAATCTCTGTCACGGACTTAGGTTGTTTCCACTCAACAATAGCCTCAATCTTCGACGGATCAACATGGATACCTTCGGCAGATACAACGTGGCCAAGAAACACAACTTCTCGGATCCAGAACTCACACTTACTAAGCTTGGCATACAACTGATTGCTCAACAATCTCTGTAGAACAAGTCTCAAGTGCTCAACATGCTCTTCTTCTGATCTTGAATAGACAAGAATATCATCTATGAAGACGACTACAAAACGGTCTAGATAGTCTCTAAAAATTCTGTTCATCATATCCATGAATGCGGCAGGTGCATTCGTGAGCCCAAACGGCATCACAAGGCTCTCATAGTGACCATATCTAGTCCTAAAAGCTGTCTTCGAAACATCACACTCTTTCACTTTCAACTGATAATACCCCGATCTCAAATCTATCTTCGAGAACACTGAAGCACCCCTCAACTGATCAAACAAATTATCAATACGAGGCAACGGATACTTGTTCTTCAAGGTCAACTGATTCAACTACATGTAGTCAATACACATACGCATGCTGCCATCTTTCTTCTTTACAAACAACACAGGAGCACCCTAAGGCGAACTACTAGGCCTAATGAAACCACGGTCTAACAACTCCTGAAGCTGACTCTTCAACTCTTTCAACTCTTTCGGAGCCATACGATACAGAGCTATAGAAACTGGAGTAGAACCTGAAACAGTCTCAATTACAAACTCAACATCTCTGTCAGGAGGCAAACCAGGCAACTCTTCTAGAAACACATCCGGAAAATCACAAACTGTTCTAATGTACTTCGGTGTAGCCTCACTCATATTAGGATTCATCACATAAGCTAAGTAAGCACTACAACCTAAATCCATCAACCTATGAGCCTCTAAAGTTGGCACCACATTAGACAAGAACTTAATGTTCTCGCCTACTACTACTACCTCGTAGTCATCAGAAAGCTTCAAAGAAATTCTCTTCGTTTCAAAATCCACACTAGCTCGGTGCTCAACTAACCAGTCCATACCCAGAATAATATCAAAGCCATAAAACGAAAGTTCCATCATGTCAACGGGAAACACATGACCCTAAGTCTTCAGCGGACACCTCCTATACATACGTCTAACTACCACTGTCTCACCAAAGGAGCTAGTCACATGCATACCTACATCTAAGATATCAACAGGTATATCTAACTTCGGTGCATGCTCACTCAAAATGTAGGAATGTGTAGAACCCGAATCAACCAAAGAAAACAAAGACATAGACTGTAACTCAAAATTACCTGCTATCACATCAGTGTCGTTCCCGGCCTCTCTCTGAGCATAAACTCTCGCTGGTCCTCCTACCTTTGGCTGAACTGCCACAACGTGAGCAAGGTTCCTCTGAGCATCTACCCTGGGTGTATCAGCCCTAGGCTGAAAGTAGCCACGATCGCGCCCACGGCCTCTCTGGTAATCTATCGCTCTCGCAGGAGCCTGTGCTATGTTCGGTGTCTGTGCCGCCTGATTAGGACACTCCCTCCTAAAGTGGTCCCTTGAACCACAGTTACAAGAAGCATAGAAGTTACCCCAACACTCTCTGGAGTGCTATCTCCCACAACGTGTGCACTCGGGCAACCGCCCTCCTCCTCTATGGCCCTGGTGGCCTCTACCATGGTGGCCACCGCCACGTCGATGGTCAAACTGTTGTCCACCGCCTCTATGCCTCTTGGCATCTCCACAGTCAAAGTTACTATTCCTCTTACCAAAACTAGATCCTCCAGAACGTTTGGTCAGCCCCAAGTTGTGCTCAATGTCCTTGGCTCTTGCAACCAAGACATTAAAATCTGTATAATCAGAAGCCAACGTATACCTCTTAACTTCTTCATGCAGCCCATATCTGAAACGGTTACAACAGTCCCTCTAAGACGGAACCAACTCTGGAGCATACTGACTCAAACGAACGAAACGAATCTCAAAGTCAGTCACAGAAGCATCTCCCTGAACTAGATCCATAAACTCTCGCTTTTCCTCATCAAGATACCTCAGCCCCAAATATCTCTTCCGGAACGCAGACTCAAAGAAATCTCATCCAATCTCAGCCTCTGGGACTCCAGTAGTAATGGTGACCCACCAAGTGTAGGCATCACCCTGTAGCAAAGAAATCACACAGCCCAACTTACGGGCACCAACACAACCCATCTGAGCTAAGTTGCGAACGGTCTTCTCCAACCACAACTCGGATCTCTCAGGTGTAGACCCTCTGAACTCATCAGCCCCTAGGCTACAAAGCCTCTCAAGCGGTAAACTAGTGTCATCACCTCTAGGATGAGCTGCAGCCTGTGCCCCGGCAACTGCGGCCTGAAATGCTCCCGCTATAGCTTGCACAAGCGGAGCCATATCTATTCCAGCTGGACCTTGGCCACCTTGGCCAACCTGAGGTCCCTCTCCTTCAGCCTCGCCTCCCGCTCCTGGCGGAGGAGGTGGTAGTGGTGGTGGAGCTCCAACTCCAGCAGCAACAGGCTCTTCCACATGAGCCTCCACTCCAACCATCGGCTCATCTACAGGAGCCGCAACCCTAGGTTCCTGACGAACCACTCTCGGCCTACCTCTCGGCCTCGACATCGAGCTCACAAACAACAACTACAACAACAACAAGAAAGCACAAAAGATAGGGTTAGCAAGGAAAGGGTTCCAAGTGGCTCAAGTATGTTCCCTCACTTTAAAAAATCCTTTTTCTGATGTAATAGTAGCAATGGGACTCCACACAACATGCTTCAAACAAAACATCACACATACATGCTCAAACAAGCATTTAACAAGGCATACTTGATAAACAAACAAACATGCTTACATGGCAAGCAAAGACCGTGCATTTTCAACATAAGAACTCAACTTACCTCACTTACTTGCCCAAGGTCTCGAAAACCTTAGGCTCTGATACCAACAAGTGTAACCCCTCGTCCCGGTCCGGGCGTCCGACCGGTCCGAACGGGCTACACGGGGATAACCGAGGCAAAACCCATTAGGGCTTCACTTCGGTTACCGACCCAAGAAAAACTTTTTCATTTAATATTATCTTATCTAGATTCTTGATTAAAACCTATGTGTGAAGCGACATCGGAAACAAGGCTCACGAGAAGGCAAACAGCAAACAGGGCCTAAGCCCAAACTTTGGGACCCATTAGAGATGTCAAACAGCCCAATTTTAGGCATGTGTTTCAAAACAGACGTCACCCGTTTCGAAATACAGGCTTCAGTTTAAAAAGCAAGACACCCGTACCGAAACGCCTCCACCCCGTTTCGGAACAGGGTCATGTTTTGCCTAGGCGTTTCGATACTTGTTTCGAAACATGCAATTCCAGTGGCCAAAGTGTTTTGAAACTTGTTTCGAAACAGGGGCTCACAGTGGTCAGACCATACCGAAACGTGTTCCGATACGGGGGACCCTGGAACCATACTCGTTCCGAAACGGCACAACTCGTTTCGAAACACCTGCAACCTGCAAATTCCCAAAACCAGTTTTAAGCATCTCCAAGTGATCCCAAACGCCCTTAACGACCCCAAGAAGCATACACAACATACAAACACACTCTAGAGGCATGCACACTATTACAACAACTTAAATTAACGCAAGGATACAAGATAAGGCATCCATTCAAGAGATCATTCAAGGCATTCAAGATAACATGCTTCACAAGAGCTACACTTAAGCATTTAAGGTAGCAAGATAGACATGGTTTACAAGCAAACATGGCATCCAAAAGCCAAACCAACAAAGCATATAAAAGGAGTCTAAACATGCTCCTAAACAAACCAACATCAACATACTCCAAAAGCTCAAAGCAACTAATACATGTCTCATTGCTTGACCATTACATCACATAACATAAAATCCATACTTGATAGCTAAGCTAGCACCACAAGCACACTTGGAGGCCCTTTCTTGCACTAGCAGCCCACGAACTACGGATCTGCATTGTCGAACAAAAGAGAGCGTAAGCGTAAAGCTTAGTGAGGGTAAGCTAATTAAAAACAAACCTCGACAATGCAGGGTCCAAGCACGAGCACAACCAAGATAGAATGCATGATCATACCTTCGATCCACGAGAACCAAAATGTACATGATGCATGAACATATATCAATACTATGCCATGCTCAACAAGCTCAATCCACATCATATGTAAACACATATATCCATCCATATAAGAATCACATCTCATATCATATTGGTACACATACCATCATATATTGGCACCTAGCTATGACTCGAATACACGGATAACACGTTGGAACACACATCCAACAACAACTTTACCTCACGGTGGGATTACACTCATCACCGTTCACGCGGAGGGGATTCCACTCATCCTCACGCCCCGTCGATGGGATTACACTCATCACCGACTATTATATATACAAGAAGAATTTCCGGGCGAACCCGTACTCCATCTTGATGACTACCATCATCAAGACCACGCGCGCATTTGACTCAAGTGTGCACACTAACATCCTAATGATCGATCATTTGTACCCAAGCATACTAGTGCCAATATTATCCACAGTCTACAACCACATTACATATCCAATTCCGTGCATAGCACGTACTCACAATGATCACAATCATGAACAATCCACATGCATATAACAATGCATCATTCCATGCCTCAACATACATGTATAACATCATATACATAGCCAACACAATCACAATTACACATGAGGCATAAACACATACAAAAAGCAACCATAGTCTCTAACTAAAGCTTGAGATTAGACTACCAATCTAATCTCAACTCTAGGTGGGTCTACCAAGCCCAACCTAGTCCACATGCTTGAACCAAAATGCTCAAAGACCATTTTAAAAACATTAACCACTCACCTTCACTTCCAAGCTCAACAACTAAGCAACCAAGATCCTCAAGCTTCCAGATTCACTCCCGATGCTTCACCAACACAAGTCCTTGCCTCTAAACAACTCAACACAATCCAAAACAACCTCAAATCGGCTCATACAACAATGTAGCAAACCCGGAACACTATTCAAGCATCAAACACAAGAATTCAAGCCATGAACAACCCCAAAAACAACCAACTCGAGCAACCCTTAAACCCCAACCAAAACTTATGATTTCAACCTCTTTAACACTCTCAAAGGATTCAAAAATAGCCCCCAACTATTATACTAACATTAGCCCACAATTTCCAACACAAACCACACCCAAACCTCATCCCAAAACCTTCCAAAAACCCCATGAAAACCCAAATCTGGGAATGTTTACAAAACCAAGTAAAAATCACATATGTTGGACCATTTGGTTCATAAACATCGTATCTAACATTATTAAATCAAAATCTTTAGTTAAAAACAATAAAGGTAGTATTTTTATTCAAATCTTCCAAAAACTCAAATTCTAAAATCATGGACAAAAATGAAAACTAGTTGTACTTTCAAAGAGAGGAAGATGAGAGCAAGATGGGAATGTGATTACCTTTCGAAACCGAGCCAAAATGAAGAAG
Source organism: Hibiscus trionum (assembly GCA_030270665.1). Lineage (NCBI taxonomy): Eukaryota > Viridiplantae > Streptophyta > Magnoliopsida > Malvales > Malvaceae > Hibiscus > Hibiscus trionum. Next base: position 22,755,806 of record BSYR01000057.1, on the reverse strand, counting down.
TAAAGAGATGGAATAGTAACTTGAAAGGGAGGGGGTTTTCACGTTAAAATGGAGGAAAAGGGAAGTGAGGAAGGAGATGACAAAAATCTCTTTTAATCATAAATGGGTTTTAAAATGAAGTCCAACTATTTACGGATTTGCCATTAATGAGATGGCAAGTCTCATTATTCACAAATTCCATGGAAAATGGAAAACAATTCAATTTAGTCCAACACAAAAATGTTTTCTTTGAAATCACAAGGTCCAAATAATATATATTATTATTTTAATTGTAAAACCGAGACTCAAAATATTATTTAAATATTATTTTCATTCGATCCCTAAACCCGAGTGTTACAAAGCCAAATTCTTAGAATCTTTAGGGGGCTTTATGGCAATTTAACCTTTCCTTAATATGACATGTGTTTTAAATGGCTTTTAATTAAATGGTTTTAATTGGGTTTATTTTAATTAATTAAAATAGGTAGTTAATGTGAGATTCTATTACGTAACTACTATTTCCTCTTCATTTTCAGCCTAACACTATTTTCATTCTTTTCTCTTCACAATTATTTCTCCCAAACATTCTCCCAATATTTCCTAAACAATTTTCAAGAAAACCTATCTAATTCTTCAAGATTTTTGCAAAGGAAACTTGTTATACATTGAGGAAAGCAAGGATTGGAGGTAAATCCCGTTCTCAACCTCTAATTAAAGTTCTTTATTGAAATTCCCAAGATATTTGGCTTCTAATTAATGTTTTTGGTTGAGTTTTCATTATAGTTTTGGTTGGAGATCAAAATCTTATAAAAATGTGGTTGAAATCTTAATTTTCGGACTTGTTGTGTTAAGCTCTGTTTTGGATTTATTTCAATTGAGTTCTAACTTGATTTTTATGTTGAAATGAAGTTTTGATAACTTGATTTAAGTGAGTTTTTGAGGTGAAATGGTGGAATCTTGTTGCTGGAGGTATAAGGTTGGGTTAGGTTGTTTGTTAGATGTGTTTTGATGTTTATAATGGTTTGGAAACGATGTATGTTGGCTGGGTTTGGTTTAGGAAGCAATCGATTGAGTTTTTGGTTGTTTCGGTTAGGTAAATTGGTGTAGTTTGGGTGAGCAACGAGTTTGTGAATTGTTGCTGGTGTTGAAATGCATTTTAATGCATTTAGATCTCTATTTTGATGATGTGAAAACAAGGGATCTTGATCCGGAAGTGAACGAGGTGTTGTTGGAGGTTCCGGAAGAGTAATTTTCGTGTCGGCGAGCAAGGCTTCGCGTATCGGTGAGTGGAAATGGGATTTCCTGCTTTGTAACACTTTTAGCGTGGTCTTGGGAGCTTAGTGTAAGTTTGAAACACTTAGCTAAGCTCAAGAGTAAGTGTTTCGAAAGTCTCTCTCTCGGAAATGTGCTATGTTTTGATGAAAATGCACTTGGGTTAAATGTGGATTTGATTACTATTTTAGATCATGTTTTAAGAATGATTGTTGCTAGATTTTAATGCCATTATGTTAAGGATGCACTAGGTAAGTGATCCTTGGTTTTCATGTGTTAAATGCATATGATGTTAAGCATGTTATGATTGTAGAAATGGCAATTGTGTTTATGCTTGTAAAATAGTGGATTAATGAGGTTAAATGATTATATTGGCAAGTGATGGAAATGGTTTTTGGTTGCGTTAATCAGATATAGTTAGCCGGCTATAGGATTGGGTGCACCGTGAATAAAGTCGCCTTGGATGTCGAGGGGTTGTGATTGTGCCGTAATCTCCATCCAAGTACCCTAACGATTGAGGTTAAGACCACAACGGTGAATGGTTTAATCATGTGTATGAGTCTTGTGTATGTGTCCCGTACTCTCGTTAGTGGAATTATACAACTACCGATGAGTGATGTTGAGGGGTTGTGATTGTGCCATTAATCTCCATCACGGGTATTGAGGGGTTGTGATTGTGCCATTGATCTCCACCTTGTGTAGTCCGGTAGTATGTATGAAGCGTGTGGGACAACGCTTGTAATCCGCATATCCGATTGTGTCTTTTGTTGGTATGGTTCATGGGTTATCACTTGCGAGCCAATATAATGTAATGATTAACGCTAAGCATGAGATGCTTGTAAGCGATGCTAGAATGCATGAAATGCTTGGTAAAGCATGAGCAAAGGTTTATTTGTTGTTTTAAAATGAGGCATATGAGTATTTTTTAGGAAGTGCATTGATGTTTTGAACGGACATTTTTTATGCAAAGGCATGTGTTGATAAGTGGTGGTTTTGCAAATTATGAGAAATGCATTGATGAATGTCGTTTAGCGATCCTCACTAAGCTTTGTGCTTACGCTCTTTTGTTTCATCAATGCAGAGAATTAGGCGTTTGAGGCAGCACACAAGCAAGGAAATCCAAGCTTTTCGGTTTAGCAAAGTATGTGGCTTTACTTTGGTGTAATAAGAGGCAATGGGTGGGATTTATACTTTTGGATGATGGATGATGTTGCAAATTTCCTTGAGCATGTTTGATTGGTTACCTTTGAATTGTAAATGGCCTTTGAGTATTGAGTTTTGGTTTGAATGTTGATTTTAGCTTTGTATGGCTTTGGTGGACTAGGGAGCATGCCTATAGTCCTAGTGTTTGCGTGATTGATTCCATGTTTTAGCTTAGGCTTCATAATAATGATCCTTGGTGCATAAACATGTTGTATGTATGTTGTGGAATGAATTGGGATGTATTCGTTTGTGAAAAGATGTGATAAACCAGCAAAATCTGATGTTGTAGGGCAAGGCATATCGGAACGCCCTTACCTGTTTCGGAACAGAGGCCTGAAATGGCCATGAGGTTTCGGAACGGGTAGGAACATTTCGGAACGTTTTGGCTACTGGAAAGAGGTGTTTCGATACGGGTTTCAGAACGCACCCGAGTATCGAAACGGTCAAACGAGTTCCGAAACGACCGTTTCGGTACAGGGCCTTGTGTTTCGAAACACCAGACCGTTGTGTTTGAATTTGAATTGCTTCAGGTTTTTGTTTCTTACATTTTGGTCCATGAATCTTATGTGCATGATTAAATGAGTTTGGTTGATCCGTTTAAGTTGAAATTTAACATGATGGTTTAGTATAAGTCTAATTTTGGTTTGGTAACCTTAAATCTTGTTGACTCCTCTAAATTCTGGATTTTACAGTTTAGTCCCTAAAAGACATTTATATGCAATCGAAGCCTTTAATGAGTTTCGTTCGCTGTGTCATTTTCGCTAATGTGTTTAGCTCTTCACATAGGTTAAATATGTGCATCTAGTAAAGTTAAAAAATGAAAAAAGGGTCGTTAATCAAGGTTGACTTTGGTTTTCCCCGTGTAATCTTCTTAGTTCGGGTCGGGCGTCTAAGCCGGGCTAAGGGGGTTACAAACGATCTGCATTGCTGGAAAAGAGAGCGTAAGCTTGATAGCTTAGTGAGCGGAGCTCAAAATCACAACAACAACAATGTAGTTTCAAAACATATATCTATTTTAAAGACAAAACCATAAGGAGTGGAATATACTAAACCGAAAGCATAAAAACAAGCTTTTGGAGTGCACATGCATAACCATTCCCGGTGGGAATACACATCACCGTTCCCCAAACGACTAGCATATTTCCGGTGGGACTACACATCACGTATTCAACAACACCCTTCCCACTAACCATCGCGTGAGACTTTGACAACAACAACATAATAACATTCAAAGGATGTAAAGCAAATAGTATATCACCCAACAACAAATATAATCACATTCATCAACACTTAACAAAATAAGGCGATATTAGATAAACTTACACTTGAGTTTAGGTCGGCCCCTAAGGCTTAACCCAAACCCCAAGAAAACATCTTTGAAACGTTTTAAAGGTTTAAAACGTTACCACTCACCAGCACAACCCGAACGATAGCTGAAACAACGATTTCAAGCCTCCAAACTACCCGATCTCGCATCCGAAGAGCCCAAACCAATCTCTTCTGCTTTAAGGCAACCCAAAATAGAACATTAGGATGCTTATATACTTGTAAACCAGCAACAACCCGGAAATCCAACTTCTTGCAACAGAAACACATTGATTTAATCCCAAATTTCACCCAAAACCTCACCAAATTCGTTCTAAGCAAACCCCAAACTGAACCCATCGATTTCAACCATCAAAACGCATCAAAAATCATCTAGAAACATCCCCAACCACTAAGGAACCAACAGCCACGAAATCAACCTAAAGCCAAGCCAAAAACTTCATATTTTCAACCCAAAAATCCCAATTTTCGATTCATTTCGGGTTTCCCAACATTTAGCCAAAATTCCAACATGTCAAACCACTCAAAACTTAGCTTAAAGCACATGTAAAACAATGGATAATCAAATCCACAAAAATCAAGTGAAAATACCCATTTTCCAACCCAAAACCAAAAATGAATTATATTAGGTTTAGAAGAAAGATTTCATTGGTAATAAGTTAAATAAGTAGAAACCCAAGTAAATAAGAAGTTACCTTGAAAAACCTTGATAAAGAAATGGTTTTTGGATTGGAGGGAAGAACTAACGTGAAATTTCTTTTGCTCAAGAAAGAAGATGATAGCTTTTTAGTAAAATGCCCTTTTAATTTCAAAATACCCTTTTTAATTTCTTTTGGGTAAATTCCTCTTTTGCCACTCAAAACTTCCTCTTTTTTTGCCAAAATGTATTTTAAAACCATTTTATTAGAAAAAGGGTCCCCGGATCTAGACCTAACAAACAAACTAACTCGAACCGGATCCGATTACCTTTCGGACCCTAAACTCGGGGCGTTACAAAAGTGGTAGATTGTGTGTTTGGTCGAACAAGGGGTTTTAAAGAAATTAACATGCATGTTTTTCTTTTTAAATTGGCCCACTCTAGACTTCACGCCTAAAGGGATCGATCCCTCGAGTTTAGGGGATCGATCCTTTTAGATTAAAGAGCACAAGATCATTATTGTCAACTAAGGGATTAATCCTTTCTATTTTGAGATCGGTCCTTTTTCTAGGATTTTTCATTTTAGGCAAAAGGATAATATAGATGTCATTCTAACTCTAATATAGACAACCTATGCTATTATAATGATATGAAATGAACATTAATAACCTTGAAGCTATCTAAGAACATGAATGTCAACTTGAAACAACAAATTATGCAATTTGCAACATAGATTAATTTTCAGACCTCTAATTGCACACAATGAGATTCATTTCAAGTCATATACACTCGAAGGCCTTATAGGGTCACAAACATGCATTTTTGACAAAAAAAATGTTACACCACGACATCATATTCTCAAAAATATCATACAAATTCAATTGAAGCATAGAGAACATGATTTCACTAAATCAATCAAATATTGTAAATTTAAGGCAAAAAATATCATAAACATATGACGCCATAAATGTGCAACTCATGCATTATTGATTGCCCCTAACAAATTGCATTAAAGCATTATGTAAAGTCACTTAATCGGGCCTTAACACACACACACACACTAACAAATTGCATTAAAGCATCATGTAAAGTCACTTAATCATGCCTTAACACACACACACACACAAGTAAAAATTACATTTCATCAAATTTACTTTCAAGTTCTAAATTAGTTTTAGAAAGCATTTCATTTTCAATTTTGAAACAACCTTTTTATTTTTCAAAATTGATGCTTTAAATTCTAAAACTAAATCATCATAAGCATATTATAATTCATCAAAAGTATATGAAATTGAATTGGATGAATTAGATGTTACATATTCTTCTTGGATGTCCATGAGACAGGTTGGCTACCTCATCATCATCGATGAAGTCTTCATTATAACTCCATGTAGCCACAAATGCCTTCTTTTTTGAATACCTTGATCCCTTTTTATTCATCTTTAGACAATCGTACTTAACGTGACCCAACTTCTTGCACTCGAAGCATATGATAAGATCTTTCTTCCTCTTTTATTCATGTTTCAATTATTCTTTCTCGCACTTCATGAATCTCTTTAGCTTCTTGAAGAGCTTGGCCATCTCTTCATCTTCATCTTCATCTTCACTCTCATCTTTAATTGATTCTTCTTGAAGGCTTGAGGAGGACTTGAATGCAACATTCTGCTCTTTGATTTTTTCTTCTTTTCTTCTCTTCTTCCCTTAGACATCAACTTATGGGTGAGCAAAGATCTAATTAGCTCGTCAAACTTGAGCATATTTAGGTTCTTTGCTTCAATGATGGTGATCTTCTTTGAGTCTCATGATTCGAGAAGTGAATAGATCAACTTCCTCACAAGCTTGTCCTCCGGAACCACTTCTCCATATCCATTTAGACCATTCACAATAATGGAGAATCAATCAGACATAACTTTGATGTCTTCCTCCGGGTTCATCTTGAAGTTCTCATACCCAATGTTTAGAAGATCAATCTTGGTCTCTTTTACTTCGTTTGTGCCTTCATGAGTGACCTCAAGCTTGTCCTAAATTTCCTTGACACTTGAACAAGATGAGACCCTTCCATATTCATCGAGACCAAGTGCACAAAATAAGATGTGCATGACCTTGTCATTAGTTTGAATTCTCTTGTTTATAATCATGCAAACACATAATACATAATATATACAAGGGAAACACTTATAGATACTTAGTAATATAAGTAAAGAAATGTTACACATCAGTATGTAACAAGTGAAAGAGCAAACTTCCCTGAAAGTTTGAAGTTGCAATGTTGGGTGGCATAAACGTGCTCACATCATCTTACCTACCAAAAATTTTAGCGCTTATAACACGAGAGAACGATCCTTTTTCACACAAAAATATGACCGTTACAGCCAAGGGGTCGATCCCTTAAACGAGGGGATCGATCCTTTTTCACTTAATGACTGGAGGAAAAATAAAAATGTTTCTTCCCCTAATGGGATCGATCCCTTGCTTTAAGGGATCGATCCTTTTTGCCTTGAAGTCTAAAAATAGTTTTTATGGTGCAAAAACAGATCTTACTTATTTCGAAAAAGATAGACTAAGTTGGAAATCATTCGAAACGAATTTTTCAAGTTTGTTTGGACTTTGAATTATTTTTGAGAAATTTAATATATTCTATTATGGGTGTTTATGGTCGGTTAACTGTATCGTTTAGCCTAAACAATCGGTTAACCATTATAACGGTTATTATATTTAGCTAACTGTAACCTAACCGTTAAGAATCGGTTAATCGGTAGCGATTAACCGTTAAGATACAGTTAACCGACGGTTAGATTATATGTTAACATGTAACCTATTATAACTTTTTTCACATATTCCCTACTTCTTTTGAGAATAATGAATTATATTTTTTATAAATATTATATTAAAATATTCATAAAAATATTTAAATAGATATTATAAACAATAACTTCATACTAAATTAAAAAAATACCTACATACTACAAAGTTCTAACACAACACAAAATACATAAACTCGATACTTAATTTAAAAAATTCCAAGTTTTAACAGTGTTCAGAACATAACAATACACAAACTATGTTTTAAAGACAAATCTTTAACTAACATAAAACAAACATAAGGTAAACACAACTTTCACGAGTTAGTACCACAAGCCAAGAAAAGTTAACTATATGATCAAATCACCTAAGGTCCTTCATCTACTTCCTCTAAAATGAAAAATGACTGATCAATCATAGTTGTTTGTTGATTGAGTGTTAAATCATTTATTCCTATATTTCAAAACACGAAATAAGTTGGTATAAGAAATATAACGTAATACCAGCAAATTGAAGATAAAAATAATTATGAATTAGATTACAAAATAGAGTTTAAAAATTAAAAAATGGGGCGTGTGGGTTGAACTTTTAGATGGAGTTGTTTTATTTTTTAAGAAATATATAAATAATTTAATAACGATTAACCTATAGGTTAACCATTTGTCAAAATTCATAATCGTACCCGTAACAATTAACCGTCATTTTTAGCGGTTCGGTTAACCAAAACCATTTAACTTTAACGGTTCAGTTAATTAACATGTAAAATGTAACAGTTATACCGGTTATGGGTTACGGTTAACGGTTACGATTAATTATACACACCCTTATATTCTATTAAGTCCAAAAATATTTTTCTTTTAATTTGTTATATCAAAATATTAGTTCAACAAATTTCTTGATTCGGATCTCCACCTTTACCATTAAAAATATGTCTCAAAGTTTCTAAATTTCCAACAAACACTAATAAAAACTAATAAACACTATTTTTTGCTCGGAAAATATATTTTATTAAAGATGAAATCAAACACGCCCTAAACCTACTTGTGTATCTCGTTAAAAACCTCATTAATTTTAAATGGAGAAAAAGAGTACAACACAAACATGAATGAAACTTAACTGAAGGAACCAACACCCAAATACATCAAACAAGGAGCCAATCCACACACAGCATACAAATTTGCATGACCACATGAGAAGTCGGGCACCCTGACTCACGACATCGAATGAGAATGCTACTCCTGTAGAATCCTTAACACACCGTTTTCAATGCTAATAAAAAATGAATACAACGATAATATATTTGAATTTTCCAACAAACACTATTGTTGATGGTAAATAATAAATACCATCAACACTAATAAAAATGAATACAACGATAACAATACGTTGACAACTGATTTTATCACAATTTAAACACGACATATTTGAGGTACTTATGAGCACCTATGAATATGATAGAAACAACATGATGATCTAGATGTAGAGTAGAACAATATGATAACTAAATAAACATCAACTATAAAGACAATGTCAAATTCAACCTTGAATAAAAGAGAAAAACATATTACAAAAGTATAAAAAAAACTTCCACTATTTTTATTAAAAAAGTTTATTGAACAAAATAACATAAAAATTCAAATATGTAAATTAACCTAAAAATGAGAAAAAAATATGGAGATTATGAAAAAGTGACAACCTTTTGATTAAAAGCAATGATATTATTTTCTCTAGACAATTGAAGAGAAAAAAATTAGATAATAATATTCACTACAAAAAAATGTACATATACCAACGCTTATTTATACCGACGGACAAAATTCGTCAGTATATACCCTATATACCGACGGAGAAAGAAATTGTCGGTACACGTTTTGATTTTTACCGACGTTTAAAATATTTGTCGGTGTAGATATTAGATATACCGACGGATGACAAGAAACCGTCGGTAAAAATATAGTTTATAACTACAGTGGATTTAGTGTGTCGGTATAGATTTACTTTATACCGACAGTTAAATCTATCCGTCAGTATAGGTGAAAGATATACTGATGATTGAGTTAGTTTGTCGGTATATATATATTATGTATACCGACGATTTTTATAGTTACTGCCGGTACATGTGTTCTATGTACTGACGGATGGTTATGTCTGTCGGTATGTATATATTTTTAATATTTTTTATTAATTTATTAAAACTCACCGTTTTAACCCCCCCTCTCTCACTCAAACTCTCAGTCGATCTCAAACCAAACTTACAATCCCTAATTGCTCTGAATCGCCTCTCACTCTGTACACCGATCGGACAACTCTTCGGCGATATTCCGTTACAGTGCTGCCCTCCTCTCCGTTGCGATATTCCGACGGGGAGCATTCAAATGTTGAACGGAACGAAAGGGGGTTCGAGCTTTATTATGACGACGGAAGTGGGTCAGGCTTGCGGCCGTTACCGGTGAGTATGTCGGAGTTTCTGTTAGGTTTCGGGTTTATGAATTTTATGTGTGTTAGGATCCTCCTCAATGATTTTTGAAGTTTTCTATATAGATTTGAACCAAAATATGAATTTTATGTAAACCCATTTTTCTATATTTTTAAATGTGTTATTGTGTAGACTTGTTTCTTTTCTTTTCTTTTTAATTACTATGATGTGAGTAATCAATACCAGAATCACTAAAAGAAATAGATGTATAACTTTTCATTATTTCATTTTCACCTCTTTGGTATTGTAACCCATTTTCTATATTTTTGTGTTATTTTGTAGACCAAATGGTGTCCTGCACCAGGGTGTGATTATGCTGTGGAATTTGTTTAGGGTAGTGGAAGTTATGATGTTACTTGTCGCTGCTCATATAGCTTTTGTTGGAATGTAAGATTCTTTCTCATTCTGGTTATAGTACCTCTATTTTGCTTTAAAGTTACTAACATGAACTTTGATCCCTAATGTGCATTCGACCTTGCAGTGTGCTGAGGAAGCTCACCGTCCTGTTGATTGTGGCACTGTAGCAAAATGGATACTGAAAAATAGTGCAGAGTCTGAAAATATGAATTGGTAGGAAATAGTAATTAGATTTATTCCAATACACGAGGTTGTTTAATTCATTCCAAAACGCGAGCTTGTTAAATTTGTGTGGTATTAGCTGTTTAGCACACCCAAAAGAAGAAATTTGCTTGTTCTTCCTCACACGAGGATGTGCATAGAATGCTTTGTTAACTGGATAGTATCTGGGGCACTGAAGAAAGCTTGTCTAGATTCAGCCCTTAATTATGATAGGTTCTTGTTTATGCTCTATGCTTTGAACTATTTTTTTTGCTACATGAAATGATGAAATAAGAATTCCCTTGTACATCTACTCTAACGACACTTTTATATTTTAAATTATGCATCTTAACATTCTTCTTAATATGTTGAAATTTGAAGTGAATTAAATGAATGTGTCTGAAATTTGTTATATTTAAAATGAAGTTCCATTTTCTTTTTCCCCCTTTACCAATAGACCAGAAGGGGAATGTTTAAAATGGTTCTACAATATTATTTCATTCCATGCTATATTGTTATAATGATCAGTTAATCATTGTGTTTATCTTAATCTTCATGATATTGACTAATTCCAAGCCTTGTCCAAAATGCAAGCGTCCGATTGAGAAGAACCAAGGGTGTATGCATATTACATGCACACCACCTTGTAAATTTGAATTTTGCTGGTGAGCTTTTACCTCTGCTTATATATGTGTTGCTTGCATTTTGATGAAATTCTGACATCACTACTTTATTTTGGTTATTTTATTTTATTTATTGAAAAAAATCTTCTATTCATTTGTATCTTTTCTTATTGTTTGTTTAGCTTTATTCTGTACTGAACAAGAGTTGGTACTTTTCGTAAATGAAGGCAGGACCAAAGATTTATGCAGGCGAGTATGTCGGAGCTTTATTACAATCCCTAATTGTACCAGTGGATCCTTACCTTCAACAAATCAACAGAATATAAATGAAAATGATCCAAGCACACAATAGAGGAGGATCTTCAAATTATTTTTAGCTTTTATTATGTACGTTAAATATTTGCTTGCACACTTCTTTTGATTGTAATATGCTCGTACATATTTTATTGATTATCTTTACATAATTTTTATTTGAAGATTAAATTAGATATTTTTCTCTTTACAAAATTAGTCAAATTTTGTTATAATAGTACTAGTAATTTTAATATTTAAAATAAAAAATAAAAATAAATAAAAATAAATTGTTAATATTTTAAAAATAAAAAATGCCAATTACATCTATACTGACGGATAAAACCGTCGGTAAAGATGAAGGCTATAGCGACGGATACATCGTCGGTAACGATAAAGTCTATAGCGACGAACAAACCATCGATATAGATACACTTTTTGTCGGGGTAGTCCATACCTATACCGACGGATACCACCGTCGGTATAGGGTCCCAACATCTATACCGACGGTTGTTACCGTCGCTATAGATTTATACCGACAAGCATATTACTGACGGCACTTTATCTGTCGGAATATTCCTTTTGGCCGTCGGTAAAGGGTTTTTGAGTCTATACCAACGGATTTTTGGTGTTTTACCGACAGTTTAGCGTCCGTCGCTATATGTTATTTTTTGTAGTGGTGTTACTTAAATTAAGTGATAATACTATAAAATATAAAGAATAAACTATGACAATGTTTTAGAGTGTAACCCCCTCATCCCGGTTCGGACGTTTGACCGGTCCGAGTAGGTCACACGGGGAAAACTGAAGCGAAACCCGTTAAGGTTTCCCCTCGGTTAGCAACCCTAAAAATTTCATTCATTTTAATCTTGTCTAAAGGCATGTTAAATCATAAGTGATCACGACAGCGGAAAGCATCAATAAAAGAACACATTCGAATCTCAAGCCATATATTAAATTGTCCATTTTTATCTTACGGGGCAGGCCGTATCGATACACCATTCAAGGGTATCGATACGCCTTGACCAGGTCAACCCAAACAGTCAACCCAGGGAAGACCGTATCGATACAGCCCTTGAGCGTATCGATACGCCCTTCTCGGTCAACACCTCTTAGCCAACGTGGTAGGACCGTACCGATACGCTTCAACCCCGTACCGATACGCCCTACACCCACCAACTCCTCAGGATTCCAGTGAGTTAAGAGAGTATCGATACACCCCCGTGTATCGATACGCCCAGCCCACTCTGAATTCCAGAGAATTGGGACTGTATCGATACACCCCCGTGTATCCATACGCCCAGCCAAAACTGTGTTCATTAGGCAAGGCCGTATCGATACAGCCCTTAGGCGTACCGATACGCCCTGCACTGGAAGTCCACAATTTCCAGCAGAAACATACAAGACTCGAACCTAGATACGATTTAATACCTCCTTAGCCACATACGAACATACAAACAACATTTACAAACCAAGATTTAGCCATGCAAGCACCCAACATGTACATACATCAAGGAAATCATGCAATTGATCAAAGATGACATATAAGCATTCAAGTTTCATATTCCAACATTCAAACACAAAGGCAACCTAAAAAGGCACAATGCCAACATACTTGGTAAGCAAAAATAGACATGGTTTGCAATTCGAACATGGCATCAAAAAGCCATACAAAAGCAACATAATCAAGGAGTCTAAACATGCTCCTATCCAACCACAATATCCATCAAAATAACACAAATCCCATTGCTTAACTATTACATGTCCAAAACACTAAAACTCATACTTGATAAACTCAAGGTCAACAACACACTTGGAGGCCCTCCGCTTGCGCTAGCAACCCACGAACTAAGGATCTGCAATGTCGAACAAATAGAGCGTAAGCAATAAAGCTTAGTGAGGGTAAGCTCTTTAAAAACAAACCTCGACATCGCAGGGTCTAAGCACAGTCTCAACCAAGGCAAATGCATGATCTTACCTCCGGTTCCCAAGAGCCAAAATGTCAATGATGCATGTACAATATCCAAATAATATGTCATGCTCAACAAGCTCATTTCCATAACACGTGTAACCACATACAATCATCCAAATGAGTCACATTTCCACATCACATTGATACACATATCAATTTATATTGGCACCTAGCTATGACCCGAATAGGCGGATAAACACGTTGGAACTCACATCCAACAACCATTTTACCTCACGGTGGGATTACACTCATCACCGGTCTCGCGGAGGGGATTCCACTCATTCTCACGCCCCGTCGATGGGATTCCACTCATCATCGACTATATAAATAACAATTTACGGGCGAACCCGTACTCCTCCTTGGTGACTCAATGCCACCAAGGCCACGCGTGAATTTAGACTCATGTGTGCACACTAACATCCTAATGATCGATCATTTGTACTCAAGCATACTAGTGCCAACATTTAACTCAATCCACATTATCAATTACAACCAATTCCGTGCTTAGCACATACTCACCATGATCACAATCATGAATCGTTCACATGCATATCATAATGCATCCCAAATCATGCCTCATCTCACATGTATAACACATTATACATAAATCATCACATCACAAATATTACGAGGCATATTCATCAAATACAAGTTCAACCAATGGCTCTAGTTTAAGTTTAGGATTAGGCTACCACCCCAATCCTAACTCTAGGTGGGTCTACCAAGCCCGACCGAGTCCACATGCTCGAACCAAACATTTAAACCACTTTAAAACATTAACCACTCACCTAAGCTTCCAAGCTCAATTACCAAGCAAGCAACCACCCTCAAGCTTCCGGATTTCCTCCCGATGCTTCACCGAACAAAGTTCTCGCTTCTAAACAACCTCAATACAATTCAAACAACTTTAAATCAGCCCAAGCATCAAAGTACTAACCCGGAGCACAATTCAAACACAAAGCACACTATTTCAAGCCATGAACAACCCCACATTTAACCAAACTCGGGCAGCCCCAAAGCCTCATCCAAAACCCATGTTTCCAACTCTTTTTACACCCACCAATGATCCCAAATCAACCCCTAACCATAGCACTATCAAAGGCCTATCAATTCCAACCTAAAACAACCCCCAAAACTCATCCAAAACCCTTCAAAAACCCCCTTTAAACCTAATTTCGGGAATTTGTTCAAAACCAAGAAAAATTCATATATGTGGTACCATTTAGCTCCTAGACTTCATAACTAACAACATCAAATCGAAATATTAAGTTTAACAGCATAAAATTATCATTTTTAATCAAAATCTTCAAAAAATCCATTTTCAAAACATTGAGGAAAATGAAAATCATTTGTACTTTTGAAGAGAGGATGATGAGGACAAGTTGAAAATGTAGTTACCTTGCAAATCCGAGCTAAAATGGAGGAACAAGGTGATGGAATAGTAGAGGGGATGAGCTCTCTCCCTTTCCCGTTGGTTTTTGATTTGAAGAAGAGAGTGAATAGTGAAGTTGGGTGTTTTTATTTGTTTTGTTTTAATTTAAAGGCCAAAGACCAATTTGCCCTTAATGAAATAAGATATTCACAAGAGCATGTAATCCATGGCTAATTGGGGTTTAATTTCAAAATATGGCCAACACAACTAATTAATTTGAAAACAAAACCCAGAACATTATTTTAATTATAAAACCGAACCCGAAATAATATTAAAATGTTATTTTCACCCGACCCCTAAACCCGGGTGTTACAACTCTCCCCCACTTAAGGAAATTTCGTCCCCGAAATTACCTGACGGAAACAGATACGGAAACTGATCAACCATATCCGCTTTCCTCTCCCACGTGGCCTCTTCCACACCTCTATGTCTCCACAACACTTTGACTAACTCTATAGTCTTACCACGCAACACCTTGCTATCAGAAGCAAGTATTTCAACAGGCTCTTCATTGTAAGACAAATCCGGATTCAACTCTATCTCCTCTACGGGCATAACATGAGAAGGATCCGATATATATCTCCTAAGCATAGACACATGAAAGACATCATGGATCTTCTCTAACTCAGAAGGCAACCTCAAACGGTAAGCTACAGGCCCAAACCGCTCAACTATCTCATACGGTCCAATGAACCTCAGACTCAACTTGCCCTTCCGACCAAATCTCATTACCTTCTTCCACGGAGATACTTTCAGAAACACTTTCTCACCCACGGAGAACTCAATCTCTTTCCTCTTCAAATCCGTATAAGACTTTTGACGATCGGAAGCTACTTTCAAACGGTCACAAATCAACTTCACTTTGTCGGTAGTCCCCTTAAGCAAATCCGGCATAGGTAACAATCTTTTACCTATTTCAGCCCAACAAATCGGAGTCATACATCGTCTACCATACAAGGCCTCATAGGGAGCCATCTGAATACTAGACTGATAGCTGTTGTTGTAAGCAAACTCAACTAAAGGTAGGTGCTTCTCCCAAGAACCCTAGAAGTCAATCACACAACAACGAAGCATATCCTCTAGAATCTGTATCACTCTCTCTGACTGCCCATCGGACTGCGGATGATAAGACGTACTGAAATGCAACCGGCTCCCCAGAGCACTATACAAACAACCCCAGAACCTCGATGTAAATCTAGGATCCCTATCTGAAACAATTGACTTCGGAACTCCATGAAGTCTCACAATCTCACGGATGTACAAGTTTGCCAACTTGTCTAAGGAATCTGTAGTGTTCACTGCTAAGAAGTGAGCACACTTAGTGAACCTATCAACAATCACCCAAACAGAATTCTTCTTCGAAGGAGACAAAGGCAACCCCGACACAAAATCCATGGTGATTCTCTCTCATTTCCATTCCAGGATCTTCAAAGGTTGTAACAAACCTGAAGGAACCTGATGTTCTGCCTTCACTCTCTGACAAACCATACAACGGCTCACATACTCGGCTACATCCTTCTTCAAACCAACCCAAAAGTAATCATTCTTCAAGTCACGGTACATTTTGGTACTACCCGGATGCATAGAAAAGGGACTCGAATGTGCTTCACTTAGAATCTGACGTCTCAACTCAACATTTTCCGGTACAACAACTTTATCTCTAAAGCACAACAAGTTCTCCCCACTGAAACTGTACTCGGTCGGTCTTCCTTCGGCTATGTCCTGAACATGAGGAACTAAAGTCACATCTTGCAACTGCTTCTCTCTAATCAACTGAATCAAAGAAGGCTTCACTTGCAACTCAGTGATCAAACCACCATCATCGGATACACTCAATCTGGAAAACATAGCTCTCAACTCAACTGCAACTTTTCTACTCAAAGCATCAGCTACTACATTTTCTTTACCCGGATGGTACTCAATGGTCAAATCATAATCTTTTAACAACTCAAGCCACCTTCTTTGTCTTAAGTTCAACTCTTTTTGTGTCATCAAATACTTCAAGCTCTTATGATCGGTGTAAACTATACACTTCTCACCATACAAGTAGAGGCCAAATCTTCAATGCAAACACAACTGCGGCTAACTCTATATCGTGAGTAGGGTAGTTCTTCTCATGAACCTTTAACTGTCTAGAAGCATAGGCAACAACCTTCCTTTCTTGCATCAAAACACATCCTAAACCTATGTAGGAAGCATCACTATAAATCACAAATTCTTTACCTGAAACAGGTTGCACTAACACTGGAGCATTCGTCAAAGCTTCTTTCAATTTCTCGAAGGCTTTTTGTCTTGCATCTGACCACTCAAACTTAACTCCCTTTTGCAACAATTTAGTCAAAGGAGCAGCTACTCTAGAGAAACCATCAACAAATCTCCTATAGTAACCGGCTAATCCTAGGAAACTCCTAATCTCAGTCACAGGCTTAAGTTGTTTCCACTCAACAATGGCCTCAATCTTCGATGGATCAACACGGATACATTCGGCCGAAACAACATGGCCAAGAAACACAACCTCTCGAATCCAGAACTCACATTTGCTAAGCTTCGCATATAACTGATTGCTCAACAATCTCAAGTGCTCATCATGCTCTTCTTCGGTCTTCGAGTACACAAGTATGGCATCAATGGAGACAACTACAAAACGGTCTAGATAGTCTCTAAAAATCCTGTTCATCATATCCATGAATGCTGCAGGTGCATTCGTGAGCCTGAATGGCATCACAAGAAACTCATAGTGACCATATCTAGTCCTAAAAGCTGTCTTCGGAACATCACACTCTTTCACCTTCAACTGATAGTACCCTGATCTCAAATCTATCTTCGAGAACACTGAAGCACCTCTCAACTGATCAAACAAATCATCTATACGAGGCAACATATACTTGTTCTTCACAGTCAATTGATTCAACTGCCTGTAGTCAATACACATGCGCATACTACCATCTTTCTTTTTCACAAACAACACAGGAGCACCCCAAGGAGAACTACTAGGCCTAATGAAACCACGGTCTAATAATTCTTGCAACTGACTCTTCAATTCTTTCAACTCTTTTGGAGCCATACAATACGGAGCTATCGAAACTGGATTAGACCCTGAAACAGTCTCAATCACAAACTCAACATCCCTATCAGGAGGTAAACCCGGCAACTCTTCAGGAAATACATCCGGAAAGTCACACACTATCCTAATATCTTTCGGTCTAGCTTCACTCATATTCGGATTCATAACATAAGCTAAGTAAGCCCCACATCCGAAATCCATCAACCTATGAGCCTCTAAAGCTGACACAACATTAGACAAGAACTTAATGTTCTCGCCTACTACTACTACCTCGTAGTCATCAGTAAGTTTCAAAGAAATCCGCTTTGTCTCAAAATCCACACTAGCTCGGTGCTCAACTAACCAATCCATACCCAGAATGATATCAAAACCATAAAAAGGAAGTTCCATCATATCAACAGAGAACACATGACCCTGAATCTTCAGTGGACATCTCCTATACATACGTCTAACCACAATTTTCTCACCAAAAGAACTAGTCACATACATACCTACATCTAAGATCTCAACAGGTATATCTAACTTCCGTGCATGCTCACTCAAAATGTAGGAATGTGTAGAACCCGAATCAACCAAAGAAAGCAAGGACATAGACTGTAACTCAAAATTACCTACTATGACATCGGTGTCGTTCTCGACCTCTCTCTGAGCATAAACTCTCGCTGGCCCTCCTGCCTCTGGCTGCACTGCCACAATGTGAGCAAGGTTCCTCTGAGCATCTACCCTAGGTGCATCAGCCCTAGGCTGGAAGTAGCCACGACCGCGCCCACGGCCTCTCTGAAAATCATGCGCTCTCGCAGGAGCCTGAGCAATGTTCGGTGCTTGTGCCGCCTGATGCGGGCACTCTCTCCTAAAGTGGTCCCTCGAACCACAATTCCAACAGGCATGGAAGTTACCCCAACACTCACCAACGTGCTGTCTCTCACATCGTGTACACTCGGGCAAGCGCCCTCCTTCTCTATGGCCCTGATGGCCCCTACCATGGTGGCCACCGCCACGCCTATGGTCATACTGCTGTCCACCGCCCTTATGCCTTTTGGCATCTCTACCATCAAAGTGATTATGCCTTTTTCCCGAACTAGAACCACTAGATCGTTTGGCCGAACCCAAACTGTGTTCTAAATCCTTGGCCCTCGCGACCAATACATCAAAATCTGAGTAGTCAGAAGCTAACGTGTACCTCTTGATCTCCTCGCTCAACCCATAGCGGAAACGGTTACAGCGTTCCACCTCAGTAGAAACCAACTCTGGAGCGTACTGACTCAAGCGAACAAAACGGATCTCATAGTCAGTCACAGTAGCATCTCCCTGAACCAGAGCCATGAACTCTCGCTTCTTCTCATCTAGATACCTCGGTCCCAAGTACCTCTTTCTGAAAGCAGACTCAAAGAAATCCCAATCAATCTCTGCCTCTGGAACTCAAGTAGTGATGGTGACCCACCAGGTGTAGGCATCACCCTGAAGTAAGGAGATCACACAGCCCAATCTATGTGCGCCCACACAACCCATCTGAGCTAAAATACGAACTGTCTTCTCCAACCATAACTCTGACCTCTCCGGAATAGATCCTCTGAACTCTTCGGCCCCCAAGCTATGGAGCCTCTCCAAAGGTAGACTAGCATCGTCACACCTAGGCTGAGCTGCAGCCTGAGCTCCCGCAACTGCGGCCTGAAATGCTCTCGCTATAGCTTGCACTAGCGGAGTCATATCAATTCCGGCTGGATCTTGGCCACCTTGAGGTCCCTCTTCTTCAGCTCCATCCTCGCCCCCAGCTCCAGGCGGAAGAGGTGGTGGTGGTGGAGGTGGTGGTGGTGGAGGAGCTCCAACTCCAGCAGCATCAGGCCCCTCTATATGAGCCTCAACTCCAACCACCGGCTCAACAGGAGCCGCAACACGTGGTTCCTGATGAACCACCCTCGGCCTAGACATCGCTCACAACAATAACTACAACCACAACAAACAAAGCATACAAAATTGGGTTAGCAAGGCAAGGCTTCCAAGTGCTCAAGTATGTTCCCTCACTTTAAAAATTCTTTTCCGATGTAATAGTAGCAATGGGACTCTTAAACAACATACTTTTAAACAAAACAATCAGCATACTTGTCACACAAGCAATCATGCTTATAACACAAGCAAACACTGTGCATATCAATCATAATACACGACTTACCTCACTTACTTGCCCAAGGTCTCGGTAACCTGGCTCTGATACCAACAAGTGTAACCCCCTCATCCCGGTTCAGACGTTTGACCGGTCCGAGTGGGTCACACGGGGAAAACCGAAGCGAAACCCGTTAAGCTTTCCCCTCGGTTAGCAACCCTAAAAATTTCTTTCATTTTAATCTTGTCTAAAGGCATGTTAAATCATAAGTGATCACGACAGCGGAAAGTATCAATAAAAGAACACATTCGAATCTCAAGCCATACATTAAACTGTCCATTTTTATCTTACGGGGCAGGCCATATCGATACACCATTCAAGGGTATCGATACGCCTTGACCAGGTCAACCCAAACAGTCAACCCAGGGAAGACCGTATCGATACAGCCCTTGAGCGTATCGATACGCCCTTCTCGGTCAACACCTCTTAGTCAACGTGGTAGGACCGTACCGATACGCTTCAACCCCGTACCGATACGCCCTACACCCACCAACTCCTCAGGATTTCAGTGAGTTAAGAGAGTATTGATACACCCCCGTGTATCGATACGCCCAGCCCACTCTGAATTCCAGAGAGTTGGGACCGTATCGATACACCCTCGTGTATCCATACGCCCATCCAAAACTGTGTTCTTTAGGCAAGGCCGTATCGATACAGCCCTTAGACGTACCGATACGCCCTGCACTGGAAGTCCACAATTTCCAGCAGAAACATACAAGACTCGAACCTAGATGCGATTTAAGACCTCCTTAGCCACATACGAACATACAAACAACATTTACAAACCAAGATTTAGCCATACAAGCACCCAACATGTACATACATCAAGGAAATCATGCAATTGATCAAAGATGACATATAAGCATTCAAGTTTCATATTCCAACATTCAAACACAAAGGCAACCTAAAAAGGTACAATGCCAACATACTTGGTAAGCAAAAATAGACATGGTTTGCAATTCGAACATGGCATCAACAAGCCATACAAAAGCAACATAATCAAGGAGTCTAAACATGCTCATATCCAACCACAATATCCATCAAAATAACACAAATCTCATTGCTTAACTATTACATGTCCAAAACACTAAAACTCATACTTGATAAACTCAAGGTCAACAACACACTTGGAGGCCCTCCACTTGCGCTAGCAACCCACGAACTAAGGATCTGCAATGTAGAACAAAGAGAGCGTAAGCAATAAAGCTTAGTGAGGGTAAGCTCTTTAGAAACAAACCTCGACATCGCAGGGTCCAAGCACGGTCTCAACCAAGGCAAATGCATGATCTTACCTCCGGTTCCCAAGAGCCAAAATGTCAATGATGCATGTACAATATCCAAATAATATGTCATGCTCAACAAGCTCATTTCCATAACACATGTAACCACATACAATCATCCAAATGAGTCACATTTCCACATCACATTGATACACATATCAATTTATATTGGCACCTAGCTATGACCCGAATAGGCGGATAAACACGTTGGAACTCACATCCAACAACCACTTTACCTCACGGTGGGATTACACTCATCACCGGTCTCGTGGAGGGGATTCCACTCATCCTCACGCCCCGTCGATGGGATTCCACTCATCATCGACTATATAAATAACAATTTACGGGCGAACCTGTACTCCTCCTTGGTGACTCAACGCCACCAAGGCCACGCGCGAATTTAGACTCATGTGTGCACACTAACATCCTAATGATCGATCATTTGTACTCAAGCATACTAGTGCCAACATTTAACTCAATCCACATTATCAATTACAACCAATTCCGTGCTTAGCACGTACTCACCATGATCACAATCATGAATCGTTCACATGCATATCGTAATGCATCACAAATCATGCCTCATCTCACATGTATAACACATTATATATAAATCATCACATCACAAATATTACGAGGCATATTCATCAAATACAAGTTCAACCAATGGCTCTAGTTTAAGTTTAGGATTAGGCTACCACCCCAATCCTAACTCTAGGTGGGTCTACCAAGCCCGACCTAGTCCACATACTCGAACCAAACATTTAAACCACTTTAAAACATTAACCACTCACCTAAGCTTCCAAGCTCAATTACCAAGCAAGCAACCACCCTCAAGCTTCCGAATTTCCTCCCGATGCTTCACCGACCCAAGTTCTCGCTTCTAAACAACCTCAATACAATTCAAAAAACTTTAAATCAGCCCAAGCATCAAAGTACTAACCCGGAGCACAATTCAAACACAAAGCACACTATTTCAAGCCATGAACAACCCCACATTTAACCAAACTCGGGCAGCCCCAAAGCCTCATCCAAAACCCATGTTTCCAACACTTTTTACACCCACCAATGATCCCAAATCAACCCCTAACCATAGCACTATCAAAGGCCTATCAATTCCAACCTAAAACAACCCCCAAAACTCACCCAAAACCCTTCAAAAACCCCCCTTTAAACCCAATTTTGGGAATTTTTTCAAAACCAAGAAAAATTCATATATGTGGTACCATTTAGCTCCTAGACTTCATAACTAACAACATCAAATCGAAATATTAAGTTTAACAACATAAAGTTATCATTTTTAATCAAAATCTTCAAAAACTCCATTTTCAAAACATTGAGGAAAATGAAAACCATTTGTACTTTTGAAGAGAGGATGATGAGGACAAGTTGAAAATGTAGTTACCTTGCAAATCCGAGCTAAAATGGAGGAACAAGGTGATGGAATAGTAGAGGGGATGAGCTCTCTCCCTTTCTCGTTGGTTTTTGATTTGAAGAAGAGAGTGAATAGTGAAGTTGGGTGTTTTTATTTGTTTTGTTTTAATTTAAAGACCAAAGACCATTTTGCCCTTAATGAAATGAGATATTCACAAGAGCATGTAATCCATGGCTAATTAGGGTTTAATTTCAAAATATGGCCAACACAACTAATTAATTTGAAAACAAAACCCGGAACATTATTTTAATTATAAAACCGAACCCGAAATAATATTAAATTATTATTTTCACCCGACCCCTAAACCCGAGTGTTACATAGAGTCGATAACAATTTTTTTAACAATAGAAAGAAATTAAATTTCATTAAAAATAGGAAAAAATATAATACGCCCAAATCATAAAAAGAATATTGAGGACAAGTCTACCAAGAATATTTTGAAGAAAAAATTAAAATATGTAACAGAAAAAGATTGCACATCCCCTTAAATACGTCATTTAACTTCTATAGAAAATCTAACAATCATCGTGAAAATTTTCATGTCTCTTCCAACTAGACGCGATATTGATATATGAGTGAAAATCGAAAAAGTAAATATTGCAGATTGTTTCGCTAATTGTTTTGATTACATCGACAAAGTAAGAGATCTAACAATATTAAATTGTCTACATTCCTTGATCATAGGGTGTGTCGTGATTTTCTTTAGAAGAACGTCATACTACCATAAAGATAAAACAAAGAGATACTTATTTGAGACTAAAAAAAACACTATAAAAATAAGAAAAAAGTCAGCCGATGACACTAAAACTATCAACGAAGATCAGGGGTGTGTCCTTTAAGGGACTAGTGGGGGCCACACCCCTTAATTTTTTTTTTGAGAAATTTAAATTTTACTCCTAAAGTTTTTAAAAATTTTAATTTCACTCCCTCAAGATTTTTAAAAATTCAGTTTCAAAATTTTAAATATTTTATTTAAATTCCCTATATAATTTTTAATTTATTTTGTTAAATCTCTCAAAATTATTAAAAGTTTTAGTTAAACTCTAAAAAAATCAAAAATTTTCGTTTGAACCTCCAAATTAAAAAAAATTAAATTAGACCCCTTAAAATTTACTCTAAGTTTCGTTACTGACCAAGATGATACTATTAAAAAAAAGAAAAAAACCCTTTATTTTTCTAATTTGACCGATTTGTGTACTTTACTACTTTACACTTGAAGCATAACGTATAAAATACAATGTATATTTTTTTTTGATGCAGACAAAAAACCATAATATTATTTTGGTTTCGCTTTGTATATTTTTGTCTGATTTCCCATGTTGGAGATTCTTGTTTCTCAAGTTTAACGAGTATATAATAGAATAAAGGAAAGCTTTGACTTTATGGAAACTATACCAAAGTTGGGAGATTGGAAACAAAGGAAAAGCCTTGATTTCCATGCAAATCATTAATGTGAAGTGCTTGTGATGGTAATATTACATACATACATACATGTGAAATGCTTGTGATGGTAATATTACATACATACATACATACATGTGAAATGCTTGTGATGGTAATATTACATACATACATACATGTGAAATGCTTGTGATGGTAATATTACATACATACATACATACATACATACATCAGCTACTAGAAAGCTGAAGGCGTGTGATTATGGCCCCATCACAGGTTGACATGTAAGTTGCCACTTGCTGCTCACTCAAATCAATATAGGCATTCAAAAAGAATTGGTATAGCTAAACCACCACACACTTTTCAGTCAACATCTGCAGAAACAAACAAAGGCATAATGAGTACTGAAATTTGGTGCAACAATCTAGAAGACGATTCGTATAATGCAAAAACAAAATGTCTATATTATTTGATTAAATATTCATTTTAACCTCTATTTTTTAATTAATTTAACTTTTATCATTTTATTATAGATAAAATTAGTTCTTGCTAAATTTAAAACTGTTAATAAACTAATGATAAACAACTTAAAATGACTTTAAAAAATAACACGCCAACAAAAAAATAATTTTATATTTTATATAATTTTATAAATTATATTTCACTTATGCGACATTCTTTCAAGTTATCACCTTTGTCTATATGACATTATCATGTTAGCGTGCATTGTCATGTAGGTTTACCACGTCATTTCAAGTAACTTATCGTTAGTTGACTAACAGTTTTAATCCGCAAAATGTGTCATTTTAACCCAAAATTAATTTTTTGGTTAAATTGGTTAAAAATGAATAGATGTTAGGATAACTATTCAATCAAACGTTTTATTTATTTATTTTGTAAAATAGTTAATTTTTTTGAGAAGGAAAAATATTTAAAATTATAATAGGAGTTTATAACCATAAAAATAATTTAAACATATAAATTAGATATTTTATATAACCAAATTAAATTTGAGAGTCTAAAATAGAGAAGATCAACAAAATAACTAAATAAATGTTCTCTTGATCAGTTGAGACGACGTCAAATCCAATTCTAAAAAAATATTTGATAATGATTATAAAAATGTACTAACAGATAGAGAAAATAGGTCAAAAGACACGGGAAAACATGGACCAAGACAAATTATGCTTATTAAAAATTAAAACAAACAAAGATGATGTATAATTAAAAAATACCGACGATCGACGAACAATACTAAAACGGGTGTTTTCGTCCACCAAATAAAGATGAAAAAGGAGGGGTAATACTACATCTACCCACTGGGTAGATTACCCAATTGAGGTGACACATGAGATATTAACTACTAAATGTAATACAATATATCTTTTAATAAGTAATAAATGCAATACAATTAATACACTTTTTAAGTTTTATCAATAAATAATTTTCAAGATTATAAATACAATACAATTAATAGATATTTACCTAATATAATATAGTCTCCCTTTCCACTAAGACCACTCGTAGGGTTCGATTCATATACTTTTTAATTTTTTAAATGTCAATTCACTCATAATATCAAGACATTATAATTAAATCATATGATTTTTTTTTGATACTAAATTTATCAAATTGGAGAATGAGACCGCTCGTTGGGTTCGATTCATGTACTTTTTAAATTTTGAAATTCCAGTTGACTCATAATACCAAGACAATACAACTAAATTATGTGACTTCAAATTATCAAATTGGAGAAAGAGAACTAAATCTATAAGTAACATATAATATACGAAACATTTCAATTTAATAGATTTCATAAATATGGCATAATGTAAAAAAGTGGGGGGAAGACGAATTTCTTTCCTATATAAATGTAAGAGTATTTGATTTATTTTTTCTAGACAATAATTTTGTCTAAATTTAAAAATAAAATTATATAACCATGTATGAAAATAAAATATTTTTAATCATTTAAAATTAAATAAACATAAAAAAATAAGATTATATTTCTTAAGATTTATATTATATAAATATAAAAAATAATTGAAAACATTATTGAAAATGTTTGAAGAAAAAACATTAACTAACATATTAATTAACATATATATTTTCTATAAAACTATTAAATAAACTTAGGTATAAAGAAAATTTTCTCCAAAAAGGAGATGCTTAGGTTAGAAAACTTCAAATCTCTAAGCAAAAAAGTGCATATAATTGCTCACATGACAAATTAAATAATAAGTGTTTGATTTTTTTAATAGTTTTAACATAATTATAAAATAATATATGTTTATATTTTTTTAATTTTTTGATAACATATATACCTTGCAAATAAAATTATTTGAATTTAAATTTCTTAAAATAAATATCATCATTTTTTTAATAAAAACCACTAATTAGATTTAAATGTTTAGTTTATTGATCACGAATGTTTATGTTGGATTTATATAATAAGTTTGGATCATAAGAATTATAGTGTATGATAATAATTTATTGGGTAATCTTCACTGATGGTCACTTTTTTTTTGGGTTTGTTTTATTATGGTCACCCGAATTCAAAAAAGATTATTCTGACCACTTACGTTCGAAACAGTTTCTGTTTTAGTCACTGGACCGTTAACCTCCGTTAGTTAAAAATAATAATTTCTAATTTGACCCCCAAACTTTCAAAATTTCATTTTTCACCATCTTCCCCAAAACTCAATGAACTTCCCACTGCAGGGGAGAACTGCAAAAATCATTGATTGATTTCTTGATCTATTGAACTGCAAAAATGAAATGTCTACATGTTAAACCCACTGCTGATAAGGTATGCTGATGTCTTTTTTTTTTTAATTTAACTGATTTAATTAAGAACTTTTTATATTAACGAGGAAAGTTATTGATCTTTTACCTCTTTCAATCAAATCCTGCCAAGCAAAGCCTAAAAACAGTTCAATTCATAGAAGGAAAAAAAAAACCTAGCAAAAATATCATAAATACAACAACACATACAGTAATTCCAATGCTCCTCATATTAAAATAAACAACAACAATAATAAATTCTCGTTTCACTTGAAATCTTATCTTAATAACATTAAGAGGAGAAGTAACTGTCCGGGAAATTCCGCCAGAAATAGCGCCTGCACTGGCATCAAGTAATGCCCTTTCAAACTGCCCTGGCTCTTCTATTGCCAGAGCTTTGTTTTTTGATAAGGAAACAACAACAAAAAACCTTTTTTTCCCTCTCGCCCTCTGGATTTAGGCTACCAAATTAGAAACCCAATTTTCAGAAGGGGAATGGATTAGAAAGATAGGGTCAGTGAAAGAATGCGTGTAAAGAAGAAGAAGAATAAACGAAAAGGTAGCTGAAAAATTTGGAAGCGCATGACAAAGGGAAAGGTTACCATCGAATTAAAACTACTTTTTTGATGAGAAATTGAAGAAATTACAGATATGATATTACAAAACTCAATGAACTTAAAAGTTTTTAATTAAATCAGTTAAATTAAAAAAAAGACATCAGCATACCTCATCAGCAGGGGTCTAACATGTAGACATTTCATTTTTGCAGTTCAATAGATCAAGAAATCAATCAATAATTTTTGCAATTCTCCCCTGCAGTGGGAAGTCCATTGAGTTTTGGGGAAGATGGTGAAAAATGAAGTTTTGAAAGTTTTGGGGTCAAATTAGAAATTATTATTTTTAACTAACGGAGGTTAACGGTCCAGTGACTAAAACAGAAACGATTTCGAACATAAGTGGCCAGAATAATCTTTTTTGAATTCGAGTGACCATAATAAAACAAACCCAAAACAAAAGTGACCATCATTGAAGATTACCCTAATTTATTTGTGTCACAAATGTGTGAATGGTAAAAATTTAAATAGTAGAATTTTCTAAAAACAGTTGTAAATAGGTATTTTCCACAAATGTCATTTCAGTGACACCAATTTCCTATTAAACAAACGTAATTAATATCTTATAAACCAAATTGTGGTTGGATTATCAGAAAATGGTACACATTCCATGCACCCAGAAAAGATGGATAAAGTTGAGATAACATGTTCATGTTGACTAACCAATAGCCGCTGGAAAGTTCCTTCAATCTCTTCCTGGAAAGTTCCTTTTTTTTTATTTTTTAAATTCTTGGCCCGCACGGGTCAAAGCTCTCCTCTTCTGGTATTTATTATTCAACACCCCACCTCCTCTGCATCTTCTCCCTCTCAGGGCTCAGGCTGTCTCCCCCTCTAAGGTACGTTAACTCTTGTTTCTCCTTGCTTCTTCTCCACTTTTGTATGATTTGTTTAAATCTCAGAAAGCTTGAATCTTTGAAGGGTCTAGTCTAGAAAGCTTTCCCCTTTGATGCCTGCCTTATCTTTCATTTTATCAAATTCCAAGTTTTATTTTTTTTGGGTCTATAGTCTTAGCGGAACTCACAAGTGTTTGACTTTATGTTTTTTGGTTTTGGGTTTTTTAGATGACTATGGATCCAAATCCCACTGAAACCTTTGATTTCAAAGTTGAAGACTATGCATCATTCCACAATGGGTTTCAATTTGATATCCCATCTCCAGATCTTAGCTTTATGAACATGAATGTTCCTCCTGGTATCTTTGTTCCATCCATTACAAGTTCAGATGGTAGCTCCTTTTCAGCTTCCTCGGGCTGGAGTCCAGTGGAGGAGTCTTACTCACCTCCTAATGACAATGACTCAACCGATCCAGTTCTCAAATACATAAGCCAAATGCTTATGGAAGAAAACATGGAAGACAAGCCTTATATGTTTAATGATTATTTGGCCCTCGAAGACACCCAGAAATCCTTATATGAAGTCCTCGGTGAGGAATATCATCCAAATACTCAAATGGAGACTCCTGATACTAATCTTTCTGGTATTAATGGTCATCCTAATACTAGTGCTGGCACCGGTAGTGAGACTAGTAATTATGTTGATCATCATGGTGTTGAAGTTGGAGGGCCCGCTCTTTCCCTGTCACAAGCTCCTTACTCTTTGCAGCCCACTTTGGAACAGTCTGGTTCGCATTTTTCCGTAGACTCGGCTAATAGCTTGAATAGCATTGGTGATGGGTTAATGAAATCTTCGGTTACCGAGCTTCTTGTTAAGAACATCTTTAGTGATAAGGAATCTATGTTGCAGTTCCAGAGAGGGTTTGAGGAAGCGAGTAAGTTCATCCCTAGTAATGAACAACTAGTTATTGACCTAGAGAGCAACACATTTCCCATGGGGAAAAAGGGGGATGTACCGAAAGTTGTAGTCAAGGTGGAGAAGGATGAGAGGGAGAGTTATTCTGATGGATTGACGGGTAGGAAGAATCATGATCGGGACGATTGGGAATTGGAAGACGAGAGGAGCCCCAAGCAATCAGCAACTTATATAGAAGAGAGTGATTTGTCTGAAGTATTTGATAAGGTGTTACTTTGTACTGAAGGAAACACTATGTGTGGTACCAATGGAACTGTGCAGCATGGAGAAACCGATACATTGCAGCAGAAAGAACAGTCGAATGGATCAAGTGTTGGAAAAACTCGTTCTAAAAAAACTGGGAAGAAGAAAGATACGGTGGATTTGAGGACTCTTCTGATTCTCTGTGCACAGGCCGTTTCTGCTGATGATCGTAGGACAGCGGGTGAACTACTAAAACAGATTAAAGAGCACTCTTCTCCTCATGGTGATGGAACTCAGAGGTTGGCCTATTTCTTTGCAGATGGCCTTGAGGCACGCCTGGATGGCAGTGGAGCTCTAATTCACAATTGTTATGCTTCTCTTGCTTCCAAGAAGACAACAGCTGCTGATATCTTGAAAGCTTATAAAGCTTACCTTTGTGCTTGTCCGTTTACGAAGCTAGCAATTGTCTTTGCAAACAAAACGATTTACCGTGTGTCACAGAAATCAAGTGTCCTTCATATTGTTGATTTTGGTATCCTGTATGGTTTCCAATGGCCCATTCTTATCCAGCATCTCTCAAAGAGACCCGGTGGGCCTCCTAAGCTACGCATAACCGGAATAGAGATTCCCCAACTTGGTTTCCGCCCAGCAGAAAGAATTGAAGAGACAGGTCGTCGTTTGGCAAAGTATTGTGAGCGTTTTGGTGTTCCATTCGAGTACAACCCTATAGCAGTTGAAAACTGGGAAACCATCCGGATTGAAGACATCAAGATCAATAGCAATGAGATACTTGCCGTGAATTCTCTTTTCCGGTTTCAGAATCTACTTGATGAGACTGCCGAGGTGGACTGTCCGAGGAATGCGGTGTTAAAATTGATCAGGAAAATGAACCCCGATATTTTTGTTCACAACATAGTGAATGGAGCATACAATGCTCCCTTCTTCGTCACAAGGTTCAAGGAGGCTCTATTCCATATCTCTGCAATCTTTGATGTATTCGAAAATACATTACCTTGTGAGGAGCCAGCGAGGTTGATGTTTGAGAGGGAGTTTTACGGGCGGGAAGCAATGAATGTTATAGCATGTGAAGGCTCGGCAAGGGTTCAGAGGCCGGAAACATACAAGCAATGGCAGATTCGTACGATAAGGGCAGGATTCAAGCCACTTCCGTTGGACCAGGGACTGATGAAGATAGTCAGGGATAAGTTGAAGGCTTGGTACCACAGAGATTTCGTAATCGATGAAGACAACAACTGGATGTTGCAGGGATGGAAGGGCAGGATTCTTTATGGTTCTTCGTGTTGGGTACCTGCATAGGAGCCTTGACTGGAATATCGCGGCTAGAACTGAGATCGTGACCGAGACATTCCTTTGGAAAGGATAGCTTCAAACTATGGGTGAAGCTAACACTCGAATTCACACACACACACACATCATTTGTGATGTGTAATCATATAGTTATTCCTTTCCTGCTTGTTTTCCCTGTTAGCGAGGTGATCTATCATCCATAGGGGACATCTCAGCTTTTTGTATAGTGTACTTACTGCATTAGCTCAAAATATGAATCCATGAAAGTGAAGTTTTGTAGGAACCTTTTTGTTTCTACTTTATCTACATGTTCATGGTTCTTCAGTTTCCGTTTTGCGGTTACTTTCCGCAGGTCGAAAGTCAAAACAGTACTCAATGAATCTGTTAGTTGCAGCTTCATCAGTCTTAATTCTCAATAGGATTTTGATGAATTTCTGAGTATGTATTTACTTTAATGGAAAGGAGCAAATCATTTTATTTGCAACATAAATTGTATGAAGAAAAACACATAGATAACCAGATGTACGTAGGGAGGATATGCAAAACTCATTTATTATTCATTTTTATAAGAGAAAACTATGAAAAAGAAAATGAATTTTCCCTTTTACCCCTCAGAATACATTGTAAATGCATGAACGAAAACTTATTGAAATGAAATTCAATACTTATACTAATTTTATTATTATTATGAAACTAATAAGGGGTCTCGGTGGAAAAGTGGATGATGCTCATCTTAGGAGACTCAAATTTAATCGCTTTGTCTGCAAGATGTATGCTTGTCAAAGAGTTAAGAATATGTATGAACATATACTACCTTGTAAGAAATCCACCCGAGACATAAACAAAGACAAGGATAATCTTAAAGAAAGCGATAAACAAATAAAAATAAAAGATCTATTTTGACATGATGCATATCTCTAACTTATCTTTATGAAAGGATAAAATATGGCAAAACATATACCAAAAATTGGATCATGTAGGAGTGGGTGCAATAATGCACAAAAAAGTGCACGTAGAATACCAAAAAGAGTTATTCATGTTCAAGCAAGTTTCAACAATACCATTATTACTGTTACATATGTATGAGGTCGGGTAATTTTGTAATCCTCCGCCAGTACTTGTGTATTCAAGGGTACAAGAAGGGGGACTCTTTTTGTTGCTCAAACCGCAGTGGGAAATGCTATTCGAGTATGTTGCAACTAGGACTCAAATGATTTAGAAAAACAACGGAGTCGCCACTAATTTTTTTTCGAGGTGTGATTGGATTACCTAAAAATGAGTCATTTTAATAAAAAAATTTATTTCTATTAAAACAACAATTTTGGTCTGCGAAAACACAAAAACGAGTTCAGGAGTCGGTTATGCGTGGGGGAAGGGTGAGCACTCCCACAACGCCCAAAAATTGATATCTAACCGATTACAAGTTGTCTAAATGTCGGAATTTATATCTTCATGTGAAATTTAATTTATTATCCTTTTATATGAATATGAATTCATTTTAACGGGCCCACCATCTGAAGAATAAACTATATTCACCGCTAGTATTTATGGCGCTAATCCGTTTACCCCTTTTGATGGGACACCAAATTATAATTTATGTGTCATGTTATTAAGCATGACATTAAAGAAACAAATTCATTTAAGTTAGGGTTAAGGTTTTCCTTTATTATTCTATGTTAATTAACATTAACCTAATAAAAAGAGTCTAAATAAATTTTACTTATAGGGTTTAAGTTTAGTTCAGTGTCAATTAAAAGAAATTAATTCTACAGTGAAAGAGGCAACTAAACTATACTAAGAGTTTTAACTAAAAAATTTCTAAAATTAACATAGAACTTAAACTACAGAACTTATTCTTAAAGTTCTAATAAAGCTAACCTAAAAGAAACTAACTAAAAGACTAGCATTAGGTTTTTTTAAGGAAATTAAATAAAATTAACAAAATAAAAAAAGATGAAGCAAGCACCATAAAATTAAATTGTAAAATTAAATATATACATTACATTAAAGAAAAGGGATAAACAAGTGTTTTTAAAAAGTTTGCAGTTTTCTTCAAATAAGGTCAACGCATGATGTACGAGTCGATTTAAAAAAAATAATTTTTTTAAAAAATAAAAAAATTAATAAAAAGTTGTGATAAACTTAAAAGGTGGGGCTATTGGTTAGGATAACTTTTATAAAAAATTAAAAAAAAGGCTTAACTTAAACTTGAAACAGTGGATGAATTAAAAAAATTAAATTAAAAAGTCAAATTAAAAACAAAAAAGATTGAACTGCATAAATTGAAAAAACAAGGGCCTGTGGCGCGAAACCTATGGATGGGACATGGGTTTAGGCCCGAATACAAGTCAAAATTTCGGGTACTATAAATATATATATATAAAAGACAAACACCTTCATTTAAAAAAAATCAGAAAATGGATTAATGTCTTTCCCCTCATTTTCCATGAAAAGGTTCTTGGTGGTGTTCTTCATTTTATGAAGAACACGATAGTGGTCTACCGTGCTGGGTGCCGTACACCGGCAGCGGACTTTAAAAAAATTGAAAGCATTTTTAATTCATGATCTGAACCCCTCTTTCAAAATACTGAAATCGATTAAAAAGAGCCAAAAAAAACTTTTCAAATCTCACTCCCCTTTTAAAATTCCAGAATCTGACAACCCTTTTTATTTGAAATCCAACGGCGAGAGTTACGCGGCACAGAGAGATGAGCACCCATCATCGGAGATGCGGCTTCGGAATAAAGAATTCCTTTTCTTTTCGACTCAAAAGTTGGGTAAAAAATTCCTTTTCTTTTCTTTTTTTATTCGAAATAAAGAAAAAAATGAAATTAAAATGATAGAGTAAAAGTAACTAAAAATTGCTTGCTTTTTATTGCTTGATAATCTAGAAATTCGTAGTGAAGTACAAAGGGTTGAGGTTCGGTTTATGTAACCGATTTACATGCCAAAAATATAAAGAATAAATATAACCCTTGTAATACTCTAAAATTGAGCTTCGTAGAATTTGAATTATTAAATTGAATCTCAATTTAAATTAAACACTATCTTAGATTGATTAAGTAATGAAGGACTTAATTGAGTACAATTACAAATTGCCGAATTGGGCAATTCAAATGGCTAAATCGGATGAATTAAAAAGATATGGAGTTGCATGTCCAAAACAAACATTTCCTAAGCTCCTCCACTAGTGTAATTATGTGAGATAATTAAAAGGGTCAATTTGGACAATTTTTTGTCCAAATTTGATGACACTAGGTCATCTTCTTCACCCACTCTACCCGGCTACACCAAGAAACAAAGAGAGAGAGAGAGAGCGCTTGAGAGAAAGAAAAGTCATTGTTAGAGTGTGAAGCTTTGTATGGGTGGGAAATCTAATTAGGAAATCAAATTTAAGAAGCTTGGTAAGCCCCTCTCCTTAAGCTGAGTCGATTGTATGGTTTGATTGTCATTTTTGCATGCTGTGATGTTGTTAGGTTAATTTTTTGTTGCTGGAAGTTTAGTAGAGGTATTGTTTAATTGAAAATCTTAATGAAATTTTATTAGAAACATTGTTTGTAAGGTAGCCGAAATGAAGTAGTGACCTAATTAATATGTTTTCGATATTCATGTGTAAATTCCGATTTAACTTGAAAATTTGGAAATTCTGAAAAAATTGATGTAGGAAAGAATTGTTTAAAATGATGTTTATTGTTGGATTGAAGTCTTGGATGATCGAAAATGTTGTTAGGATTGTTGGAAAACTTATTGGAATCAAAACTGGCCACTTAGAATGTTTAGTGTGTAAATCGGGACTGTTTTGTGAAATTTAAAAATTTTGGTAGTAAATTGGAAAAGAATGAATACTGGAAGTAACGTCTAAAAACAGGGGACTTGATATATAAATAAAGTGTAACTAGATTGGATGATAAGTAGATTAAGTTGAGTGTTTAAAATGATTAAAGTGCTTATTAGATGAGCTTGGGACTAATCTTGAAAGTTAATTAACAAAGGAACTATATTGTTCTGTTTTGAGACCCTAAAGAACTTGAATGAACGTGGAAAATATGTTGAAAATGTTTGTTAAGTCCTAAAATGAAAATAAGTAACAAATTAATATAATTGAATAATTAGAAGAAAATTCTAATGAATCTGCCTAGAAACCTTGTTCTGGGAAGTGTCTTTGAAAAATTAGTATAAATTCTAGGAAACGGATTTTAAGCTGAAATTTTGATAGAATGTACCTTGAAATGTCTAATTTAATCAAGATAACACGACATAAGATTCTAAGTTGTGTAGTGAAATTTAGAGATGAAAAGTTATAAGTAGTGCAAATTGTCCAGGTAGTGTAAATGCCCTGTCTTTAGACAATTAAATGTACTAATTGGATAAGAATTAAAATGCAAGCCTAATATGGTCTTAAATAAAATTTTGTTAGCTTTAAAACGATATAAAGTAATCAAAATTCCGACGTAAGGATTGAGATATATGATCAGATTAGTAACAGGGGTGCTAACTGCCAGAACTGGAAAACGGTTTTGAGTGTATTGAGTTGTGCTTATTTGATTGAACCTATATGTTTGAATTGGATGTTAATATATTTTCCATGTGTTCTTACATGGATTGCTAGACCAAGGAATTGAGGAGAATTTTGAAGAAGCTAGGGCTTACCTTCCAAATAGCAAGAATAAAGGAATAGTCATCAAGGAGCAAGACTAGTAAAAAGCTTGGAGTATTGTGAGTGTAGTTGACCTTAGGGTTAGGACTAGTGTCCTAACCACTATCATATGTTAATTTACATTGTTTTAGATTGAAGCATGAAATGAATTTAATCCTGGATTTGGTAAATAACCTAAGGGAAGATGATTAAATGGAAATATGAAGCATGCTCTATATTATTAGATGTTTGTCTCGTTGAAGCATGATTTGGTTACCTATGTTTGAATGGTTATGTGATCGATTAATTGAGTTTGAATTGAGTGAGATGCTACTGCCAATATGTGATATATGATTATGGAAAAATACTCATTTGATTGCTACATGCTAGAAATTTTGAATTCATGAACATGAAATCGGTTCTACCTATAGAAACATGAAATATGGTATGTGATCTTGCTGATTGTAATTGTTAATCATTTGTAATATGCTTGTCTAATGTAAAAGACATTGAAAGTCCTTGGTTGACTAGTTGGTCTTAGGTAGAACGACATGCCTTAGAGTCTAGAGCTCCTCTAAATTAGTACCTTGAGTACTCCCTATTTTGGTGTCGATAGCACCTAGTGAACTTGATGCCTTGTACATTCTCTGTTGATATTTTTGATACGTTGCGTATCTTCTGATTTAATGCTGCGAGGATCATCTAATTCTGTACTTTGTACCCATTGTAACTCGATTACCTAGTCCCACTAATCTACCAAGGCAAAATGCTTAAAAACTCATAAATAAACTTGTTACATGTTCAATGGAAAATATGGTATGATACTTGAATGAAATGACATTGAAATATGTTTATATGATACAGAATCTCGATGTACAAATCATATATGTTAAAATGTAAAAGTCATGTAAAGGTAATGGATTCTATTCGAATGAAAGGACATGAACATGAACCATGCTTTGATGTTTGATTCTTGCTTGATCATTGTGCTTGATAAATTGTAATTGGCTATTTGAATGTGTTATATGATTTATATGTTATGACTTGATCTTGATATGCTTTGTGTATATGTTCTTATGATTGAAAAGGGTTAAGACTAGCTAGGTGATACCCCTTTGTTTTGAAGCCTAGTTAGGTAAACTTGTCTAGAAGGAATAATACACCTAATGAAATAAATGGATAGTTAATATGCTAGGAATTACTTCACTAAGTACTTATAGTACTTATCACTCTTTTGTTTCTTTCTTCTCAAACCAACAAGACCTCTTGTTCGAAAGCTAACTCCATCTTGATTCGAAGCCTCCACAAGCCAAGACAAGTATGCCTTGTTTCATTATGCTAGTACTCCTAGTTGGTGGCTTAATGTCCTATTTAGTTATCCAAGTAGCATGCATTTGGTTGATATTACGTATGTATTTGAAGTGTGTATGAACTTAAGTGTGGATGGTGATGTTTTGGACCTAGTATGTAAATAGGTTCTTTTGACAATATGGTCATTTTGTCTTGTAAATATATATATATATATATATATATATATATATATATATATATATATATATATATGGCTTAGTGTTTTATATGTAATAGTTCACTAAGCATGCCATGAAACATGTAAGACTCCTTTGTTATGTATATATTAATGTGGATGTTTTGTTAATTCATTTCGAATGCTATGCCTTGTATATGTGTTGATGAAGTTTGAAATGTTCCTATATATGTGTGTAGTGTTCGAATGGTCTCATATGAAGAGTGTCAAGTGCATGAATTATAGAATTTGAAAATGTATGTAAATCTCATGTATGTATTTATACTTTAATCGAATGGAATGAAATGCAAATGCCTATGTTTAGTTCGAATGTGGTTATGATTGTTCAAGTAGGATTCCATGCTTGTTCGAATAGGGTAGAATATGGGATTGAATTAGAAGTATGTTTATTCGATGTTTGATATTATGTTTGACATACTTGATGTTTGTTTATATGAAAAGCATGATTGGTCACCTTTGTGATATCTTATATGACTGATTCTAGATAAGTAATCTTGTTTATATGATTGAAAAGTATGATTGTTTGATTATGTTAGTAATTTGTATGTTATGAATGTTTAAAGATTTTTGTTAGCCCACTTTTGTTAAGTAACATTAAAATGAATGATCTGTTTACAAGAATTGTATTTTGAATCTGTCCGCTGCGCGTCATAATGCTCTTCGCTCCTAACCCGGGTGAAGGGTGTTACAATCCTAATTTTTAATGATTTCTGATTGATTTTGATTTGGTGCTAGCTTCACCTTTTGTTTTCTTGACTGATTCGATTTTTATATTTGATTCAGCTATTTGACTTCCCCTTTGCCTTTTCCTGTTTCATTGGGTGATATGATCGAGTGGTGAGAGAACGGCTGCGTGGTGGTACGATAGTCTCTAGAGAACGCGAACCACGACGAGGAAACATAGGGCAAGGTAGTCGTTGTAACCCCCTTAACCCGGCCCAGACGGTTGAACCGAATTAAGAAGTTTACACGGGGAAAACCAAAGTCAACCCGAAAGTCAACCTTGATTAACGACCTTTTTTTTCTTTTTATCTTATCTAGATGCACGTTAACCCTAGTTATGTTCATACAAACATCATACTCAAAGATCAGCGCAAACGGAAAACGCTCAGGGACTTAATTGAACAAAACACAAACTTAGGGACCAAAATGTAAATTCTGGAAATTACAAGGACTTAACCCACTTTTAAGTTACCAATATGAAATTAGTCATATTTCATGCTTGTCTGTCAAATTTCAGCTCAAACGGACATCACAAACTCATTTAATTGAATAAACAAGATTCAGGACCAAAACGCAAACAATGCAAAACATTTAACCAACAATTTCAGTGCCCAACGGTCGAGTGTTTCGGAACAGGGAAGACCCGTTCCGAAACGCGGGACCGTTCCGCAACTGGTTCCGAAACAGTGCCTGGCAGTGGCATATCCGTTCCGGAACGGTTGCTTCCGTTTCGGAACGCCCAGGCCATTTCAGGCCCCCGTTCCGATACGGTAGCACCTGTTCCGAAACAGGCTGCCCAGATTGCAGAAAAATTGCTGGTTTAACACACAATTGGCCTATCAAACATGCTCCAAAGGCAACCATACTTTACCAGCAAGTCATTCAACATACAAAGAACATAATTGCATCAACCATTCATCAACATGGCATCAATTATGAAAATCCCCAATTCTATAGGCATGCATCCTACTTAGCAATCCGTTCAAGCATCAAAACATCAATCCAAATACATAATGGCCAAATACAAGTTCCAACAACATTAACAACATAATACAACTTAGGGAGTCCAAAACATCTCCCAAAACAACAACATAGGTCCCCCATTGCCAAATGCCCATAAGCTAATAGTGTTTAAGAAACCTTCACCATACATGAGCTTTGTTCACCACTTGGATTCTTGTCCACCTTGCTGTCTTCAATGCACTTTAATGCTCTGCATTATTAGTTTAAGAAAAGAGAGAGCGTAAGCAAAAGCTTAGTGAGGAATGCTCGTTAAAACCACACAATAATGCATTTATAAACACCTTTATAAATCATTGTTCAAAACCACAATATACATGCTCATAAGCATTTTAAACAAGCAAACCATGCTTCAAGATCATAACATGTCATATTAGCCACAAGTGATACAATCAACATAAGATCCACACATGGACTTTTAAACACCATTGTGATCTTACAATTTTCCAAGGACCACACATGGACTTTTAAACACCATTGTGTCCTTAACAAGAATCATCCATGGACTTTTAAACACCATGACAAGGACCACACAAGGACTTTTAAACACCTTTGTGTCCTTAACAAGAATCACCCAAGGACTTTTAAACACCTTGGTGTTCTTAAATAACAAGGCTTACACAAGGAATTTTAACCACCTTGAACCTTAACCAAGAATCAACCATGGACTTTTAAACACCATGTTGTTCTTAAAATACACAAGATCCACACAAGGACTTTTAAACACCTTTGTGATCTTAACCAAGAACCAACCATGGACTTTTAAACACCATGTTGTTCTTAAATAAACAAGGCTCACACAAGGACTTTTAACCACCTTTGTGACCTTAACCATCACTTGCCAATATGCATCATTAACAACAATATTCCACTGTTTTAAAGCATTTAACAAAGCCATAAACATCATGCATCTTTAAGCATCAAACCACATTAAAACAATGTTCAAAAACAAGGATCTCTTACCTTGAGCATCCTTCAACACATGGCTTATAATTTCAGCAAATAAACATACTAAATATGCTTTCAAAACAGGATTTAAAACATGCAAACAAACCATATTGCATACAACCAATCCATGGTTCATCATCAAGAGAGTTTTCCGAAAACTTACTCTTGAGCTTAGCTAAGTTGTTTAGACTTAAACTAAGCTCCCAAACCTTCAAAACATTGGTTTCATAGCTGAAATCCAAAATCCACTCACCGATTCCGTTTCGCCTCTTGCCGAAACACCAATCAAGCTCCCGGATCAACACCACTAGGATCCAAAGATGACTCCCCTGTTTTAAACACATCAAAACAGTAGATTAATGCATCATCATGCATTAATATCCTCAATGAAAGCACCTAAACCCGCTGCTCTCATCCACACTCCATTTTCGGCTACCAAACACAACCGAAAATGCATCCAAACAACTTCACAACACTACCCAGCCAAGATCCATCAAATCTAAACATCCTTAAACATCAATTAACATCCAAAAAGGATCCTATCACGTCCTTATACCTCCAGCTATAACAGATCATCAAGATCACTCCAAAAACAACCAAGAACACAAGCTAAACTTAGGAAATTCAACCTATCCGGGATTGCATTAATTAAACCTCAATTTCACATAAATTTAACATTCATTTAACATCAAATTGACACCTCAAAACACTGCCCAATCAGATCATACGAAATTTCATCAAAATCAATCAAATCTTGCATTTAAAAGCCAAAATCAAGAACACATCTATAAAACCTTTTATAAAACATAAATCATGGATTGAGAACTTGGGAATTTCAGTAAAGAACTGAGAGTTTAGAGGAGAAGGACGTTCTTACCTCCAAACTTGAGTTTTCTCCCTTTTTGGAACCAAATTCTTGAAAATCCACTTAGCAAATGCAAAGGTTTTGTTGAAGAGATGATTGAAGATCAAAAGAGAATTGAAATGAGATATTTAGATGACAAAATCAGAGGGAAAAGCTCTGGAGATATGTGTTTGGTTTGAGAGAAAAGATGAGAGAAAATGAAAATAGAAAATGTGGAAAGTTAGTTGGAAATTTAGGAAAATATCTTCCCTCCCTTTTCTTTTATTTAAAATCCATTTATTAAACCTTTAATATTTTAGAAAAATCTGGAGAAACTCCCATTGGGTAAATAGCTCCTTAAAGATTCAAAGTTTCAATCCTTTTTAAAACAGTCTCACAGTTTTCGAAAATTACATTTTGGTCACTAACCAAAATGTCACACTTCCAAACCTCATTTTGTAAAATTGATTTCACCAAACTCTTATATATAATAAAAGAGGATTTTACGACATTTTTCCATATTTTTAATGCAACCCGAACTAGGTTTTCCTAAATTCACTCTTATATATTCGAACCGCGATCCGACCGAACCGGTCCGAATCCCAAAACTCCTAAGCCCAAAATTGGGGCGTTACAGTCGTCGGCGTTGCATGGCGGCCGGTGGTGGTGTGGCACTGCATACAC
The DNA here is from genome assembly GCA_030270665.1 of Hibiscus trionum. NCBI lineage: Eukaryota > Viridiplantae > Streptophyta > Magnoliopsida > Malvales > Malvaceae > Hibiscus > Hibiscus trionum. The sequence continues at coordinate 22,714,796 of BSYR01000057.1, read as the reverse complement.
GGGAGCCGAACGGCCTGGATATCCTGCGCGTGGCTTGTACCTGCCATGGGGTTGAGGGGCTGCCTCTCCGAACCAGATCTAGACCATTGGATCTTGCACAGATCCAACGGTTGAGATTAAGCTGCGTTTGAGGAACAATAAGTAAGCTAGGGCTTTTATTTTTGGGCCAATTGGGCCCCTAATATAGATGGACTCTCTTTTAAATTAAATTAATGGTTTGTTTTTATTTCTTTGGGTATTAATAATAATAACACTATGTAAAAGCTAATTTGATTTTGATATAACAAATTGTCTAAGGACATATTTGTAAAAGTAAATAAAATTTTAAGTATTCTAAAGTCCCACAAATTGACAAGCAATTTGAACCAAAACTGACTTTTAAGTCAAAACGTTCAAACCAAACAATTTTTCTAAGTGTTTTCAAGCCAATTTTAACACTTAAGCTAAAGCGTATCGATATGCTCTAACCGTATTGATACGGTTTTACATTACTAGAATTTCAATCGCTTAAAGTGTACCCATACGATAAACACCGTATCGATAAGATTTTTTAATCTAAATTTATTTTAAAGGCATAGTGTACCGATACGGTAACCCTGTATCGATACGATTTGGTTTGATTCAACAAATCTTTGCATTTAATAAAAATAGTCGTCGCTTGTCAGTTATGGGGAATCAATAATTTTCAAAAGGTCGTTGGACCGTATCGATATGCCTCTATAATGTATCGATACACTTTTTGCTTAAGTTTCAATCGGGATTCTAGTGAGCAAAATCCGTATCGATACGGTCATTGCGTACCGATACGCCCATTGTTTTACACTTGAACCGTTTTGCAACATCCAATCATATATCCAAACCCTTGAGCTTAAAGAGTCAAATTCTTGTACCCCATTTGTTGTAATTTTCATTGTATACATTTCTTTCAAGTTTGGGGAGAGTTTGTTTGTAATTTGGGCAACATATCAATCTTGTGAGAGATAATCTTAAGCTTGCCATTTCTTCTTTTTAAAAAGAGTGTCTTGGTTAATCTTTGGGTAGAAAGATTAATCGGTTTGTAAATGTTACCTCCTAAGCCTAGAAAAGAGAAAGAATATGTAGTGGATATTGTTCAAAATCCTTAGTGAGAGCTAAGGTAGTGGATGTAGAGCTTGTTCGAAGCTTAAACCACTATAAATTGCCTTGTCTTCAATTTTTACATTTTCAATTTGCTCCCTTCCACTTTAAAAAGCCAATTCACCCCCTCTTGGCCAATTTCGATTCGATTGATTTACTCAACAATTGATATTAGAGCCAAACTCTTTTTGGGACTCACATCCACAAGAGGAGATCCTAGAAGAAGATCAATCGACCACAAATCAAAGAAATGACATCTACCTCCAGGCTAAACTTGCACGAGTCGCAATCCATTACCAAACCACCGTTCTTCAATGGGGATAACTACCCCTATTGGAAGAACCGAATGAGGATCTTCATCAAGTCTAATGACTACAACCTTTGGGATGTAGTAGAAGATGGTCCGATCATTCTGATGAAAAGAGATGGAGAAGGAAGACTCATTCCAAAGACCAAGGTGGAGATGACGGATGAAGATACAAGACGACTACAAGTAAATGACAAGGCTCTACACATCATCTGTAACACCCGTGTTTTGGGGTTAAGAGTTAGTCGGGTTAGTGGTTCGAGTCGGTAAAATTAAATGAAATCAATTTGACCTTGACTTGAGTTAATTGGGTTTTAATTATCTAGGAGGGACCAAGTTGGCAATTTAACCCAAAACTTTTAAAAGGAGAAAGACAACTTTTATTTGAAATTAAAGGAACAGACAAAAAGAAATAAAGGTGTCATCTTTGTCTTCCCCATCTCTCCTTTGTGAAAAGCTCCTAAACCCCTCCCCAAACCCTAAACACTATTCCATTGATTTCTACATCAACCTAAGGTCATTTTTCAAAGGTAATGGTACTTTCCCACTCTCCTCTTCATTTCCTATCTATCCATGGTTATAGATTTTAAAACTACCCACTTTTGAAAAGTTAGGGTTTAATGAAAGTTAAGGTTTTTATGGGGTTTTTCATCTTGTCTTGAAATGTTAGGTTGAGTTTTGATTTAACCACCTTAAGATGCTTAAGATATGTTAAAATGGTTGGGTTTGGGTGAAAACCCGAAATGGGTTCTTGAGGCAATTTTTGAGATGTCTAAAACTTGGTTTTTGGTGGGTTTTAGGTTGAAATTTAAGGGCTCATGGTTTATGTATGTTAGGAGGATGTTTTGGGACCATTTGAGTGTCATTTGAATGATTGAAAATGGAATTTTCAGCTAGGGTTTGAAGGAGCACGAAAATGGGCATTTTGGGGGGTTGTTTTAGGTTGGAATTGGTGGGCTAATGTTAGTGCTATGGTTGGGGGTTGCTTTGGGATCATTTGTTGGTATAAAATGTGTTGGAAACTTGAGTTTTGATCAAGGTTTATGGGCTGCTTGAATTTGATAAAGTTGGGGTTTGATCATGACTTGAAATGTTGAGTTTGATGTTTGAATTGTATTCCGGGTTAGCCACTTTGATGTTTGAGTTGATTTGAGGTTGTTTTGCTTGTGTTGAGGTGATTAGAAGCGAGGTTTTGAGTTGGTGAAGCCTTGGGAACAAATCCGGAAATTGAAGACCATGGTTGCTTGGTATTTGAGCTTGAAGGTGGAGGTGAGTGGTTAATGTTTTTAAATTGGTTTTTAAGTGGGTGGTTCAAGCATGTGGACTAGGTTGGGCTTGGTAGACCCACCTAGAGTTAGGATTAAGGTGGTAGCCTAATCCTAAGCTTTAGTTAGAGACCTTGGATGCACTCTTCAATTGTTGTTATGCCTCATGATGATTATGTATAATGTGATATACATGTATGTTGAAGTATGGCTTAATGCATTGATTATATGCATGTTGATGACAAATATAATGTGGATATATGATGTGATAATTGTTTGGATGATATACATGTAGTGTTGGTTTGTGAAATGAGGTTATGAGGTGGTTGCATGATTTTGGAGAATCATGGTGAGTACGTGCTAAGCACGGAAATTATATTGAAATTGATGTGATGAGAGGTTGTGGATTTTAATTAATATTGGCACTAGTATGCTTGGGTACAATGATCAATCATTAGGATGAGTGTGCACACGAGAGTCAAAACGTGCGTGACCTTGGCGGCGTTAAGGCACCAAGGAGGAGTACGGGTACGCCCGGAAATATTTATATTAGTCGATGATGAGTGGAATCCCATCGACGGGGCGTGAGGATGAGTGGAATCCCCTCCGCGAGAGCCGGTGATGAGTGTAATCCCACCGCAGGTAATGGTTATGTTGGAAATGCGTTCCAACATGTTATCCGCGTATTCGAGTCATAACTAGGTGCCAATATGAGATTATGCATATATGCTTATATGATACGAAATGTGACGCCCTTTATAAATCGATATATGATGTGGTTAATGCATTGAGATATGTATCGTTGTAAGTTGAGCTTATGAGATGTTGAGCATGACATAATGTTGGTTATATGTTCATGCATCATGTTCATTTTGGCTTATGCGGATCGGAGGTAAGATCATGCATTTCATTATGGAAATTGCTCGTGCTTGGACCCTGCATTGTCGAAGGTTTGTTTTATGAGCTTACCCTCACTAAGCTTTTATGCTTACGCTCTCTTTTGTTCGACAATGCAGATCAATAGCTTGAGGGTGGCAAGGGCAAGGAAAGGTCTCCAAGTGTTGCTATTGGTTAGCTCAATGTATGAATTTTAAATGATAGAATGTAGTAGTTAAGTAATGGGATAGGTATTGTTGATTTGAGTTTTGATGTATGTCTATGGTTGACTTGGTTTGTAAGCATGATATATCTTGCCAAATGCTAGTATGATGGATGTCTTATGAATGCTTAAGTTGCTTTGAATGGCATGTAAACTTATTTGAGATGAATGATGGGTAATGGTTCTTTTTAATGTCTTCGTGCATGACTTGTATGAAAGGCTACTAATGTGTAATTGCCATGTATGAATGATTTACCATATGCCTTGTGTGTGTTGAGTATGCTTGATATAGGATATATGCCTCCAGACTTTGGTTGCTTGAGCTGTGTGCCCTAGAGGTTGTTTGGGACCTTTAGACTTGTTAAAATCCGCCTAAGTCTGATATTCAAAGATTGCAGACAGCCCGCGTTTCGAAACGGGATGGGTCGTTTCGGAACGGGTAAGGCTTTAGGGACCCCGTATTGGAACGCGTTCCGATACGGTTTGGCCTCTGAAACCCCTGTTCCGAAACGCGTATAGGAACGTTTTGGCTACTGGAATTCTGAGAAATTGGCGAGATGGAAGCGTATTGAAATGGGTCTAAGGATTTCGAAACGGTCAAAATCTCGTTGACCACGAGAAGTTGACCGTTGAGGGCGTTTCGGAACGGTTGACCTCCGTTTCGGTACGACCCCTTGTATGAGCTTTGGGGCAGTTGACCTGGTCAAGGCGTTTCGATACGCCTCAAGGGTGTTTCGAAACGGCCTGTTTAAAAGATTAAAATTGGGCTGTTTAAATGCTGTTTTGGGTTCGAATGTTTATCTCCTGTGTTTTATTTTCGTTGTTTGATCACATAGGACTCAAATGGGCTTTTAGAAAAGAATAAGTTAAAGAAAAAAAATAGGGTCGCTAACCGAGGGGGAACCTTTACGGGTTTCACTTCGGTTTTCCCCGTGTGGCCCACTCGGACCGACCATCCGGAAAGACCGGGACGAGGGGGTTACATTTGTTGGTATCAGAGCCTAAGGTTTCCGAGACCTTGGGCAGGTAAGTGAGGTAAGTTAAGTTGTTGTGTTGAAATTGCACGGTGTTTGCTTGCCATGTAAGCATGTTACTTGTTATTCGAGTATGCTGTGATGTGTGATTGTTTGATTGTGAATGTATGTCGTTTGATCGTGCGTGTGCGTTGCTTGAAGCATGTTTAGTAGAGTCCCATTGCTTCTATTACATCGGAAAAAGAGATTTTTAAGTGAGGGAATCATACTTGAGCACTTGGAAGCCTTGCCTTGCTAACCCAATCTTGTATGTTTTATTGTTGTTGTTTATTTATTGCTTCTAGTAAGTTTGAGGTCAGTGTGTAGGCCGTGAATCGGTAAGTGGAGGTTGTGGTTTCTGAAATGTGGATGTTGTTGAAGGAGATCATTGCTATAGTTAGGGAAGTACGGATGTACCGGAGTAGAGGTACAATTAGTTTGTTTAAGTCAGTATGTACGTGGGTTGATACCTGTTGATGAGGGACGATGTGATCGATTCTGGTATTAGTTGGTAAGAAGAAGTGAAGGCCTATGAGTGGGAGTCAGAGTGGTGTCGATGTTTTATCAGATAAGCCCTTGGTACATTATTAAGTTTGTTTCCTCCGGTTGATTCTGAGTCTGTACTTCTGTATGTTGTTAGCAAGTATGCAAGTTTGAATATGCCTGGTGAAGTGTTAGGGGTGGGTATAAGTACCTTAATTCTTTTGATGAGATCAGGGTAATGGTCTCGTGTGAGTAATCCGAAATTCAGAAATGCTAGTTAGTGATCGTTGGGGTTCGGCCTATGATTTTGATACAAGTCAGCCGGTCAGTATCCGTAAGTGGGAATCAGTTTGTGTGATTGGGCCAGTGGGCGTCTGAAGTTGTCTTCTAGCACGAAGGAGAGGTTAAGTCGCTTCCGATGTAGTTGAGCCAAGAAGGAAGTCTTGAGCTTTAACTTCAGATTGTTTGGTAGTGGGATGTTTTGAGCCGTCAGGACCGAAGTTATAGAACAAGTCCAGCATGACTGTTTGTAAGTGATCAGAATTGAATTTTGAAGTTTCGAGATGCTCTAAGAACGATTTAGAAGAGTCAGATTTTGTTGAAGAACCAGCTTGAAAACAAGAGGACCGAAGACTACCCCTGTTGAGATCTTAGACGTAGGGACGCATGTGACTAGACCTTTTAGTGAGATAGTGGTGGTCAGATAAATGTACAGAAGATGTTTGTTGGTGGTTCAGGGATACGTGATTCTAGTAGATGTGAAGTAATTGTCTTTTTTACGGTTTTGATGTAGCAGTTGGCATGGTTCGGCTCGTAGAACACAAAGCTAGGGTATACGTTGAGACAAAGAGAGAGTTACCTTGAAGTTGCAGATTTCTGTGAGACTGTAGTGGTAGGTGAGGATGTGAGCTTCTTATCGAATGTTGAACCAGCTTTAGAGGTCAAAGATTGATTGAGTTTAGTTGACGGGCTTGTCTAGCAAATGTGATGAATTTGACTATTGAATGAAGATTAGACCGCAAAATGTTAAAATAGTTTGTGATTTTTCCTAGAAGTATTTAGAAGAAATGCCCAGTTTGTCTCATGACAGAGAAGAAGAGTTTATTATTGATACCGTCACTGAGATTGCTCCTGTTTTGATTTGCTCTGTATCTAATGGTTTCCGACAGAATTGAGAGTATTGAAGAATCAACTTCGAGACTTGTTAGACCTTAGATTCTTTAGGCCTAGTGCATCATCTTAGAGTTCGACAGTGTAATTTGTGAAGAAGAAAGAGTGACAGTACGAGAATGTGTTTAGGTTCAGACAGTCGAAACAAGTGGCAGTGAATAATTAGTATCCGTTTCTGAGCGCCAGTGATTTGTTGATCAGTTAGTGTATGCTTCAGTCTTTTCGAAGATTAATTTGGGATCCGATTGCTACCAGTTTAATGTGAGAGAAGTTGATGTATCGAAGACAACTTTCGAGGCAAGATGTGACCGCCTTGAGTTCCGAATTATGCCGTTTTGTTTGACTAGTGTGTTAGTTAATTTTATAGAGATGTTGAGCAGAATAATTCCCGAGTTCCTTGATCAGTTGTAGTAGTTCTCATAGTTGACACATGAGTATATTCACGTACCGAAGAAGATCATGACAAGCTATGGAGTTAGTGATGTAGATCGTATTAGAGAATTAGTCGTGTGCCAAGTTGTGCAACGTGAATTCCGAGTTAATGAAGATGTTATCCTAGGACATGTAGATCAGTCGAGTGTATTAGAGTAAATCCTATATAGGCAGAAGAAGACGTGAGTTGGAAGAAACCGAAGACAGTGACAGGTATCTATAGTTCCTAGGTCTAGCATTGTTACTTTCAGAGAATTATAAATTGTCTTTTGAAGATAGCTGCTCCTTTGACAAGTTGCTATAGAAGAATGTTTAGTTGTGTGGTTAAATGCGAGACAATGAGCCCTTGAGAAACTAAAAGAAACCTTGAAGAGAACTTCGACCTTGAATCATCTTATATCAGAGAAGGAGTTTGTGAACCATAGTGATTCGTTACACGTAGGGTTAGGTTGTGTGCTTATGCAAGATAGAAGATTGTGGCCTATTTTCGAGATAGTTGAGAGACCTTGAAAAGAATTATCCGACACTAGACATAAAGATAACTACAGTTGGGATTGCTTCGAAGACTTAGAGACAAAGCTTGTACAGTAAGAAATGCAATGTGTATGCGCTTATCATCAGAACTTGAAATATTAGACGACTTAAGAAGGGTTGAAACTTGAACAACATAGGTTGTTAAAATTGTTTGAAGACCTTAATCTCAAGATTGAGTATCATCCGAAGAGAGCCTACGTAGTAACCGACGTTCCGACTTGTATTTTTTGTTAGATTAGTAGTAGAGTTGCGAGATGTAATTGCCGAATTCAGTTTACCGAATGATAGTATTCTTGTGGCCGAGTTTCATGTTAAACCTACTTTGAGTCAGATACTTGAAGAGAAACAGTTGCAAGACAGGTTCTTGGCACCTCACGTGCAAGACATAGTGGAAGGAAGACAGTCAGAATACAGTTTCAGAGATGATAGAGTTTGTATTTTTAGAGACATAATAGTTGTACCGATTGACATAGTGTTTTGAGACGTGTTGTTTTGGGCCGAAGCACACGGCAGTTTAATTCATATTGCATTTGAGTGGTACGAAGACGTATTGTGGGTTGAAGATGAGTACTTCTGGATTGAGTTGATGAATAATGTGGTTCAGTATGAGAGTAAGTGTGTAAATTGCCAGCGTGTCAAGACCGAGCGTCAGTTTTCTTCTAGTTTGTTACATCCGTGGAAGATTCGTAGTGAAAGTGGGTAATAGAGATTCGAGATTTCAACTAGATTTTTGAAGGCGTCTACATAATGTTTGGTTACTTGTTGAAGTCAGATGATCTGTCAGAGAAAGTTATGGGTCAGGTATTCAAATAGTGTTGTATGAGATTGTGAATCGGGCTAGTCCTGTTGTTTATCTGTTGCGGTTACCACCAGAGTTAGAAAGAGATTTGTGATGTGTCTGTGTATCTATAACTCGGGAGTGTGAGTCAGATCTGTTATGTGCTATGTTTGTAGAAGAGATCGAGTTGAGTTTAAAGTCGACATGCCTTGAAGAATCAGTTGAGATCTTAGTGTCAGATAGCAAATGTTGTGTGGTAAGTCCTTCGAGTTGGTTAAAATGTTGTGGTGAGAAGGAAAGGGAAGTATGGAGGAGCATGTTTCAGTGACTCTTCCTGTCCGATAAATTTCGGGGACGAAATTTCCTTAAGTGGGGGAGAGTTGTAACACCCGTGTTTTGGGGTTAGGAGTTAGTCGGGTTAGTGGTCCGAGTCGGTAAAATTAAATTATCAATTTGACCTTGACTTGAGTTAATTGGGTTTTAATTATCTAGGAGGGACCAAGTTGGAAATTTAACCCAAAACTTTTAAAAGGAGGAAGACAACTTTTATTTGAAATTAAAGGAACAAACAAAAAGAAATAAAGGTGTCATCTTTGTCTTCCCCATCTCTCCTTTGTGAAAAGCTCCTAAACCCCTCCCCAAACCCTAAACACTATTCCATTGATTTCTACATCAACCTAAGGTCATTTTTCAAAGGTAATGGTACTTTCCCACTCTCCTCCTCATTTCCTATCTATCCATGGTCATAGATTTTAAAACTACCCACTTTTGAAAAGATAGGGTTTAATGAAAGTTAAGGTTTTTATGGGGTTTTTCATCTTGTCTTGAAATGTTAGGTTGGGTTTTGATTTAACCACCTTAAGATGCTTAAGATATGTTAAAATGGTTGGGTTTGGGTGAAAACCCGAAATGGGTTCTTGAGGCAATTTTTGAGATGTCTAAAACTTGGTTTTTGGTGGGTTTTAGGTTGAAATTAGAGGGCTGATGGTTTATGTATGTTAAGAGGATGTTTTGGGACCATTTGAGTGTCATTTGAATGATTGAAAATGGAATTTTCAGCTAGGGTTTGAAGGAGCACGAAAATGGGCATTTTGGGGGTTGTTTTAGGTTGGAATTGGTGGGCTAATGTTAGTGCTATGGTTGGGGGTTGCTCTAGGATCATTAGGATGAGTGTGCACACGAGAGTCAAAACGCGCGTGGCCTTGGTGGCGTTAAGGCACCAAGGAGGAGTACGAGTACGCCCGAAAATATTTATATTAGTCGATGATGAGTGGAATCCCATCGACGGGGCGTGAGGATGAGTGGAATCCCCTCCGCGAGAGCCGGTGATGAGTGTAATCCCACCGCAGGTAATGGTTATGTTGGAAATACGTTCCAACATGTTATCCGCGTATTCGAGTCATAACTAGGTGCCAATATGAGATTATGCATATATGCTTATATGATACGAAATGTGACGCCCTTTATGAATCGATATATGATGTGGTTAATGCATTGAGATATGTATCGTTGTAAGTTGAACTTATGAGATGTTGAGCATGACATAATGTTGATTATATGTTCATGCATCATGTTCATTTTGGCTTTTGCGGATCGGAGGTAAGATCATGCATTTCATTATGGAAATTGCTCGTGCTTGGACCCTGCATTGTCGAAGGTTTGTTTTATGAGCTTACCCTCACTGAGCTTTTATGCTTACGCTCTCTTTTGTTCGACAATGCAGATCAATAGCTTGAGGGTGGCAAGGGCAAGGAAAGGTCTCCAAGTGTTGGTATTGGTTAGCTCAATGTATGAATTTTAAATGATAGAATGTAGTAGTTAAGCAATGGGATAGATATTGTTGATTTGAGTTTTGATGTATGTCTATGGTTGACTTGGTTTGTAAGCATGATATATCTTGCCAAATGCTAGTATGATGGATGTCTTATGAATGCTTAAGTTGCTTTTAATGGCATGTAAACTTATTTGAGATGAATGATGCCTAATTGTTCTTTTTAATGTCTTCGTGCATGACTTGTATGAAAGGCTACTAATGTGTAATTGTCATGTATGAATGATTTACCATATGCCTTGTGTGTGTTGAGTATGCTTGATATAGGATATATGCCTCCAGACTTTGGTTGCTTGAGCTGTGTGCCCTAGAGGTTGTTTGGGGACCTTTAGACTTGTTAAAATCGGCCTAAGTCTGATATTCAAAGATTGCAGACAGCCCGCGTTTCGAAACGGGATGGGTCGTTTCGGAACGGGTAAGGCTTCAGGGACCCCGTATCGAAACGCGTTTCGATACGGTTTGGCCTTTGAAACCCCTGTTCCAAAACGCGTATCGGAACGTTTTGGCTACTGGAATTCTGAGAAATTGGCGAGATGGAAGCGTATCGACGGGTCTAAGGGTTTAGAAATGGTCAAAATCTCGTTGACCACGAGAAGTTGACCGTTGAGGGCGTTTCGGAACGGTTGACCTCCGTTTCGATACGACCCCTTGTATGAGCTTTGGGGCAGTTGACCTGGTCAAGGCGTTTCGATACGCCTCAAGGGTGTTTCGAAACGGCCTGTTTAAAAGATTAAAATTGGGCTGTTTAAATGCTATTTTGGGTTCGAATGTTTATCTCCTGTGTTTTATTTCCGCTATTTGATCACATAGGACTCAAATGGGCTTTTAGAAAAGAATAAGTTAAAGAAAAAAATAGGGTCGCTAACCGAGGGGGAACCTTTACGGGTTTCACTTCGGTTTTCCCCGTGTGGCCCACTGGACCGACCATCCGGCCAGACCGGGACGAGGGGGTTACATCATCTTTTGTGCACTTAGACCCGACATGTACACAAAGATGTTATCTTGCACAAGTGTGGAGGATGTGTGGGACAAGCTAGAGACCACCTGTAAAACCTATGTTTGATTTTTTATATAACAAATTGTTTTAAGGACTTATTTGCAAAGTAAATAAAATTTTAAGTACTTTAAAGTCTCACAATTGACTCAAAATTGACAAGTATTTTTAAGCACAAATTGTTTTCCAAAGTCAAAGCTTAATCCTTATAAAATTTTCTAAGCATTTTAAGCCAAACAATACTAAAATGTACAGGTGTTTCGATACACCCAAGGGTGTTTCGATACGGCCAAACCTTATTTGGCTACTAAAAGAAATTGTTTTGATACATGCTTATACTATTTTGATACGACCTTCTTTAGGGTTTAATAATTTAAAGCATCTTGTATCGATATGGCCTTGTCGTTCGATATGGTCTGAGAGATTTGTGAAACCTTATTTTTATTATTTTTGATCGTTACTTGTCAATTATTGGGAACGAGTAATTTTTTAAAAGGCAGTTAACCCGTATCGGTACGCCTTAGGGTCGTTTCGATACGGATTTTGGTAGTAGCTCAAGTGAGAAAAATTACATTGATACGACCAAAGCCGTTTTGATATGACCCCTTATACCGTTTTGATACGCGTTCCCGCGTTTCGATACACCTCTATTTATTACCTGCATTTACTCTTTCTATTTTGAGACAGAGATCGGTGCGGGCCTTCGTGTTCCGGTACGGGCAGGTGAAAAAGTGCATTTGTGGTGGGAAATAAAGGCTCCAATGTCTTTATTGATGACCTCAACCACCCTAACGGCTAGAAACCAATGCAAGGGTATAAATACAAGCCTCAAAAGCTTCAGCAACAACTATTGAACCTAAAAGCTACATCCAAGCAATCAAATCCAAACCTTAGTACTTATTGTCAAATTCTTGTGTCCAACTCCTTGAGTTCTTATTGTAAATCAAATTTGAGAGTTTGAGGAGTGTTTGTAAATTAATTGGGCTATATTTATCTTGTGAGAGATCAATTGTAATAGCCAATATTTTTCTTTGTAAAGTGAGAGTCTTGTGGTTCAATCTTTGGGTAGAAAGATTGAACATTTATAAATGTTGTCTCCTTAGCCTAGAAAAGGGGAAGAACAAATTAGTGGAGAGTTTGTTGAAAATCCTTAGTGGGAGCTAAGGTAGTGGATGTAGAGCTTGATGAAACCTATGCACCTATAGCTAAAATGGAAGCAATTAGGATGCTTCTTGCATTTGCATGTTATCATGAATTCAAGCTTTTTCAAATGGAAGTTAAAAGTGACTTTTTAAGTGGTTTTGTTAATGAAAAAATGTATGTTGAACAACCACCCTATTTTGAAGATCCAAAATTTCCAAACCATATTTTTAAATTAACCAAAGCTTTATATGGTTTGAAACAAGCTCCTAGAGCTTGGTATGAAAAGCTCTCAAACTTTTTGGTTGGAAAAGGTTTTGAAAAAGAAAATATTAACACCAAACTTTTCATTAAAAGAAATGGAAACAACATTTTAGTAGTACAAATTTATGTTAATGATATAATATTTGGTTTTACTAATGGGTTTTATTGCCAAGAATTTTCTAAGCTTGTTGTCACTGAATTTTCTCCCTCTTTATTTATTATTATTATTATTATTATTATTATTATTATTATTATTATTATTATTATTAAAACCCAAAAAAATGCAAAAAGAAGCCCATCTAAATTAAATAAATGCCTACTAATAATAAAGCCCACTATTTTATATGATGTAAAAACCCACCTTAAAATATAATAAAGGAGCCCATTTTTATTTCTTTTTAGAGGCTCAAACTAATCTATTTGTTGTTTTTTTTTCCAGGTTTAATCAAGACCATTGGATCTAGGGCTGAAAGCATAAACGAATTAGATCGAATGAAAGGGAAGGGGGGGGGGGGGGAAGGAGACCAGCCCGCGCCGCCACGCGCGTGGGGCTGGTTCCCCAAAACCCCCAGCTTGAGTAGTGGTTGGACGACTATAGTCCTTGGTTGCGATGGCTATGGGTCACGGCGGCCGGCGAGATTGGTGACGTTCGGCTCGTCTCGGTCGGCCGAACCCGATGCCACCAACCTGGTCCCTTGCTGTCGTTGATAGCTCGCCCAATCAGAAGAAAAGTGTTCGAACCCAAATTTAATTTAAGGTGAAATTCGTCTTCAAATTCGAACCAAATCGGATGATTTTTGGAGGGTTTTTACCGAGGATCAAGCTCCTTGTCGGATTATGGCTCCAATTTTGGGATTGAATCCCGAATTTGCCTTGAATTGCAAGCCCTAATTCTAGTATAAATACCCCCTTTCCCCATTGTGTTCTTCACCAATTCACCAAGAAAAAACACTTGAAAGTTGATCCAAAAATCATCAAAAAAATCTCTAAAAATTTCTGAAAAATTGTTGAAGTTAGTTTGAGATTGGAGTAGCTTTGGTTCTAATTTTTGGTGGCAATTGGAATCGGTTCGAGTGGAGATAGCTCGTGGTTTCTACACTTCCGGTATTTTTTCTTTTCTTTTCTTTGTTTTTAATTTTATTTTCTTGGTTATTTTTTTGCTTGTTCATGTTTTTTAGGTTGCAATTTGGAGTTGGAGATCGAAATTTGTGTTCGATTATTTTTTGTTTGTGTTTGTGTTTTGGTTTTCGATTTTGTTTGTTCATGTTTTTCAATTTTGCTTAATCCATCTCATTCTTAAAAAAAAAACTAAAAGATCATGTTGTTGAAAGTCATATTTTGATTCATTCTTGTTCTAAAAAATTAAGAGATTGCGTTATTTTAAATAAAAGTTTTTTTTTTCGCTTAAATAAGGTTTTCTATAGAAAAAAGATACATAAAGATTTTATAAATGATTTAAATTTCAAAAAAAAAAAAACTTTCAAAAGATTTTTGTGAATAGAAAATAAATATACCTTTAAAAAATCATTAAATGGAGAGTTTCAACAAATAAATGGTTTAAAAAATGTTTCTTTTAAAAAGTAGAAGGGCTTGAAATTTTAAAGTTTAAAAAAGATTTTAGGAATAAAAGATTTTGGTAAAAAAATTATAAATCAAAAAAATGAAAATTAAAAAATAGATTTTAAATAATAAGGATTTTAGAAAAAAAAATATTTTAAAAAAGGTTTAAAGAAATAAAAGTATTAAAAATAAAAACAATTCAAAAGAAAACTAAACAAAAACATTTCAAATAAAAGTTTTTTTTTAAAAAGAAAACACTAATTTTAGAAAATAAAAGGTAAAATAAAGTAAAAATGAAGGTGTAAAAATAAAGTTTTCAAATAAAAAAAAACTCAAAAGAAAAAGAAATAAAAAAACATTTTTAATAAAAAGGTTTTATGACGTTTTTTAGAAATTAAATGGGTTTAGATAAAAAGTTTGAATACATGAAGAAAAACATAAAATGAATAAAAACTAAAAAACCCCTTTCAAAAAAATAGAAAACCATAAACAAAAAAATGAAAACTTTGCAAAGTGAAAAAAAGCTTTAAAATAAAAACGTTTCAAACATAAGAAATATTTTTGAAAATATAAATAAAAGTATTTAGAACAACTAATTTTTTTAAAAAGAAAAAAAGTTTAGATTTTAAAGACTTAAAATGAGAAAAAATAAAAATCTTCCTCAATAAAAAATAAAGAAAAAAATCAAGAAAAAAGGTTTCAAGTTTGCTTTGATAGTCTTTTGTCTTCTAGAAATAGGTTAAACCTTAGGATTAGGTCCTTCAAGCATAAATTAGAGACTTGGTTGTTGGAAAATTTTCTTCACAAAGAATAAAACACACTTAATAAAATCAAACCCCTCTAATTAGGAATAAAAGACTTAGATTCGTTTAGGGTAAATTTTTGAGCTTAGATATAATAAAATGTTCAACACATTAATTTTCCTTGTTGCTTGAAAAGTGAAATTAATTTAATGCGGTGTCTTATCAAACGAGAATGACAGATTAGCACCAGAAATGTTGGCGGTGATTAAAGTTCATCTCCCGGGAGATGAGACCATTAAAATAGATTGATATTCATTTAACAGACAAATAAAATCGAACCTTCGTGAACTTGCAAATTCTAGTTTTGAAAACGATTTTGAAATCAATCAGGTACCAATTTTGGGCATTGTGGGGTGCTAACCCTTCCCCACGCGTAACCGACCTCGAACCTGTTTTCCGGTTTTCTCAGACCAAAACCGTTGTTTTAATAAAATAAAATGTTTTATTAAAATAACCATGCTTTAAAGTGATCCAATAACACTTTTTTCAAAAAAGATTGGTGGCAACTCCGTGTTTTTTTTTAAATTTTCCAAAAAGTCGAAGCTCGAAAAGGTTGCGACAGCTTGGCGACTCCGCTGGGGACGCGTTTTTGTTTTTAAAAATAAAAACATAAGAGGGTCAGGCCACAAATTGATTTCAAAAAGTTTTTTTTTAAAAAAACTAATGGAATTTGCAAGTTCACAATAGGTTTAATTTATTTGTCCGTTTAATGAATGTAATTCTATTTTACGCATTTAAGTTTTAATTCCAAGCTCTATACCTGAGTTTTTTCCCGTTCGTTTAAGTGGTGTGAACATGGTTTGCTTATGTAAGAATATTGATTCTTCGTATGAGCCTAGCAAGTACCTTTAGGACTCATTCCATTTGTCTTCGTAAAAATATTGATTCTTCGAGAGAAGGCATCGGTGGTGAGTCCTCCTGAGTTGAACTCGATTCGTTTGAAGCCTGTGATGGGTGAGAATCGAGGGTCTTGCTACCCTTAGTAGGGGACAACAAGGACAGCTCGGGTACCCTTTTAGAACTGAACAAAGTTTGAGAATCTAGAGCCTACCCTAATAGAGCCTTGCTGAAAGCCTAGGGTGTTGAGTCTGGTCAAAATCATTTCGCAAAAATAATCTGTGGAGACATGTCCTAGAGTTTTAGAATTCCTGTCCAGAATTATTCGTACAATGAAATTATTTTGGACCTTTTAGGTTTTATTTCTGTTTTTATTAAAAAGAGAACTAACCTTTTTTGTGTGTGTGTTTTGTTTTGTTTTTGTGGCATATTTATTGCATACATCCCATATTTGGAGGGGATTGATTCTAAAGCATGTTGCTTAATTAGAAAAAGCTTCTGCCATGGATGAAAGGTACCTAAAAGAGGGAAAAAAACCCGAATGTACACTACTGGATTGAGGTCAACCAACAAACAATGAGAATTCGCCGAGTGATCACGTGGAGGAAACATCAAAGTATGCTCACATCAACGCAAAGCAGAATACCATAAGATGCAAGTGCTCTGGGACCACTTCGACGTTCCAACCAAGCAGAATTTGAAGATGATCATTAGGGGCAAGGTCAAAAGGACCCAGGGGCGAGACGAGTTCGTTAGAAGCATCGCATTCTAATTGAAGACATAGCTAAGCATGTGGCGTCAAGAAGCTACATTTCTTCGCCCCACGTCAGACCGATAAGAAAGGTAGGATCAAGGCTCGAAAGATTGATCAAGGAAATGAGTGCTCAGACCGAGATGTATTCGTAGGACCTTCGTCATCCAATAAAGGCTACATCTAGAGCAACACCTTAATAGAATTGATGACCCTTCGACTGCATTCATGCTTCTGCATACATACATTTGCCTCCATGCATTTGGTTTTTGTTTGCATTAAATAATGTTTTGATCATTGCATTCACACATGTATAATAAAAAGATTAATTTTGGAAAATTACATTTAAGTAGTAAAGATCCCGCGCAAACACGATACCCGAGCCATGAACACTGAGGAAAGATTGACAACTCTGGAAGCAAACCAGAAGAGCATCCATGATATGCTTGAGAAAATGGAAAATGATCTGAAGAAAGAAATTGAGATATCACACCGAAAAACAATTAGCTCGATTGCAGCTATGTTCGGGTTCAAGGTTCCATATGCACTAGAAGCTGGTGGAGAGACTAATTTGCTGCCTAAGTTTCAGGGGACAACCTTTGCCAATCAAAAGGAAACAACCTCACCTAAAGTGAAGATTCACCTTATTCTGCTGGATCCTCTGCCCGAAATGAAGTAAAGGCAAACTTTGAGAAAGTTCACGAGGTACATGACCTCAATGAAATAACTGACAAGGTGAAGGTCAAGATGAGATGGGAAGATCGCTATAAGAAGCTGGAGGAAATAATTAAATCTTCTCAAGAAATAAGTAGTTATGGTGGAATATATGCTAGAGAGTTGAGTCTAGTATCTGACTTGGCGGCTCCTCCAAAGTTCAAGGCCCCCGACTTTGAAAAGTATAATGGAACTACATGCCCATTGGCACATTTGACCATGTACTGCCGGAAAATGTCACCATATTTAGAAAATGAGAAGTTGTTGATCCAATCTTTCCAGGACAATCTATCTGGGTCTGCTATCCGATGGTATGCTCAACTGAGTCGGGTCAACATACACACTTGGAGAGATCTGTCGAAAGCTTTCCTCAAATAGTACGAGTATGTAAAAAATATGGCCCCAAGCAGGATCATACTGCAAGATGTGAAACAAAGGCCTAGCGAGAGCTTTCGCCAATACGCCCAGAGATGGTGAGATGTGGCATCCCAAGTTCAACCTCCACTATTGGAAAATGAGGTTACTCCAATGTTTGTGGAGACTCTAAATAATCCATTCTATGACTATATGTTAAATCACGCCATCGAAGGTTTCACAGACATGGTCATGAACGGGGAGTTGGTGTAACGCCCGTGTTTTGGGGTTAGGAGTTAGTCGGGTTTGTGGTCCGAGTCGGTAAAATTAAATTAAATCAATTCAACCTTAATTAGGATCCAATTGGTCTTTAATAAAAAGGGGAGGGACCAAAGAGGTAATTTGACCCTAAAGAATTTAAAAGGATGACAACTTTTGAATAGTTAAAAAAATGAAAAGAAAATAAAGTCATCTTCTCTCTCTCCCCACTCCCTTTCCAACGTTAGAAACCCCACCTCCCTTCTTCAAACTCTCCCAAGCTCAAAGTTACTATTCCATTGAACCTCATCTTCATTTCAAGACCATTTTGAGAGGTAAGGATATTTTCTAATTCCCCTTTTCATCCTTTATCTCTCCATAGTCATAGATTTCAAAACTATGAACTTTTGAAATGTTAGGGTTTGGTTAAAGCTTGAGTTTTTAAGAAGATTTTCATTTTGTTTTGAAATATGGAGTTGGGTTTTTGTTTATTCACATTAAAATGTACATTATATGTCAAAATGGTTGGGTTTTGTTGAAAACCCGAAATGGGTTCTTGAAGCAATTTTTGAGATGTCTAAAACTTGGTTTTGGTGGGTTTTAGGTTGAAATTAGAGGGCTGATGGTTAGTGTATGTTAGGAGGATGTTTTGGGACCTTTTTGGGGTCATTTGGATGATTGAAAATGGAAATTTCAGCTAGGGTTTGAGGGAGCACGAAAATTGATATATTTGGGGGTTTAATTTGATTGGAAATTTGGTTGAAGTTAGATTGGACTCAAGAGTTGATTGTTGACTGAATTTTAGCATTGATTGGGACTAATGGATGTGTTTTTGGTTGGCTAGAAGCAAGAGGAGACGTCGAAGGAACATTGGGATCGAATCCGGGCTTGTAGGAGACTTGTTTTGGTTGCTAAGGAAGGGCAGTGAGTGATTTTTAAACACGTTTTAAATTTTGGTTTGAGTGTGCGAAGTGTGTGAGTTGAAATGTGCTTGGTAGGCCATTTCTATGTGAATTCAAGTTGTTAGATTTAGCTATTGTTTTCCGTTAAATGCTAATGTGTTTTCCTATCTATGCTCTTGTGATATGTGGTTAATTTGTGCATGTATACCATGATATGTATATGTGATGAGCATGAGATGTGGTTGATGGATATGTGATGTGGTAAATGAAAATTGGCACTAATTAACTTACCGGGTGTAAATGATCGATCATTAGGATTAATGTGCATACAAATTGAGTCAAAACGTACGTGGCCTTGATTGCGTTAAGTCATCAAGGAGGAGTATGGTGATGTAATATTCCACCGGAAGCTATTATATATTCTACGGGATGATGAGTGGAATCCCATCCGTAGGGCGTGTGGCGATGAGTGGAATCCCGCCCATGCAAGGTCCGGTGATGAGTGTAATCCCACCGAGGTAAAGTGATTGTTGAGATTAAATTCGCACACCCGGGTAACTAATAGTGGCAAATTAAACTTGTTCATATGATTGTGATATATGATGTTGGTATATGATGTTGATATGTGATGTTCGAGCTTAGTATGATGAAAGATGCCATATTATACCTCTTGAAAGACTAGCTAGGTCTACTTGTGAAATTACCTATGCATGTTAGATATGAGTTTAGGGAATACATGCTTGAACCCTGCATTGTTGATGTTTTCGGTTTTAGAGCATCCTCACTAAGCTTATAGCTTACGCTCTCATTTTCAACAATTCAGATCATTAGCGTGGTGTTAGCTCGGAGCAAGGCAAGAAGGGCTTTCCAAGTTTGTTGCTCAAGTACGGTTATTAATTATGTAGTAGTTAAGCAATGTGGCAAGAGAGTGTGTTTGTATGAGCTTTGTAAGACTCATATATGATTTTGATGCTTATGCTTGACTTGGTTTGTAAGCATGTTTTAACTTGCCTTATACTTGTACGATGAATGTCCTATGGATGTTTAAGTTTGTTTGATGGCATGTAAAACTATATGTGATGATTGGTATCTTTTGTCTATTTGAAAGTCTTCAAGTATGTCCTTCATGACATGTTTCTATTGAGTATTTGCCATGTATGAGTGATTGTTCAAATCTATGCCTTGTACATGTTCGAGCATGCTAGACACATGATGTATGCCTCTAGACTTTGTTTGATGGTGTTGTGTGCCTTTAGGGGTCCTATGGGACCTTTAGACTTGTGGAGATTCGCTTAAAGCTGGTTTTCAAGGGTTGCAGACAGCCCGCGTTTCGAAACGGGAAGGGTCATTTCGGAACGGGTAGGCTTCAAGGACCCGGTATCGGAACGCTTTTCGATACGGTTTGGCCTCTGAAAGCCCCTGTTCCGATACAGGTTTCGGAACATTTTGGCTACTGGAATTATGAGAAATTGACGAGATGAAGGCGTTTCGAAACGGGCCTGAAGGTTTTGAAACGGTCAAAATCTCGTTGACCACGAGAAGTTGACCGTTGAGGGCGTTTAGGAACGGTTGACCTCCGTTTCGATACGACCCCTTATAAGGGCTCTGGGACAGTTGACCTGGTCAAGGCGTTTCGATACGCCTCAAGGGTGTTTCGAAACGGCCTGTTTTAAAGATTAAAATTGGGCTGTTTAAATGTTGTCTTGGGTTCGAATGATTATCTCGTGTATGTTGTTCCGCTGTTTGATCACATAGGACTTAAATGAACTTTTAGAAAATATTAAGTTAAAGAAAAAAATAGGGTTGCTAACCGAGGGGGAACCTTAACGGGTTTCGCTTCGGTTTTCCTCGTGTGGCCCACTCAGACCGGTCATCCGGCCAGACCGGGACGAGGGGATTACAGTTGGTATTGGCGGCTATCAAAAGTGGGAGACTCAAAGAAGAAGAATATGACAAATGCGTGTAGAAATTCGTCATGAAGCAGAGGGACGCAAGATTAGTTGGAAGTCATCCTTGCCTCTCTGAAATAATGCAGAATCTTCCTAGAGAGTTGGGATCATACTTAGAATCAACCCTTTTTCTTTTTCCCGCGAGCATTAGGGATCTTTTGTAAGGGCTTCTATGTCAATTTACTTTCTTAAAGATGCATTTTCTTTCTTTTTTCAAGTGGCAAACATTTCTCTTTTTTTTCATCCATTTCTCTTCAAGCATACATCTTCTTTGTAGAATCCTTCTTATTGATTGTATGAATGATTCTTGAATCTAATCCCAAGATAGAGGGGAAATAAAAGTGTTCAGGATTAATGGGAAGATCCCGTTTTGAGTGAATTTTTCCTCTCAGACATTGTTGTTAAGGGTCTTTGAATAAAGTGATAACTCTAAAACATCTACCAACTGAAGACTGCTTCTCTTCGACGGTATTTGTGTGTGAAATGACATTTGGCATTCCTTTAGTTCCCTTTACAAATAATAAAATAAAAAAATCCATTTGTTGTCTCCCTTTGAGCCTCATACTTTTTTCTTGTGTTTGAACCCTAACCAAGGATCACTCCCCATATTAGGGGGCGAAAATGATGAAAAATTGCAAGCAAAGGAAACACGATAAATTAAGCAAATGTCCTAAATTCGGAATGAAAAGGACCCAAAAGGAAAAAGAAGAAAAAATTAAAAAGAAAGAGAAAAAGAAAAGGAAAGAAAAAAGAGAAGAAAGATAAAAAGGAAAGAAGAAAAAGAAGAAAAGAAAAAGAAGGAAAAGAAAAAGAAAAAGAGAAAGTTGGGGTGCGAAGGAAAAATTGAAATAAATCTCTCAAACGAGATGTGTGCAAAAAAAGGAAATAAACTCTAGGGTGAAAACCCAAAATGGGCAATCTAGAGTGATCCAAAGAATAAAATAAGAAGAACAAAGATTTCATCAAGAAATATTGATCCTTGGTTTAATCACCCTTAAAACATGTATTTGAGCCTATATACCTTTCTTTGGAAACCCAAGCCTAGCCTACATTACAAGCCTTAGAAGACCATTTGGATCACACATTAATATTTGAGAAAAGGAGTTCATCTTTAGAAGGCATTCCACCTAATTGAGTTAACCTTTCTTCAAGGACCTCGAGCTTATAATGTTTGATTGAGATTAGAAAAGTGGGAAAATTTAAATTTGAGGTGTGTGTGAATAAAAGAGAGCCACCAAAAAGTGGGGCACAATCCGGTTGATGGATTCATGAACCATTCATGCCATGAATTTTTGGGCATCTGACTTCGCCCTATTCCTGTGTTTTCCATGACTATTTTCTTGAAATCACAATTCCTACCCTTTTCTGCCATGGCCTTTTCCTTTAAAATGTCATTTCTAGCCTTTTCTTGCATCTTATAAGTAGGTTGACATGGATTCATAAAAAGCAAAAGATTTCTTGGTATTGATTCCAACCAGAGGGAACCAGGAGAAAATGTTTTCCATCGCTTCAAGAAGTAATGAAGAGGTCGGTGATTGAATCTCAGTTTGAATGGGGGCATCGCCTTGCATGAGAAGGTAAAAAGAAAAAAGAAGAAGAAGCACATGTGTTGAAGAGTTTTTAAGTTGGTTGTGTGTTGAGTGTGTAAAAGTTCTATTATTTACACCCTTTTTAAACCATATTTCTGCTGCATTCAAGCATAATTGCATTGCATTTAGGTTAGTTTTCAGTAAAACATCACAAATGGACTAAAGGCACGGATTCTACTAAAAGATGGCTATTTTTGCAGGTATCTGCCATAGTAGATGTTGAAGGCAGGCGCAGGGCAGAGAAGCAGGAGGGCTGAACTGGACAAGCAGACGAAGAAGACGAACCTGTCATGGACCTGTCGTGATAGCAAGGTGACAGCAACCTTATGAAGAGGAAAAGTAAAGTGGACCTCGATAGATAGAGAAAAATCTGCTCGTCTGTCGTGTGAAAGCCAAATAATTTTCCAAGCCCCGGATCAAAAGATATGTCAAGCCAAAGCTCAAGGAGAGGAAATTCCTAGAAACAAGGATGGCGGCTGGAAAGTAGGAGTCTTTAGAGATTTAGTCTTTATTAGAATCTTACTTTTAATTAAAGTTGTAATCCTTGTTACCTTAGAGGACTTGAGCCCAAAGCTTATATAAGGGCATAGATTTAACCTAGGAGGCATAACCGATAACCCCATAACCGAAACCTAAACCCCCCTGTCGTCCACCCGTCACCGACATGTTCTAATTTCCCCCTAGGGCTACATGTTGTTTTGTAAAGTAGTTGCAAGGGTTGCTTTGTTTTAGGATTTTTCAAGTTCAATAAAATAAACTTCAAGTTCTTTTATCTTGGTTTTAATATCTTGCAAGAGCATCGGGAGAGCATTGTGAGGTTATCTATTTACTTAGCATCGGGAGAGTTAAGTATACGAAAGAGATAAGAGCGCGTTCTCTAGTTTATAGTTGAACCATCTCGTGCCTAGGGATAGGGCGAGGTTAAGTGGCTAAGGAAGAATTCATACACATCGGTGTTCATCCTTCGATTCACGCCGGGAGCTATCATCAAAGACGTGATCATCGACAGACTTGTGCCTAGGGATAGGGCAAGGCAGATCTGGGATTCTTGCCAAGCTTGAAGTACGGAGTTGGTGTGTTCGCTGCCGCGACGATCAACGGACAGCTGCCGCGACAGGTGCTGTCGGCGACAGGCGCGACGACAAAACTAGAGATCCTAAGCAATTCAATACCTGCACTACTGAGCAACTCAATACCAGCCCATTCTCTCTATCTTGATTTCTCAATTCTTTATTTTACGTTTTTACCTTATTATTCTCGTGACAATTCTTAATTATTTCCTTTACTTTCGTGCAGTAAATAAGGTGAAGTCATTAGCCCAATCCCTGTGGAGACGATATCCGATACTTCGTATCACTTTACTACTTGCGTCGTGTACACTTGCACTACAATTGCGATAGATTATTTTACACGCAACAAGTTTTTGGCGCCGTTGCCGGGGAATGGCAACATAACTACATCTTTCTTTTATTGCACTTTTTGCTTTTATTTTTTATTTTCGTTTTTATTTTTTTTTCTTTTCTTTAATTTTTCTTTTGTGTTTTCAACTCTTGCTTTTCACGAGGTTTTCTTGTTTATGCGCAGATCCAAAAGAGGTGAAGATCCTGAGTATAAATTAGATCCGGAAATCGAACGTTCCTTCAATCTCAAGAAACAACTTCGCCGACTTTTAGACAGAAACGAATATCTCGAGGAACAGCTAGAGAACATGGCCCATAACCAACCCGCTGGTGGTTTCATACCACCCCTTGGCAATAATAACCCACCTGTCGGCGATCCGCCCGCAGCAGGTGGACGACGGTCATGTCGTGACTACATGCTGAATGATCATGTAGAGCTGGAGACCACGCTGCCGGATATTGATGTTGATAACTTCGAGCTTAAACCTGTCATGTTTAGTATGATCAACAACGCCGGACAGTTTAGTGGTTCTGCGACAGAAGATGCTAGGGAGCATCTCAAAACGTTCCAGGAGATCTGTGGTTCGTTTAGACTGCCAGGAGTTAGTCCGGAGATACTGAGGCTTCGGTTATTTCCCCATTCCTTGAGGGACAGAGCTAAAACTTGGTGGAATAAACTAACACCGGGTTCCATTATGACTTGGGCAGATTTAACTCGTGAATTTTTATCTCGTTTTAATCCTTCGCATTTATCTGAGCGATTACGTAACGAAATTGCTACTTTTCAACAGGAAGATGACGAGCCAATGCACGAGGCCTGGGACAGGTTTACTACTCTTCTTCGGAACTGCCCAATGCATGGATTCCCCGTCTGGAATCAGGTAACTAAATTCTATAATGCTGCTAACTTACAAACTCGCATTAGAATTAATTCTGCAGCAAATGGACTATTATTGGATAAAGATCCGGACGAGGCACTGCAAGTTCTGAAAAATCTAGCTAAGAATGAAGAACAGTTTCCGACAGCTAGAAGAGGGGGTAAACGGGTACTTGCTGTCAAGGACTATGAGGCCGACAGCACTATGAAATCACAGGTAGCATTCCTTACTAAAGCCATGAAACACTTATTGAATGAAGAGGACTTACGAGGATTTGCTGTCGAGGAAGTTTGTGCTACTTGTGAGGGAAATCATAGTAGGGATGAATGCCCTATAAATATAGAAGAGGGAAAATATGTTGGAAATTACAAGCCAAACTACAATTCCAACAACTACAATCCTAATTGGAGGAAAGATCCCAAATTTTCTTGGAGTAACCCCAACAATGCTCTGAATCCGCAAGTGCATAATCAGAATCAGGGGGGCCCTAGATTGTTGACGCGACAGCAACAGCAGCCGCAGAACCTGCCGCAGAACCTGTCGCCGCAACAGCAACAGCAGCCACCACCTGCCACGAGTAGTGTATTGGAGCAGACTCTGGCCACTTTTATGTCTCAGACTGGTACGTATATGGACAATATTAATCAGTTTGTCAAGAAGACGGAAAACTTTATGGATGAAACCAAGATGAGAATGACAAATCATGAGGCTACCTTGAAATCTCTAGAGACACAAATGGGTCAGGTGTCCCAGCATGTTAAGCCAAGACAGAATGGAGGTTTCCCTAGCAATACTGAAAATGCTAGACCGCCCCCACATGAGCAATGTAAGGCGATTACTACTAGGAGTGGGAAAAAGTTACCTGGACCGGAAAAAGCTGAAATAGAAAAGGAACCTGCCTTAGATAAACCTGCCGAGGAAGCTGCCCCGACAGGTGATAAACAGACTGCTGCCGATGAGCCTGTCACGACAGCAGAAGCGACAGAGGAGAAAAATGAAGAACATCGTCCTCAGATTCGTATGCAGTGGGAAGGACGTGTTGCTGATTACCGTCCCCCACCACCCTTTCCTCAACGGATAAAGCAAGCTAAGCAAGAATCCCAACTTAAAAAGATTTATGATATTTTTAAGTAGGTTCAGATTAATATTCCGCTGTTAGATGCCGTTAGGGAGATGCCCGGTTATGCTAAATTTCTCAAGGATGTCATGTCAAAGAAATATAAACTTGGGGAGTTTGAAACGGTAAGGATGGCAGATGGTTGCATGAGTATTCTTCATCGGCAACCACCCCAGAAGAAGAAGGATCCAGGGAGCTTCCTCATACCTTGTGTAATCGGTGACAAATTTGTGGGTAAGGCACTTTGTGATCTTGGAGCTAGTGTTAATCTAATGCCCAAATCTGTTTTTCAGAAATTAGGTATTGGGAAGGCGCGGCCCACGACAGTTACCCTACAGCTAGCCGACCGCTCTTACGTTCATCCAGAGGGAAAGATTGAAGACATTCTGGTAAGAGTGGATAAGTTTATTTTTCCTGCTGACTTTCTTGTTTTAGATTGTGAGGCAGATGAAAACGCACCAGTCATCCTTGGGCGACCCTTTTTAGCCACGGGAAGATCACTGATTGATGTGGAGAAAGTAGAACTCACCATGCGAGTAAACGATCAAGAGATTAAGTTGAATGTTCTCCAATCAATGAAACGTGCTGATTTGGACGAGGAATGCAAGGCCATCATTGAGGTGACCTTTGATTACCCCTGCATCAGGTCGGGCTGCCGTGATAAAAAATTTGGTCACTGCTGCGACAGCCATTTACAGACCTGTCACGACAGCGATGACGACAGCACCGACGACAGCAACTCCTCTGAATCCGATACATCTGATACTGAAGGTCATGAGGAGGTAAATTGGTTAGACCATCGTCCAGGTAAGTTATTCGAACCCTTGAACTACACTTCGGATAACCATTTAATCCAAAAGCCCTCTACTGTTGAACCACCTGTCTTAGAACTTAAGCCCCTGCCAGGGCAGCTTAAATATGCTTATCTTGGTTGTGATGACACACTGCCCGTAATCATCTCTGCTAAGCTGCCGCAGGAACAGGAACGACAGCTGATCGACATGCTAAGGCAGCACAAAAAGGCGATTGGATGGACGATAGCAGACATTCAGGGCATTAGTCCGGCATTATGCATGCACAAAATCCTTCTTGAGGAAGATCATAAGCCGACTATAGATGCCCAAAGGCGGCTAAACCATGCGATGAAGGAGGTAGTGCGTAAGGAGATCATTAAATGGTTAGATGCTGGTATTATTTACGCCATCTCCGACAGCAAGTGGGTAAGCCCGGTGTAATGTGTTCCCAAGAAAGGAGGCATGACCGTGATAACCAACGAAAACAATGAACTAATCCCAACCAGGACTGTGACCGGTTGGAGGGTTTGTATGGACTATCGGAAACTTAACAAAGCTACCCGAAAGGACCACTTCCCTTTACCCTTTATTGATCAAATGCTTGATAGATTAGCGGGTAAATCTTATTATTGTTTCCTTGATGGTTATTCAGGTTATAACCAAATTGCTATTGCACCGGAAGATCAAGAGAAAACGACTTTCACATGTCCCTACGGAACATACGCATTTAGGAGGATGCCGTTCGGCCTCTGTAACGCACCTGCCACCTTCCAAAGGTGCATGATGGCAATATTCTCCGACATGGTAGAGGACTTCCTTGAGATTTTCATGGATGATTTTTCCGTCTTTGGAGACAATTTTGAGAGCTGCCTCAGCAACCTTCAAAAGGTACTTGAAAGATGTGAAAAAACTAACCTTGTTCTAAATTGGGAAAAATGCCATTTTATGGTAGATGAAGGGATAGTTCTAGGCCATAAGATTAGCTGCCGTGGGATAGAGGTCGACAGGGCAAAAATTGAAGTAATAGAGAAGCTGCCACCGCCAACCACAGTCAAGGGCATTAGGAGTTTTTTAGGGCATGCCGGTTTTTACAGAAGATTTATTGCAAATTTTTCAAAGATCACCAAGCCGCTATGCCATCTCCTAGAGCAGAACCGACCCTTTGACTTTAATGAGGAATGTACTGAAGCATTCAAGGTTCTGAAGGAAAAGTTAGTGACAGCCCCCATAGTACAGCCACCAGACTGGACACAACCATTCGAGATCATGTGTGATGCTAGTGACTATGCTGTCGGGGCAGCACTTGGGCAGCGCAGAGACAGGCTGTTTCACGTCATATATTATGCTAGCAAAACATTAAATGAAGCCCAAGTGAACTATACCACCACAGAAAAGGAGCTGTTAGCTGTGGTGTTCTCCATCGACAAGTTTCGTTCTTACATACTTGGAACGAAGGTAATAATACACACCGACCATTCTGCCCTCAAGTACTTGTTCGCAAAGAAGGATGCGAAGCCTAGGCTGATACGATGGATCTTGCTATTACAAGAATTCGACCTTGAGATCAAAGACAAAAAGGGGACAGAAAATCAAGTGGCAGACCACTTGTCGAGGTTGGAGACGGGACAGAGTCTACCGTTAGATGAGACACACATACTGGAGACCTTCTCAGATGAGCAGCTCTTTGCTGCCGCAGTCGCTGTCGCGACAGCCATGGCGGCAGGTAAGTCTTCTAACCTTCCCTGGTATGCTGATTTCGTTAATTTTATAGTTAGCGGAATATTACCTTCTGATCTTAATTATCAAGCAAGGAAGAGGTTCCAAAATGATGTTAAACATTATTATTGGGACGAACCTCTTCTTTTCAAAATGTGCGCAGATCAGGTTATAAGAAGGTGTGTACCACAAGAAGAACAAGAAGACATTCGCCATCACTGTCATGCGTCACAATATGGAGGTCACTTAGGAGGCAATAAAACTGCTGCCAAGGTGCTGCAGTCAGGGTTCTACTGGCCGACACTTTATAAAGATGCACAGGAATTTTACAAAAGCTGTGACAGGTGCCAGCGGACAGGTAACATCTCGAGGAGAAATGAGATGCCACTGCAGAATATTCTAGAAGTAGAGATCTTTGATGTTTGGGGGATTGATTTTATGGGACCTTTTCCATCTTCGTGTGGAAATCTTTACATCCTCCTAGCAGTGGACTATGTCTCCAAGTGGGTTGAAGCAATCGCAACTCAAAAGAATGATGCCAAGACGGTCCAAAAGTTTTTGCATAAAAACATTTTTTCTAGATTTGGCATCCCTAGGGCGATTATCAGTGATGAGGGGAGACATTTTGATAATAGGGTAATTGCTGCTGCCTTGAAGAAATATGGTGTCAAGCACAGGATCGCGACAGCATACCACCCACAGACCAATGGACAGGCTGAGATATCTAATAGGGAAGTGAAGAACATCCTTGAAAAGATGGTTAAACCAACTAGGAAAGATTGGTCTTTACTTCTGAATGATGCATTATGGGCATACCGGACAGCTTTCAAGACTCCATTGGGAATGTCTTCATTCCGACTAATTTATGGGAAAACCTGTCACTTGCATGTCGAGATCGAGCACAAAGCATATTGGGCAATCAAGGCAGTAAATATGGACTTGGACAAGGCCGGCCAGAAAAGGTTATTAGATTTAAACGAGATTGAAGAATTACGGACAATGGCCTACGACAACGCAATGATTTACAAGGAAAAGACTAAAAAGTGGCATGACAAGAAACTGCTGCCACGACAGTTCTGCCCAGGGCAGCTTGTGTTGTTATTTAATTCTAGACTTAAACTCTTCCCAGGAAAGCTAAAGTCTAGATGGTCTGGCCCGTTTCAAGTAGTTCAAGTTTTTCCCCATGGTGCCATCACAATTCAATCATTAAAAGACGGGCACCAATTCAAAGTCAATGGACAACGACTCAAGCATTATCAGGGGACTGAAGCCCCATGAATTCAGGAAGTGGTTACTTTAGGAGATGCCCCACAAGGCACCCCTAATTTAACCTAAGTTTTATATTTATTTTATTTATTTATTATTTATTAGGAAATTAGGTTAATTTTCGAATAATGTTTTGTTTTTCTAATTTCAGTTTTTAGGAAATAAAGGAGTCAAGAAGGAAAGAAGAAGTGGCCCAAGCCCACCGCCCATCCATCAGCCAAATAAAGCCCATTTAGGATAACCTGTCGTTTCGGCTGCCGCCGCGGACGGATATGACAGGCTGTCAACAGACTGACACGGCAGGCGCAGAAGCGTGCGGTAGACGCGTAACAGACGAATAACTGCGTGTCAGACGTGCCAAACACGCTAAATCCAATCTGCCACTCCGTTCTTCACGCCTGCCGTTGCGGCATTAAATGGGCAGCTCGACGACCGCTATATAAACCCCTTCCCATTTTCATTTTTCATCACTTCTGATTTTGCTCTCTTGTTATTTTTCTCCTCTAGTTTTATTTGCTCTCTCTTTTCTTTTTTTTCACACAGCCCTTGCAACCAATATGTCGTCGAGACAAACCCGCCGTAGCACTGCTGCCGCCTCTTCTTCCGCAGCAGCATCCCCCTTCGCCAACAAAGAGTTATGGGAGGAACGTGGCTTCGTGTACATCCGACAGACGCCCAACATGGGACTCCGGCCGTTCATTTTCAAGGCCATCAAGGCTCAACTATGGGAGTCTTTTGCTGAACAACCGACCGAGCTTAACGACACCTTAGTCCGAGAATTCTACGCAGCCATAGACAGCAGAACGGCGACATCTGTCACTGTTCGAGGAGTGCAAGTACATTTCACTGTCGACAACATCAATCACATGTTTGGCCTTTTCTTTGGCCCCGGTGATGATGCTCACCAAGAATTCATCGACTCCCTCGACTCTGCCACTTACGATGCCATCATGGTGGAGTTAACAGAGGCCGGTACATCATGGACCACCAGCAAGAAGAACCCCCACTCCGTCAATAGGGGGCAGCTCCGCCCGGAAGCCAAACTTTGGAACGCTTTCATCAAAAAGCGTATCCTGCCCTCGTCCCACCACACGACAGTCAACCGACAGCGGCTTGCCCTGATTCACTCCATCATGCACAACAGGGCCTTTAATGTGGGCAGATATATGAGGGACAGCATCCTGGACTGTGCCTTCCGCTCTGACTCACGCCTCTGCCTACCGTTCACCATAACTTCCCTCTGCCGATGTGCTGCGGTGCCCGAGGATCCCTCCGACAGAATCAGGAAGGGCAGAGGTTGGACAGACAATAACATCAACAGCCTCATGGAGCTGATCGCGGCTACACCTGTCTCCTCCTTCAACCCTGCCGGCTCACCCGCAGAATCATCAGAGGAACCACCCACCGACCCTGCCACCGAGCCTGCCCCTGATGCTGAAACCAACGCCACTCCGACAGACCAGTCTGCCCTCATCCTAGCTACTTTACAACGGGTAGAGGAACGCCAATTGGGATTGATGACATTTATTCGGGACTTCACGAACTCCACGGTAAATTTTATTACCCAAACTTTAAATTTTCCCGATGTTCAATTCCCTACTTTTCCTGCCCATTATTTCCATATCCCCACTCCTGTCCACACACCTGTCCACACGCCCACACCACCTGCCTCCCCGTCCCACTCGACTGCTTCCACCAAATCACCTGCCCCGACGGCAGAAGGCAACCCACCGGCAGACACCTCCCCTCGAGGAACCAAGAGACCTGCCACTGATGACAGCCCTCTTATCCGGAGAAATTTGGAGAGTGACTTTACGAGGGTCAAGAGGATTAAACATGTGGCGGACAAGAAAAGGCTGCCTAAGGCTAGTACCACTACCACCAGCAGTTGGGACAGCGGCAGCAGTTCCGATGTTCAGCCCGTGGAGCAACCTGTCCCTGAACCTGTCTCTGAACCTGTCCAGCCTCCCCCACATCGCAGACGCCGCCGTCAGATCCGAATCAGCAGCAGCAGCGAGGGCAGCGACTGAAAATTTAAGTTTTTATTTTCCTCTGATTGCTGCATGCCTTTATATTTTGTGATGTACTTTTTCTTTATTGTTCATGTCATTTTGCATTGAGGGCAATGCAACCCTCGAGTTTGGGGGTGGCAACCCTCCATCATTAATGGAGTCTTAAGTACATCTTTTTATTATTTGTTGTGTCTTTTATTTTAAGTTTAAAAAAAAAAATCAGAAAAGATTAAACTGTTGGCTTAAAACTGTGAAGTTAACTTACCTGTCATGACATCTCTGTCGTGGCAGCATCTTTAGGACAGATTAAGGAGAAGTTTAGAGCCTTTCTATAGTTCTGAAAACTTAAAACACCATTGTGACTGTTATACTGCTTAGATTTCTTTTAGCCAAACTAGAATAGGAAAGCGTAGCACTTAGAGTAGAAAAGAGACTAGAATCTCAGGAAACCTAGAGGTGCCTATCACTGGCTCTAGGCAGATAACCAGAGAAAAACTTCTAAGAGGTGCCTATCACAGGCTCTAGACAGTTAACTAGAGGTGCCTGAAATACTGGCTCTAGTAAAAGAGAAGAAATTTGAAAAAAGAAATAACTAGAGGTGCCCAATTCTGGCTCTAGTAAGAAAAAGAAAGAAAACAGTCTCGTAGGAAAAACTCTAAACAGGCTAAAGTCGAATATTCTAGTGAAACTAAGAGAGTCTTAGCATATAATTGTTCACAAGCATGCACACACTGCACGAGAGCTATAGGGAGATTCCGGACAGATCCTAACCTATCCGACAGGTTGCTGCCGCCATAGAGAACGAGCGACGGGTAAGGGACAGTTCACTGTTTGAAGGCCAACACAAAATTTTTTCTTGTTTTCATTTTTTTCGTTTAGGTTTAATTGCTTGAGGGCAAGCAAAGACTTGAGTTTGGGGGTGTGTTGAGTGTGTAAAAGTTCTATTATTTACACCCTTTTTAAACCATATTTCTGCTGCGTTCAAGCATAATTGCATTGTATTTAGGTTAGTTTTCAGTAAAACATCACAAATGGACTAAAGGCACGGATTCTACTAAAAGATGGCTATTTTTGCAGGTATCTGCCATAGTAGATGTTGAAGGCAGGCGCAGGGCAGAGAAGCAGGAGGGCTGAACTGGACAAGCAGACGAAGAAGACGAACCTGTCATGGACCTGTCGTGATAGCAAGGTGACAGCAACCTTATGAAGAGGAAAAGTAAAGTGGACCTCGATAGATAGAGAAAAATCTGCTCGTCTGTCGTGTGAAAGCCAAATAATTTTCCAAGCCCCGGATCAAAAGATATGTCAAGCCAAAGCTCAAGGAGAGGAAATTCCTAGAAACAAGGATGGCGGCTGGAAAGTAGGAGTCTTTAGAGATTTAGTCTTTATTAGAATCTTACTTTTAATTAAAGTTGTAATCCTTGTTACCTTAGAGGACTTGAGCCCAAAGCTTATATAAGGGCATAGATTTAACCTAGGAGGCATAACCGATAACCCCATAACCGAAACCTAAACCCCCCTGTCGTCCACCCGTCACCGACATGTTATAATTTCCCCCTAGGGCTACGGGTTGTTTTGTAAAGTAGTTGCAAGGGTTGCTTTGTTTTAGGATTTTTCAAGTTCAATAAAATAAACTTCAAGTTCTTTTATCTTGGTTTTAATATCTTGCAAGAGCATCGGGAGAGCATTGTGAGGTTATCTATTTACTTAGCATCGGGAGAGTTAAGTATACGAAAGAGATAAGAGCGCGTTCTCTAGTTTATAGTTGAACCATCTCGTGCCTAGGGATAGGGCGAGGTTAAGTGGCTAAGGAAGAATTCATACACATCGGTGTTCATCCTTCGATTCACGCCGGGAGGTATCATCAAAGACGTGATCATCGACAGACTTGTGCCTAGGGATAGGGCAAGGCAGATCTGGGATTCTTGCCAAGCTTGAAGTACGGAGTTGGTGTGTTCGCTGCCGCGACGATCAACGGACAGCTGCCGCGACAGGTGCTGTCGGCGACAGGCGCGACGACAGAACTGGAGATCCTAAGCAATTCAATACCTGCACTACTGAGCAACTCAATACCAGCCCATTCTCTCTATCTTGATTTCTCAATTCTTTATTTTACGTTTTTACCTTATTATTCTCGTGACAATTCTTAATTATTTCCTTTACTTTCGTGCAGTAAATAAGGTGAAGTCATTAGCCCAATCCCTGTGGAGACGATATCCGATACTTCGTATCACTTTACTACTTGCGTTGTGTACACTTGCACTACAATTGCAATAGACTATTTTACACGCAACATTGTGACCCTCACTTAAGATGTAAGATCCCTAAAGATAGAGCTATGCCAGTGGGCAAACTGTTCCGTCAGGGTGGGGCAAGTTATATCTAACAAGGATTTAGGATCCCTGACTTTGATAGACGCAAGAGGGAGAGATTAAAGCGACAACATCATTTGAAGATATTCAAGGTAGAAATAAGCTTTGTTGAAAGGATTTATATGCAAGCACTTCAAGGTGCCCTGTAGGGGCAAGAATTTAAAAACCCACAAGAAGCGCTAAAGGTTCTTAGTTTTTAATAAGGGGCATATGAAGATTTGAAGCTTTCAAGACCACACAAGGAAGCCTTTCACTCAACATTGATGTACCAACTACAATGATAGTAGATCTTGAGACATTTGCCTTCAAAGATCAAATGTTTACAATGAAGCAAAGAAATATAAAGAATAAGAATGGTGAAGCAATGACAGTTGAAGAAGTCTGTCTTTCCAACCAGGAGTACAATATCACTGGATTAAGTGAGCAAATTTGCAAAGATCAAATGTTTTCTATGAATCGAAGAAATAAAGTGAAAAAGTATAACTTCCTATCTGGATTGAGCGAGCAAACATGTGGAAAAATTAATTCTGAGAAAAAGAATTCAAAAAGCAAAAGAAATGAGAAATGCATTCAAGTTATTAGAAATCCCTAGGGGCATGCATATCATAATTGCATTGTATATATTGTATTTCCAGGTACATGAAAGACCTTTCAGCAAAAGAACTCGCTTATTCATCCAAGCATAAGGAGGATGTAATATTTTTCAAAAGATTCACCTTTTCATTCGGCCGTAAGGAGAATAGAGGTTGCTTATTCATCCAAGCATAAGGAGAATGAAATTTTTCAGAAGATTCACCTATCTGTTCAGGCGAAAAGAGAATGGAGTTCTCTTTTTCATCCAAGCATAAGGAGGATGAAATCTTTTGAAGCATGGTTGCTTATTCATCCAAGCATGAGGAGGATGAAATCTTTTGGAGTCTGCTTATTCATCTAAGCATAAGGAGGACGAAATCTTTTGAAACATGGCTGCTTATTCATCCAAGCATAAGGAGGATGAAAATTTTCAGAAGATTCACCTATCCGTTCAGGAGAAAAGAGAATGGAGTTCACTTATTCATCCAAGCATAATGAGGATGAAATCTTTTGAAGCATGGTTGCTTATTCATCCAAACATGAGAAGGATGAAATATTTTGGAGTTCGCTTATTCATCCAAGCATAAGGAGGCTGAAATCTTCTGAAGCATGTTTGCTTATTCATCCAAGCATGAGGAGGATGAAATATTTTGGAGTTTGCTTATTCATCCAAACATAAGGAGGATGAAATCTTTTGAAGCCTCTTTGCTTATTCATCCAAGCATGAGGAGGATAAAATCTTTTGGAATTTGCTTATTCATCCAAGCATAAGGAAGATGAAATCTTTTGAAGCCTGTTTGCTTATTCTTCCAAGCATGAGGAGGATGAAATCTTTTGGAACTCGCTTATTCATCCAAGCGTAAGGAGGATGAAACTCTTTTTTTTTCTTTCAAAATCTGCTAATCTATTCAGGCATAAGGACAATAGAACCTGCCTATCCGTTCGGGCATTTGGAGAATGGAATCTGCTCATCTATTCGAGCATAAGGGGAATAGAACCCGCCTATCTATTC
Source organism: Hibiscus trionum (assembly GCA_030270665.1). Taxonomy (NCBI): domain Eukaryota; kingdom Viridiplantae; phylum Streptophyta; class Magnoliopsida; order Malvales; family Malvaceae; genus Hibiscus; species Hibiscus trionum. Next base: position 22,679,513 of record BSYR01000057.1, on the reverse strand, counting down.
GGGTGTTTGGAGGATGGAATCTGCTCATCTATTCAGGCTTAAGGAGAATAGAACCCGCCTATTCGTTAGGGCGTTTGGAGAAAGGAATTTGCTCATCTATTCGAGCATGAGGAGAATAGAACCCGCCTATCCTTTCGGGCGTTTGGAGAATAGAACCTGCTTATCCGTTCGTGCATCAGGAGAATGGAACCAAGCATCAAATCGGTGAAAATCAGTGTCTTTTGGTCTTTGCTCTATCCTTGTTTCACAGAGATGAGCAAAGAGGGGCAGCTGTTGTCACTGAATTTTCACTCTATTTTATTTATATTATTATTATTATTATTATTATTATTATTATTATTATTATTATGGACTATTTTCATTATAGTTAAAACCCCAAAAAATGCAAAAAGGAGTCCATCTAAATTAAATAAATGCCTACTAATAATAAAGCCCACTATTTTATATGATGTAAAAACCCACCTTAAAATATAATAAAGAAGCCCATTTTTATTTCTTTTTAGAGGCCCAAACTAACCCATTTGTTTTTTTTTTTTTCAGGTTTAATCAAGACCATTGGATCTGGGGCTGAAAGCATAAATGGATAGGATCAAATAAAGGGAAAAAAGGGGGAAACGGGGCCAGCCCGCGCCGCCACACGTTGTCGCGTGGGCGTCACGCACGCAGGGCTGGTTCCCAAAACCCCCAGCTCGAGCAGTGGCTGGACGACTGCCGTCCTTGGTTGCGGTGGCTATGGGTCACGGCGGTCGGCGAGACTGGTTTCGTTCGGCTCGTCTCGGCCGGCCGAACCCGATGCCACCAACCCTGTCCCTTGTCGTCGCCGATAGCTCGCCCAATTGGAAGAACAGGGTTTGAACCCAAATTTAATTTAGGATGAAATTCATCTTCAAATCAGAACAAAATCGAATGATTTTTAGGGGTTTTTACCGAGGATCAAGCCTTTTGTCGGATTATGGCTTCAATTTTGGGATTGAATCCCGAATTTTCCTTGAATTGCAAGCCCTAATTCTAGTATAAATACCCTTTTTCCCCCATTGTGTTCTTCACCAATTCACCAAGAAAAACACTTGAAAGTTGATCCGAAAATCATCAAAAAAATCTCTGCAAATTTTCTGGAAAATTGTTGAAATTAATTTGAGTTTGGAGCAGCTTTTGTTCGAATTTTTGGTGGCAATTGGAATCAATACAAGTGGAGATAGCTCGTGGTTTCTACACTTCCATTAATTTTTCTTTTCTTTTCTTTGTTTTTAATTTTATTTTCCTAGTTAATTTTTTGCTTGTTCATGTTTTTTTAAGTTGCGATTTGGAGTTGGATATCGAAATTTATGTTCGGTAATTTTTTGTTTGTGTTTTGATTTTCGGTTTTGTTTGTTCATATTTTTCAATTTTGCTGAATCCATCTCATTCTTAAAAAACTAAAATATCATGTTGTTGGAAGTGATGTTTTGATTCATTCTTGTGCTAAAAAAATTAAGAGATTGTGTTATTCTAAATAAAATTTTTTCGTTTAAATAAGCTTTTTTCATAGAAAAAAATAAAAAAGGATTTTATATAATATTTAAATTTCAAAAAACAATAATAAATTTCCAAAAGATTTTTGTGAATAGAAAATAAATATACCTTTAAAAAATTCATTAAATGGAGAGTTTCAACAAATAAATGGTTTAAGAAATGTTTCTTTTAAAAAGTAAAAGGGCTTGAAATTTTAAAGTTAAAAAGGATTTTAGGAATAAAAGATTTTGATAAAAAACTTAAAAATCAAAAAAATGAAAATTAAAAAATGAAAATTAAAAAATGGGTTTTAAATAATAAGGATTTTAGAAAAATAAAAGGATTAAAAAAGGTTTAAAGAAATAAAGGTGTTAAAAATAAAAACAATTCAAAAGAAAACTAAACAAAAACATTTCAAATAAAAGGTTTTTTTAAAGAAAACACTAATTTTAGAAAATAAAAAGGTTTTATAAAGTAAAAATGAAGGTGTAAAAATAAATTTTCAAATAAAAAATAATTCAAAAGAAAAAGAAATAAAAAAATTCTAATAAAAAGGTTTTATGATGTTTTTTTAGAAATTAAATGGTTTAGATGAAAAGTTTGAAAAAATGAAGAAAAACATAAAAAGAATAAAAACTAAAAAATCTCTTTCAAAAAATAGAAAATCATAAACATAAAAAATAAAAAACTTTTCAAAGTGACAAAAAGCTTTGAAATAAAAATGTTTCAATCATAATAAATTTTCTTGAAAATAGAAATAAAAGTGTTTAGAATAAATATTTCTTTTTAAAAAAAGAAAATATGTTTAGATTTCAATGACTTAAAATGAGTAAAAATAAAAATCATCTTCAATAAAGAATAAATGAAAAATCAAGAAAAAAAGTTTGAAGTTTGCTTTGATAGTCTTGTTTTTCTACTAGAAATAGGTTAAACCTTAGGAATAGGTCCTTCAAGCTTAGATTAGAGACTTGGTTGTTGGAAAATTTTCTTCACAAACAATAAAACACACTTAATAAAATCAAACCCCCTAATTAGGAATAAAAGACTTAGATTCTTTTAGGGTAAAATTTTGAGCTTAGAAATAATAAAATGTTCAACACATTAATTTTCCTCGTTGCTTGAAAAGTGAAATTAATTTAATGCGGTGTATTATCAAACGAGAATGACGGGTTAGCGCCAGAAATGTTGGCAGTGATTAAAATTCATCTCCCGGGGGATAAGGCCGTTAAAATAGATTGATATTTATTAAATGGACAAATAAAATTGAACTTTCGTGAACTTGCAAATTATAGTTTTGAAAACGATTTTGAAATCAATTAGGTACCAATTTTGGGCGTTGTTGGGGTGCTAACCCTTCCCCACGCGTAACCGACCCCCGAACCTGTTTTCTGGTGTTCACAGACCAAAATCGTTGTTTTAATAAAATAAAATATTTTATTAAAATAAACCTGCTTTAAAGTGATCCAATCACACTTTTTTCAAAAAAATTGGTGGCGACTCCATGTTTTTTACCGTTTTCCGAAAATTCGAAGCTCGAAAGGGTTGCAACAAAGCTAATGCAAGGTTAGTTTGAGATGAGCATGATGGGGGAGCTCTCATTCTTCTTGGGGCTCCAAATCAAGCAAAGGAAGGATGTCATCTTCATCAATCAAACTAAGTACATCAATGATATACTCTAGAAGTTTGGCTTGGAGAATGTGAAGCCTCAAGCCACTACAATGAGCTCATCAATTAAGCTTGACAAAGATGAAGGCGGTAAGTGTTGTAGAACTAATGTTTTGATATAATAATTGAAAAATGTTTTAGACTGATTTAAAAAGTATTTAAAACAATTTCTAAAGTCCAAATAACTTGAAACTATGTTTAGGAACATTTTCAAAGGGTTTTGCATGTTTTCAAAGGCCAAACTACACAAAACCGTCCAGGCGTTTCGAAACACCTTAGGGCGTTTCGATACGGGGGATTCCAGTAGCAAAAGTGTTTTGATACGGGTATCGAAACGGGCCTTCCCTAAATGTGAATTTTGCCCAGCGTTTCGAAACGAGCTATGCCGTTTCGATACGCCTACGTGGCTTCGACCACAACGGTCACAAACCCAACGGCTATTTCCCAACTAACATTTAAATGCAGGTCGTTTCGATACGGGACTAGGCGTTTCGATACATGTTCCGAAACGGCCAAGGGCGTTCCGATACGGGTGCCTCATCAGACTGCAACGACTCTTTCTACTTAAAGGGTGTTTCGAAACGGGTTCGAGCGTTTTGAAACGGGGAGCTGCAGAACTGCATTTATGGTGGGAATTAAATTCATCAACGGCTCCAATTCAACCCCAACGGCTAGTAACGGACATAAACTCATCAAGGAGTATAAAAGGGACCTCCAAGCATCAAGATATGGTTAATGCTTCAATTGTCAATCAACAAATGATCAAATTGTGTCTTTGTACTTAAATTGTCAATTCTTGTATAGACAAACACTAGTGAGCCAAAATTGTCAAATTTGCTCAAGTGTTTTAGGTTTTGGGTGAGTGCTTTAATTGCGCAAACAAATACCCATTAGAGGGATTTGTGTTTGCTTTTCTTATCTCTTTGTAAAAGAGGGTTTGATCAAGGCTTTGGGTAGAAAGCTTGATCGGTGTATAAGGGTTTCCTCCTAAGCCTAGAAAAGGGGACGAATCAATAGTGGATTGATTGGAAATCCTTAGTGGGAAGCTAAGGTAGTGGATGTAGACCTTGGTTAGACGGTTGAACCACTCTAAAATCATTGTGTCATCTTTGTTTTAGCTTCCACACCACCTCCACCTAAAAATCCACCTCTCCACCACTTGGTGAGCCATATCGGTTGAACGAATCGAGCACCTCACAACTCAACAAGTGTGTTGATTCTTAGCTTTATCGTTCAATGATTGATTCTTTGCTTTACCTTACCGCAAGTAGACTCGACATTATGTTTAGTGTTTGCTTGTGTGCTAGGTTCCAAGCTAGTCCTAAACAATCACACCTTATAGCCATTAAGAGAATCTTTAGATACCTTAGAGACACACCTTGTTTAAGCTTTTGGTATCCTAAAGACTCTTTCTTTAACCTACATGCTTATTTCAATGTAGATTATGAGGGTTTTATGATAGAAAAAATACCCCCGACACTTGCCAATTCCTAGGTAGTATGATCATATCTTGGTTTTCTAAGAAACAAAATAGTGTAGCTCTATCTACCACCGAAGCGGAATATATACCGACCGGAATTTGTTGTGCTCAATTCCTTTGGATGAAGCAATAACTTCTAGACTATGGAATTGATGTCGGTACCATACCCCTTAAGTGTGACAACACTAGTGCCATATGTCTCACTAAAAATCCCATCCAACATTCTAGAACCAAGCACATAGAGATAAGACATCATTACATTAGGGAACATGTCTTAAAGAATGGTGTTGTTATAGAGTATGTTGATACCTCTAACCAACTAGCGGACATCTTTACAAAACCATTAGACAAAGAGCGTTTTTGGACACTTAGGAGAGAGTTAGGTCTAACTACCCTATCTTGATCTTTTAGAGCCTTTTAGTGCCAAAATCTTGTTTGAATTTGAATGATGGTCATGTTTATGTAATTTTACTTCTTGATGCATCTATGCTTGTTGCTAGGGGGAGTATGTATCTGTTTTAGTCCATAAACATTGCTCATTCATCATACACATGCATTTAGGATCGATTAAAATCCATTTTTGAACTCCATTTTACTAAAAATGTATTTCTGGTAAAGGAGTATCGATACGGGTAACATCGTATCGATACGAGTTGCTAATTGAGCTTCGATACAATGAGCATTGTATCAAGACGGTCACGCGTATTGATACAGTTTGAAAACCATACTGATACGGTGGATCGATACGGATAGCCGTTGGGGCTTTAAACGAGAGTTAAAAGAGTACCACTTTAATTAAAACACATCTTTCTATTTCTCTCAAACCCTAGTCGATTTTGAGCTATAAACCCCCCTCAAACTCTTTGATTTTGCACACCAAACCTAAAATCTTTTGCGGGTTTTTCATCAACACATCAAGGCTAAGCTTTGCTATCAAATTGGTGCATTCCCATCTCCTCATTCATCCAATTTCATAACTCAAGGTATAAAATCTCTTTTTTTCTTTTCTTTTTAATTTTCGTTTAATTTTATTTGATATTTTCAATTGATTTGTGTAAAAAGTATACTTATAGAATTTGTTTTAAAGATTTTGCAAAAATTCTTTGAAATCTGATTTTTTTAATATAAAATTATACCGTATTATTTTCTAATTTGATTTTCACAAATCTTTTTACCAAAATTTATTTTTATACTTGTATATATTTTTAAACCTTAAAATATAGTGTTTTCACAATACCTTGAATTATTGGAATATTTATTGGATTGAATGTGATGATAATTGTATACATTGTTTTCGAATTGTTTTGATGTTTTTAGGTTTATAATGGGACTTAAAAAGAGACAAAGAAAAGACTTGCCTTCTAGTTCTTCAAATCCCAATCCGGAAAGTGAGGGTATTAGTAAACTGAATCTTGGTTATATCATTGAACATAGTTTTCAATCACCCTCGGCCTTGGCCCATTACAAATAATATCAAGCCTTTTCTATTCAGGATTAGAGAGTTGTTTCAATCCCTTTTCTAAACTCGGAACGTTTTAAATTCAAATATTTTGGGTTGTTCCAACAATGGAAATTCATACATTTTTTATGTTTACCCTCGATTTTATATCGTAACCTTGTTTTAATTTTCTATGCTAATGCCCGTTGTATCCATGATAATGAAAGAAAAAGGTTATTTCTATTGATTCTTATCTCATGGGCAAGAAATTTCGAATTGACCAAACCATTTTGTGCAATGTTTTTGGTTTTAAAAATGTGGGGATTGATGAACACTCTTTGGGACATTCCCAACTTGGCTCCGTAACCGTACTTGACGCCCATGATCGTATCCTCCACCTCATCATCTCTTGGTGGCTTCGCCCTTCCGGTGGAAAATTTTCTACTATCCGCCAAGTGGATGCCTTTTGGCTTCATTGTTTCCGTGAGGGTAAGCGCCCAAACCTTTGTTAAATTATGTTTTCTGACTTCGTGTATCTTGTTCAAAACTATCACACCGATCAAGTCAAGTCTTTCTACTATGGCACGACCTTGAGTCATTTGTTCTATTCCTTGGAGATCGATTGTTTGCATGATGCCGCTGAGCTTCTTGGCAACCTGATCGATGAACACTCCCTTACTCGTGCACACTTTGAATTCATCAATAATGGATGAGTTCGTGTTAATCGACCTCCTCCTTAAGTTGCTCCACCTCCTCCGGTAGGTCCACAAGGTCCACAAGTCAACCTAGCTCAATCTTCCATGGATGGACTCATGGCGTATCTAAATGAGCAATTCACCTCCTTAGGGACTAATGTTGCTTCTTTATATACTACCATGAATGCGAGATTTGCGGCCACTAATACACATTTTACCTCGTTGGAAGATCGAGTCAAGGCCATTGAGCAACAACAAGCCTCCATGGATGTCCCTCTCACTGCTTGGCTTCATTCTCGGAACTCTCAAGCCAATCGCGATGATGATGATGATGAGAGCGAGGATGAAGATGATGGGGACGAGTAGTCTTTGTGAATCTCATTCCATGTCATATCATGATTTCTATTTTATTATGCACCTATGTTATTTTAAGAACTCTATGCTTTGATTTATGTTTGTTTTTAGGATTTGAGTTTGGATATTAAGTTTGAGGTTATTTGAACTTATGTTGCTTTGGATATTATTTTGAAGTTTAATAATATTATGTTGCTTTGATTATGCTTTAATTTGTGCTCTATTTCTTCATATCTTGTCTATATCCTTTGTTATATGCATTGATTTTGATCTAAAAAAAAGTGGGAGAAGTGTAAAAACCTAAATTTTTACAAACTTTTGAAAACCAATCTTAAATTAAAGGGGAGTAAACTTTTCAAAGTTTTCAAAATACTTAAAAAATTACATTGGTTTTGTTATATTAAAAAGGGGGAGATTGTAAAACCTAATTTGATTTTGATATAACAAATTGTCTAAGGACCTATTTGTAAAAATAAATAAATTTTTAAGTATTCAAAAATCTTACAAATTGATAAGCAATTTGAACAAAAACTTATTTTTAAGTCAAAATGTTCAAACCAAACAATTTTTTTCTAAGTGTTTTCAAGCCAATTTTTACACTTACGCTAAGGCTTATCGATACGCTCTAGTCGTATAGATACGATTTTATGTTACTAAAATTTCAATCGCTTAAAGTGTACCGATATGGTAAACACCGTATTGATACATTTTTTAATCTAAATTTATTTTAAAGGCATAGCATACCCATACGGTAACTAGAGGTGTTCAAATCCGAGTACCCGAAGTACAAGGTACCCGGATCGTCGGGTAATACTATTTTTGGCCCGTGTCCCGACTTGATTATTGCAAGTACCCGAAAAATCAGGTATTTGGGTACCCAAAAATTTAAAAAAAATATTTTTTTAAATATATAAATATTTTATTGGTTTAATATAAAAATATAAAAATATATATTTGTTAGTTTAAAATTAAAATATGTATTTATTAAATATATATATATATATATATTTGTTAGTTTAAAATTAAAATATGTATTTATTAAATATAAAAATATAAAAAAAATCAATATTTTATTAGGTTAATATATATATATATATATTGAATATAAAAAGTATTAATTTTAAATATACTTGGCTACCCCAATAAACCAGGTACCCGACCTAAACAAAAAAAAAAATCGGGTAAATACCCGTTTATTTATGTTCTGGTAGTCGGGTCGGGTCGAGTATTTTTGAACACCCCTAACTGTAACCCCGTATCGATAGGGTTTGGTTTGATTCAGCAAATCATTGCATTTAATGAAAATAGTCGTTACTTGTCAGTTATGGGAAATTAGCAATTTTCAAACGGTCATTGGACCGTATCAGTACGCCTCTATAGCATATTGATACACTTTTTGCTTTAGTTTCACTAAGGAATCCACTGAGAAAAATTGTATCGATACGGTCATTGCGTACTGATATGCCCTTGTTTTACACTTGAACCGTACCGATACGCCTTCCCGTGTATCGATACGCCCCTCTTAAATGTACACAACGATTCTTTCTTCTTTGAGTCAGGTACCGATATAGTGATTCGTGTACCGATACGTTGGTTAGTTGAAAATCATTTATTGCGCCAAGAATGCAGCCCAATGGCTAGATTAATGATCTCAACCACCCAAACGGCTAGAAATGAATGCAAGGGTATAAAAGAAGCCTCCAAAGCCTCATTAACAACTATTGAACCATTTTGCAACATCCAAGCATATATCCAAACCCTTGAGCTTAAAGAGCCATATTCTTGTACCCCATTTGTTGTAATTTTCATTGTATACATTTCTTTCAAGTTTGGGGAGAGTTTGTTTGTAATTTAGGCAACCTATCAATCTTGTGAGAGATAATCTTAAGCTTGCCATTTCTTCTTTGTAAAGAGAGTGTCTTGGTTAATCTTTAGGTAGAAAGATTAACCGGTTTGTAAAGGGTACCTCCTAAGCCTAGAAAAGGGGAAGAATATCTATTGGATATTTTTCAAAATCCTTAGTGCGAGCTAAGATAGTGGATGTAGAGCTTGTTCGAAGCTTGAACCACTATAAATTACCTTGTCTTCAATTTTTACATTTTCAATTTGCTCCCTTCCATTTTAAAAAGCCAATTCATCCCTCTCTTGGCCAATTTCGATTCGATTGATCCACTCATCACACTATATTTTATAACAACAACAACAACAGCAACCACCACCACCACCACAACAACAACAACAACAACAACAACAACAATAACAACAACAACAACAACGATACTAATGATAATAACTTAAAAAGGGTGGGTACTAATAATAATAATAATAATAATAATAATAATAATAATAATAATAATAATAATAATAATAATAATAATAATAATAATAATAATAATAATAATAATAATAACTTAAAAAGGGTGGGTCAAAAATCTAGTGACTACAACTGTCCTTCTTTGCTCATTCTGGTGAAACAAGAATAGAGCAAAGAATAAAACGCACTGATTTTGTTCGTCCGAAATGCCCCATTCATAAGATAGGATAATCTTATCCCTGAAGTGATAAGATGGAAATAAACTATTACTTCTGCTGGAAAACGAAGTGGCATAGGATTTTATTCAACTAATGCCCCCTTCTGAAGATATGATATATTATCCGTGAAGTGATAGGATGGAAATCAACTATTACTTCTGCTGGAAAACGAAGTGGCATAAATTTTTATTCAACTAATGCCCCTTATGAAGATAGGATATCTTATCCCTGAAGTGATTGTTGTAACCAAACCATAAATCAATATGAAACCTAATACCCATGATCTATCAAGTCAAATCACCAAGAACTATACACCGAAAGCGGAAGCGTACCTGAATTAATCGGTAGATGAAAACCTTGAATCATTTGATGAAGATCGCCTAAAAGGTGGTTGTGATCTTCCAAGAAGATAGGTTGTCCCTTGCCGTAAAAACTCTATGACGGGGACAAGAGCAATACAAGTTAACCTATTTCTTGGGGACCACTACCTCTTTATATAGTTGATTATTAAATCAACTATTAGATATTTATAACTCTGCTCCTCATTGAATTATAAATATATCTTATGGTATCTACACTTTTATTTCCATGACACTTTAATACTTATGACACACCTAACATAATTGGTCACTTGATTTTGTGTCATACTTTTATAATAGCAGCATACATTTTACATATGTGCCCACAATTGAGGATTTTAATCCAACAATCTCCCACTTGGGAAACATATGTTTCCTGATAAATGTACAACCTCATGAGCTCAAAAATTTGCTATTATATAATAGGTATTCAATAACAATCTCGTCCATCAACTATATCCATATAGGATTGAAGCGGTCTTCGCCATATCAATCGTGACTGGACCCATCAATAGTCACGTATACAAACATAATCAAATGACATAGATCAATCATGGATGCGTAGCATGGAAAATTACATGAAATGTGAACCGAACCTGTCTATTTCCAACCGGTCCTCCTAAACCTTAGTGAGATCAACTTTACTGAATTCAGAGTGTGCATAAACCAAAATAACTTTATATCTGCAGAAAATAATCTTAAAATATCTTTAAATTGAAGTAACTGAAATTGTGTCTAAAATGAATGGACATTTTTCAAAATTACAAACTCTCACTAAAACTGAATTTCCTTAAATAACATTACACCAACATGAGTAGTGTACTCATGAAAGACCTAGGGTGACAGTTTCTTAATATGCACACAATTCTGGAGTTTGTACCAACATGCTCTACAGACACACAACCACTATGAATTTTCTTTAACAACTAGGAACTTGATATTTATGTGCTTCAAATTTGAAGTGTTCCTATTGTTTATAGAATAAATGAATGCATATTTGTTGTCACAAAATAACTAAAGTGGTCTTTCTATTCAATCTACAATTAGCAGCTCAAGTGACAAAATTCTTTTGCATCAATATTCTATTATAATCGAAGTCTGTAAACCTGATGATCTCTAACTTACTAGAACTCCGAAATGTGAGCATGTAATTTTTGTTCTCTGAAGATATCTCATAACCCTATGGACTGCTATCCGATAGTCTGTACTAAATTTTCTTAAATATCTGTTTAACATTCCAACAATGTACGCAATATCCAAACACATACATACTTGAACATTAATTAGATTCTTAATAACTCATGCATATGGAATCATTTGTATTTTTTTCTAAATTTCAAGGTTACTTTTAGGGCATTGAGTAAGACAATATTTGTCTTCTTTAGCAATATGAGAATCACTTGGTTTTACTCCCACTGAACTTGTAGTATATACAATTTTCAACTAAATTTATCTCAAAACCGAATGAGATAATCAATATGATATTTATGATTTCATTAATGAGAATCCTACTTAAGCTCATAGATGAATTTCTTTAATTTACATATCATTGATTGTGTATCATTAGACACAAATCTATGATTGTACCATATAATTCGTTTCTTCAATGTTGCCATTGAAAAACACAAGCTTAACATCCATCTTATGTAGCTCAAGATTAAAATAAGCAACAAGCGTCCTAATTATTCTAAAAGAGTCTTTCAATGAAATTGAAAAGAAAGTCTCTACAAAATTGATGTCTTCTTTTAGAGTGTATCCTTTAAATACAAGACATGCCTTATACTTATCCACATTATCATTTGCATCTCTCTTGGTTTTAAATATCCATTTACAACCAATTAGTTTACACCTTTAGGTAATGAGACAAGTTCATAATCTTTATTGTCTTGCATAAAATTATACTTTTCTTGAATGACATCAATCCACTTTTGAGAGTTATAACTTTTATGGTTTGATAAAAAAAGTTGAGTCATTTTCTATCATTCCATTGTTATCCTTATTTTCTTGAAGAAATACAATATAATAATCCAAAATAGTATTTCATCTTCCTCTCGTGGACCTCTTTAATGACACTTGTTTTTTTTTGAGTTTGTTCTTCTGAAACAATTACCTTATCTTGAATGAGAGTTGTTCAACATTATTTTGTTGAGGTACTTGATTCACTTTTTGATTAATGATAGGTGTGAAAACCTAAACATCATCAAAAGTAATAGTAGAAATTAAATTATAATTCAATTCCTCCTCGATAACAATGTATCTAACCTTATTTCTCCCTCCAAACTCAACATCCTAAAAAATTATAAATCTCTCCTTAAAACAATCTTAATTGTGGGATCATAAAATTTACAGCCCATGGATCACTCAACATAACTGAAGTAGTTGCTCGCTTTTGAAGTTTAATTTCTTCACATATGTCCTAACTTATACAAAAGAATCAACACTTTGTAACTTATTGTTGTTTCTTTTCACTAGGACCTTTAGCAATTTTATTAGAAAAGTGATCGAGAAAGCGGCTTGTTCTAGTGGATTGAGCTCGGAGAACTCAATTTAGTCATATGCTTAACACATGCAAGTCGACCCGTCATTAAAGATTTTTTTGTTTCTAAATGTTACGGCCTAAATGCTGAACTATTGACCCTACTTGTTTGGATGGGTGTTCACCCCAAAGTGTTCCCGGACCATTTTCTTTTATTGCCCCAATTCTTAGAGACACTAACTAAATGAGCACTAATCAAATGAGTACTTTTACACTTATCATGCTTCAACTTTTCTTCCTCTTGAACACAATGAGAAATGAGCCCAAATAGAGTCTATTTCTCCCTTTGAGAATTGTAACTTGATTTGGTTAAATTGTATAAGAAGCGGTGCCAAAACCATAAAAACAAACAATTCTTAGAAAGTTCGATCTTATGTGCCTTAAATTTTGAAGCAATATTAAACATTTTCATAATGTACTCCCTCACATTTCCTTGACCCTTATACTTCATGGACATCAAAGAAGGTATAAGTGATGTCATCTTAACTTTAATGTTTTGGGTAAAACAATTCTTAATTTCGTCAAGGAAACCTTTATATGAGTAATCTTTTTAGATTTGTGCTTCAAAAGACATCTAGAGTGTTGTGCTCTATGATCATTAGACTCATGCAATTCGAACAATCTCACCTCTCAAAATACCTTTTATGGGTACTTACCACAATGAGAGGTGCAAGATGTTCTTTTCTTAGTGCACAGTCTATGCCCATACAACCAAATACTATATGTAAGTGTCTTTTCTATTCCTTGAAATTAGTTTCACTAAACATTAGTGTAGAATGTTATTAACAGATATTGTGACAGAAAAGATAGATTACCTAAATATAGAAAATAAATAAATAAATAAATAAATAAATAAAAACAAGCTCACATAAATATTCATAAGTAAACAAATAAATTTAAAATAATGACTAGTTCCCCTCAAGATACCAAGCACAACATTAATATCAAGTCTTTGGATAGAAATATTAATTGTAAGCGATACTCTTGTTGTAGCAATCAAACATTGACAATAACTATGTCAAACAATAGGCTAATCTTTGGACTAACGTATTGCTCACATAAAATACCTTATAATTGTTACACATTTATCGCCATCGTTGTCGTTATAATTATGCCAAATATTAACTTTTCTTTGGGCCAGTTAATAAATGCATGAATTACAAAAACACATAATTATCTTAATATTTTAAATAAACCAATCTACACAAAAGCGGTCACTTTGGTGACATTATGTTTCAATTAATCCATTAAAATATTAGACATCCAAAGCCAAAATATGAATTTAATTGTTTCAAAATATTTGTCTTAATTTTATCTTTCAATCAAATTAAAAGATAACCAAAATAATAGTAAATTTGAATAAAGGTAAACCTCATATCAAGATACCAGACACTCCATTAATATTTCATATTTTGACAAAACATTAACTTGCAAGTGATATCTTGGTATAGTAATCAAACATTGATAATAAGAACATATCAAACAGAAATCTTCCTTTGGGTCAATTTATTGCTCATATATAAAACTGAATAATTATCGCATGTTTATTACCATAGTTGCACATGTAATAATGTCAATTATTAACCTTCCTTTGGGCTGATTAATATTAACATAATCCGACTTACATGCACAAAACCTTCTATATTTTTAAATAAAATAATTTCCACAATAGAGGTCACTTTGGTGACTTAATGCTTTAATTAATTTATCTCGAAATATATAACATAACTATATCAATATTCAAATTTAAAATTTTGTAACAGTTAAAACTGAAATTTCTGATAACAATTAAGTTTATGAAATAACCCAAAATAAGATTGTCTAAATGGGGCTACCAGAAATCGAGAAAACCTAACTCTTTAATTGTTTCTTAAAATATATCTTAAACTTTAAATATGTATTTACCAAAATTTACACTATAAACTTAAACGCAAGATTAATAAATCATTAAAGTACATTGAGTCGTTAAATGAGAATACGATACATAACTGTATAACAATAAAGAGCACCTCATGCAAAATTAGAAACTAATTTAACAACATTGCTCCCCGCATAATAAGATATGATATAGCATTGATCATGTCTAAAGTATAAAAAATGCACTTTATCAAGTTTATACCAACGAATCCAATATGATTTGAAATTAAATTAGACATGGCAACATAATTCATAATATTAATCTTGCATACTTGCTATAACTCATAATATTAATCTTGCAAAGCAGTTCTACCAAATTTTTAATACGAATTGCACTAAAGTGTAATACAAGAAATTCTGTTTGGAATAATTCATATGTATAATAATCTTAATACATAAGCCCCTAAAAATTGATCCATAATAATATACGACACATGTTTTCCGTATAAACACACACACATGATAAACTAAAGTAGGAGTAATCTATACAAAGAATAGTAATCGAGAATTTCATAACGTTTTAAATATCAAACCCTAAAATTGAATTGTCTTGAATTGCTAAACATAAAATGCCTTGTATTGAACAAAAACATAAAAAAATATCGCAAATGTCAAACATGAGTTGTAATTCACAACTAATGCACGTGGATGCAAAACTGTTCATAACATATGAATAATTTCAATCTGATCGGCAATTCAGTATGATTAAATTCGAGAAACCATAAAACCCTAAAAAGACAAATCCATAATTAATCAAAATCTAAAATTTTAATGTAAATCTGAATCCATAAAACCTTAAAACCGAATCAATATAAAATAGAAACAGAATTCATTCTCAATTATTCAACATGACGAGTCTCTGATGCCACTTGTTAGAACCAAACCATAAATCAATATGTGCCCACTACCTCTTTATATAGTTGATTATTAAATCAACTATTAGATATTTATAACTCTGTCCCTCATTGAATTATAAATATATCTTATCGTATCTACACTTTTATTTTCATGACACTTTAATACCTATGACACGCCTAACATAACTGGTCACTTGATTTTGTGTCATACTTTATAATAGCATCATACATTTTACATATGTGCCCACAATTTAGGATTTTAATCCAACAGTGATAGGATGGAAATCAACTATTACTTCTGCTGGAGAACGAAGTGACATAGGATTTTATTGAACTAATGCCCCCTTCTGAAGATAGGATATCTTATCCTTGAAGTGAAAGGATGGAAATCAACTATTAATTATGCTGGAAAACGAAATGACATATGATTTTATTCAACTAATGCCCCCTTCCGAAGATAGGATATTTTATCCCTGAAGTGATAGGATGGAAATCAACTATTACTTCTGCTAGAATTCGAAGTGGCATTGGATTTTATTCAACTAATGGCCTCTTCTTAAGATAGGATGTCTTATCCCTGAAGTGATAGGATGGAAATCAACTATTACTTCTGTCGGAAATCGAAGTGACATAGGATTTTATTCAACTAATGCCCCTTCTGAAGATGAGATATCTTATCCTTGAAGTGATATGATGGAAATCGACTATTACTTCTGCTAGAAAACGAATTGGCATAGGATTTTATTCAACTAATGCCCCCTTCCGAAGATAGGATATCATATCCCTAAAGTGATAGGATGGAAATCAACTATTAATTATGATGGAATTCGAAGTGGCATAGGATTTTATTCAAATTTTTTTGATCGGAAACTGTATGAATTTTATTCATAGAGAAAAAACATACAACGCGACGAAACCATACGCCTCGTTAAAGACCTCCCTAGTGGAGGAAAAGAGTACGAAATGGCTCGTCAAAACCCAAAACAACACCTATGTACAAGCCAGAAACAATGAACATCTATCAACACCTTCCTTGGCTAAAACGTCAGCGAAACCATTCGCCTCACGAGGCACGTAACGAAAATGAATCTCAGAAATGGCTTGACAAGCCTGATCAATCGTAGTGAATATCTCCCACAAATGCCATGGTCATTTCACTGATCGCATAACCCAACTCAACACAACCTGAGAGTCTGACTCAACAACCACACACCGCTCGCGCCAATTTCCTTCCGCGATCAACCTTACCGCCATCTCTATAGCTCGCACTTCAGCCTCATTGGAATCCATCCGTCCCAACAGTCCGAAAAACATCCTCAAAATATGACTCTCCTCATCGCGCATAACACCCCCAATACCCGCCGGCCCGGGCTTACCGCGTGTTGAACCGTCAACATTAAATTTGAGTACCCCCTGAACCGGAGGCTGCCAACAAATCCTAACACATACCTTCAGCGGCGAGGGACTAACAACAAATGTAGACGGACAAGACCACCAAACCGATTCGGTCATCATCTCACTCGCATCATCAACCTTTATCCAGTAAAAAGATCGCAGTTTGACAAGGAAACATAATTTCGCCATCGGCAAACGTTTGCCCCGAAAAATAAACTCATTACGAGCTAGCCATAAGGACCATAGCAATACACTAACACTAGCCACCCACCACTTCAACTTACAACCATAAAACGAACAATGAAAATCCCCGACAAAAAAGTCAGCAAAACTCTCCGGTAAAGGTAAGGATACTCCCCACCATCCTCGCAACCAATCCCAAAGCTGCTTCAAACAAGGACATTCATAGAATAAATGTGCAATCGATTCCTCCACTGTTACACACCACGGACATAAACCTTGCCCGTCCGACAACGGGACCCCACGGGTTCTCAAAAAATCCGCCGTCGGCAACTGTTTCAACCAAATGAACCATAAAAACGCCTGAAATTTAGGCAGGACTAGCACGCGCCACGCAAAGCAATCCCCGGAATCATTGTCTCCAACCTTATTCATCAACAACGATTTTGACATAGCACGAACCGAAAACTCACCATGCTCATCCGGGAGCCAAATGAGAGTATCAATGCGAGACTCCCAAAAGCTGACTTCTCGAACCAAATCACACAAACTCCGCACTTGGTCTTGCTTGAACAACCATAGTTGTCGCCGAAAATAACCCGCCCACTGCCCATGATTGAAACACCCATTCACTGAGTAGTCACGTACCCATGCTAATTTATTCATTGCCAAAGAAAACAGACGCGGAAACACATCCTTCAACGGCTGCTGCATAATCCATGGATCAAACCAAAACAACACTAGCTGCCCATCACCAATCTTCCATTGAAAACTCGCCCCCACATGCGAATCTACACTCGGACAACATGAATTGGCCACAATTTGACGCCATACAATAGACATGGACGACAAATTCTCCGTATTAAACCTCTACCATTGAGTATGTTCGCCATATTTAGCCGTAATCAAACGGCGCCAAAGCGAATCACGATCACATGCATATCTCCACATCCACTTGGATAGCAATGCCATGTTTTTCACCCGAAGATCCGCCACCCCCAAACCTCCTAAATGTCGCGGTCTACACACTGTTTCCCAACCCACTCTACTCATCCGTCGTTCAAGACCAGCACCACCCCATAGAAATGCTCGACGAATACGATCCAGCTGCGCTATCACCCTTTTCGGGGATACAAACAATCCCAAGTAAAATATAGGCAAAGATGAGAGGACATAATTTACCAACGTCACTCTAGCAGCAAATGACAAAGAAGATCGCTTCCACCCTGCTAACTTGCGCCTGAAGTTAGCAATGACCGGATCCCAAACAGATAAACTTCTCAGATCAGCCTCCAATGGAAAACCAAGATAAACAAATGGGAATTCCCCCAGACGACAACCCAACAATTCAGCCACTGATGCGCCTAACTCTTCCTCCACACCGATCGCATATAAAGA
This sequence comes from Hibiscus trionum, assembly GCA_030270665.1. NCBI lineage: Eukaryota > Viridiplantae > Streptophyta > Magnoliopsida > Malvales > Malvaceae > Hibiscus > Hibiscus trionum. The sequence continues at coordinate 22,661,216 of BSYR01000057.1, read as the reverse complement.
ACTCTTGGCAAAATTAATCTGTAAACCAGAACAAACTTGAAAACAATATAAAATCCTCTTTATATTCCTAGCAGTCTATATAGTTGCATCAAAAAATAAAATCGTATCGTCGGCGAATTGTAAGTGCGTCAACCGTATATCCGACACCACCTCCACCCCGTGAATCAAACCAGATGTTTCAGCTTTGACCAACATCATATGTAGTGCCTCCGCGACTATCACAAACAATAACGGTGACAACGAACATCCTTGTCGCAACCCACATCCCATCCGGAACTCCTTTTTCGCGCTCCCATTCAACAAAACTGACAAACGGATAGAGCTAACACATTCTCTTATCCACTTTCGACAAACTTCACAAAACCCCATCGGAAATAACACTGAATCTAGAAAAGCCCAACTTACACAATCGTAAGCCTTAGCAAAGTCTAATTTTAATATAAAACCACTAGCGCCACGTTGCCGAAGATAATGAATTACCTCAGTAGCCAATAAAACACCATCTACAAGTTGTCGCCAATTAACAAAAGCCGATTGTGCGTCGCTAATTAGACCACTCAGCACAGATTGTAAACGAGTCGCCAAACACTTAGCCAAAAGCTTATACATCGAGTTCACCAAACAAATGGGGCGATACTCACCTAGCAACTGAGGTGCCGCCACCTTTGGTAACAACACAATAAAAGCACAATTAGCTCCTTTCGGCAACACCCCGCTATCATGGAACTGAGTAAAGAACCGTAACATATCATCCATCACCACATCCCAACTCTTTTTGTAAAACTCTAGCGTGAAACCGTTCGGGCCTGGTGCCTTCGATCCGTCACAATCCCATAACACACGCTTAATTTCTCCAATCGTGAAAGGCGAAACCAAGCGTGATCTATCAGCCTCTTGCAATTGCCGAAACACTCCCTCAAAATGCCAATTACCCGCCCGAACATCACAAGCAAAGTGAGCAGTAAACGCAAATACCACAAACTTACGTAATGTCTCCGGCGATGTATTCCATTTTCCATCTATCAATAAACCTGGAATGAAGTTTCTAGCCGTGCGTAGCTTAGCAGCTCTGTGGAAAAAGGCCATGTTACGATCTCCTAGTCGCAACCATGTTACCCGTTCCTTCTGACGCCACATCGCCTCTTTATTGCGCATGGCGCGCCATAACGCGTGCATCCACCTACGACGTTCGAACTCCACCTCCCCATCCCGACCGTTCTCAATCATAGCTTCATCCGCTTGATCAATTTTCTACTGCATTTCCTCAATGATCTTATTAACATCGCCAAAGCTATTCTTGTTCCATTGTTTCAGAAAGAGTTTTAAATGTCACAACTTCACCACAAGATTTTCATTCCCAACCCCCAAACCTGTCAGCCTACACCATTTGTTTGCAATTTGCAACACATTCGACCTCCCCTCCATCCAGCAATTAAAGAAACGAAATGGTCGCGGCCCCCAATCGCAATCATCACATGTAAGAACTAGAGGAGTATGGTCAGACACCCCCTCGACAAAGCTTCCTGTTGCATACTGCTGAAGCAATCCAACCAAACCGCAGAAATCAGGAAGCGATCTATGCGGCTACACCGATTTCCGGGGCCAAACCAAGTGAAGCGTTTACCTATCAAAGGCAAGTCCACTAAACCCGCAACATCGACAAAATTTGCAAATGCCTCCATCTCAGCACCCCTATCCGAAACCCCTATCCGATCTGAATCCTGCAAAATAGCATTGAAGTCCTCTGCAATACACCACGACCCCTGAAACGTACTCATACGAGCCAACAACGCATCCCATAACACACACTGACCAGCCACCTCACAAGGAGCATATAGTGCCACAATACCACAAACAAAATCCTCAAGTTTCCATTTCCCCTGAAAAATAATAAAGTAACGATCAATCTCCATCGACTCTAAGATAAAGCGATTACCTTCCCAAATGACTAAAATACCGCCGGAAGCCCCAAGCGATGGTGCAAACGCCATCTTGAAACTATCAGAACACCACAAATTCGCAACTAATATCGCCGGAATCTCTTCCAACTTCGTCTCCTGCAACAACACCATATCACATTGATTTTTCCGAATTACCTCACGAACACTACGTCGTTTTGCGCTACCTCCCAAACCCCGAACGTTCCATGATAATAGCTTCATCAGTCAGAAACCACGACACTCTCCTGTAATAACCCGAGAAATGTCCTTAATAATATCCTCTTCACGCCCACTCGACTTTACCCCGATAAGTGCCCCTAACTTAATCGTCGCCTCAGCCTCACTGACAATATCTTGCTGCAAGATATGTCCACCACCGGTCTCACTACCCCCTTTAGATTTTCCGAAACTGTCCCCTTCTTCGCCGCTGCCCGACAACCCCCAGAACTGTTCCCTCTCTTTGATCTTGGTGCTCGACCAACAGCAGTAGTAGGCTCTCCTCCAACCAATTTCCTGACCTTGCAAAACGATCGTCCAACACGAATCAAATTAGTTTGTCCAAGCCCTGGTTGTGAAGAAACTGCTTGTAAATTTGGTTTATCCAATATTGTTTCCTTTGAATTAACAACATCAACTAACATTGCAGATGACCCCACATTATCCAAAGAGTTTGAATTTGAATTAACAATCCCTGCAATCTCAGAACTCTCCCACCTTGGAGGATTCTCATCCAGAGTCCTACACCGACACTTCTCCTCCACGGCCGAACTTGAAATCCTGATCGGATTGGACGACTGCTGCGCCGGCAAAACCACCACCTCCCTCAATTCAGACCCCTCGACTGCAATAGGACTCGACTCCTCTTGCGCCACAACCGCCAAGTTCAGCTACCTAACCATACGATCTGAATCCTCCCGAGAAGCATCACCCGTCGCATCCACCTTTTCTTGAACAGGTGTCTCCCCGGAAATCCCACGACCATACGACTCGTCCAGCTTTGGACTAGAGTGGTCGTTAGCCCCCTGCCCAGCACTATCGCCCTCGTGAGAGCCAGAGACTTGTGAAGCAATACTCTCATAGCAGTCGCATTCGATAGTCGGTCCCTGCCCATCCGTCTCAAACACTCGAACCAAATACTCCTCGGCATCCAACTTGATTGTAATGCACTCCTCAATACGAGCAAAAGATGTTGTTTCCACCAGAATTCGCCCACAATCAAATGACGTAGGAGTTTCAGTATCATCATCTACACAAATCAACGACCCCCAAATATTAGCAATATTCATGAAAGTTTGCCTATGCCAAAGATGAATCGGTAACCCCACAACAAAAATCCAAACACGACGCGACTCCACGGTAATCGACGGCGACCACACCTCCACTCGAGTGAAGCACTCCTTCACACGCTCCATGTTCATCACCCGTTCCCGAATTTTAGCCGACGTACACATCAACAAAATCATGGACCCCGATAGACGCATAATCGAAAAACCATCGTATTTATCTACCTCCAATCTCCCTGCCAGGACTTTTAGACTACAAGGTTCAGCGCACCACCCAATCGCGCACCATTAAAGAACCGCCCACTTATCTTCATCCAACACGCCATCAATCACTCTCCGATTGACTCCAGCATTGGCTCCCCCCTCTCCGATGATGTTTGTGAAATCTTCACCGGACTAGACTCGATTCTCGTCCTCTGCTCCATCTTTGCTTCGACACCCCTTGTCTTCTTCTTGAATTCTGTAAATCCGTTCCAGGCCATAGAAACCCGCATACGTGCACCATAAATCTACTTCCCGTGTAATCGTTCAACCGCCCGATCAACATCCGACTGTGATGCCATCCGAATGAAACCAAATCTTGCACCATCTCGAGCTCGCTTATTTGGGATAAACACATCACGAACAATCCCATGTCGATCGAATACCTGCCATAAACCCTTCCAATGAAGAGAATTTGAGATCCCACCCACATATAAAGTCCACACCTGTTGCGAATCCTGTGTGATCCCCCGCTGATCGCCGGCGGTAAGATGTTGCCCCGAACGAATCTCCCCAATATCTGTCTGTTCCTGATTCAGGTATTCAAATAATGCCCCCTTCTGAAGATAGGATGCCTTATCCCTAAAGTAATAGGATGGAAATCAACTATTACTTCTGCTGGAAAATGGAGTGGCATAGGATTTTATTCAACTAATGCCCCCTTCTAAAGATAGGATGTCTTATTGCTGAAGTGATAAGATGGAAATCATGTAACATCCCAAAAAATCGGTTTAGAATTTTTTCTGACTTTTAGAGGTCGAAAAATATTTTTCTGGTGATTGACCTAGAGTTTAAGTTTTTGAAAATATGACTAAATAAATTTTTACTAAGCTAAAAAGTATTTTAGAATTTTTCTTTGAGACTGAAATGTGAACCTTGAAAGTTTGAAGCCAAGAGTGAAGAGACAAAAGATTAGTTCCAATGTATAATAAAGGGGTAAGAACACCCTGATTTCAATACTCGAAAATTGTTGGAAACAATAATTGAAAAGTTTCTACAAATTTCATAATTTTAATTAATTGAATTTTACCATTATCAATTCAGAAATTTCCAATTGGGAACATGTAACCCCTTTATCCAGTTTAGATGCCAGACCGAATCAAAAGGATCACATTGGGTTTGCCGAAGCAATCCCGAAAGAACTAACTCGAAAAACGGTCCATTTTTTATATTTTCTAGATTCAATTTAGATCCTATGGTATTCATGCAAGTAGCGGTTCAATTTGAACATCGATAAGGCACTCAATTACAAACGTAATCACTTTAGGGACCAAAATGTAATTTTTGGATATTACAGGAACTTAATTGATTCCAACATTAACAATCCTCAATTAGTCAAATTTCATACTCACTTGTCAAATTTTGGCTCGAAACAATCATCTGAACCCATTTAATTAGCAATCATACGAAACAGAGACCAAATTAAAAGAATCATAACACAACAAGCAACCATATGAAATTAAAAGCACCATTCTGAAATTAAACAATATTTAGACCCACATGTAAATTTTTAGATCAAAAGAACTCTTAGAAAACATTAAATTGATAAACTTATGCTATAGGACTAAAATATAACATTTCAAACTATTTTCAACTTTGCAAAACCATCCTCGCAAAAGGTTTCGAAACCTTCATTCCGGTAGCCAAAGTTGGCCTCCTGTTTTCGAAACCTTGAGGCTAGTTTCAATACCAGCTTCAACAGGTTTCGAAACCTATTCATCTGGTTTCAAAACTTACCTGAAGATTTGCAGAAAATGCATATTCGTGACACTTTAGAACCTCATTAAACATATCCGAATTAGCCCCAATACTCTAATACACACTTCAATTATACATCACACCTATAATATGCTTCTAAAGACTTACATGACAATTTACATTATAGTTCAAACTCAATAACATAATCTAGAGGCATGCTTCCTAATTTTTATCCAACTCGTCATTCAAATAGAGCCTTACACAATTCCCCAACAACAACATAAACTTGCACATATCGAAATTTTAGCAAATAACTCTCCCAAATAACAATGAACCACGTTACCTTTAATACTACTAGTATAGTTTGAAACCATACTTTTAAATAGCCGAACTCCTTGGATTTTCCCTCGCTTGCTCACTGCCTCCAATCCTTAATTCTCTGCATTGATGGACAAAGATAGCGTAAGCATACTAGGCTTAGTGAGGATTGCTCTAACAAACACTCTATCAATGCATTTTAAAACCATTTTCCAAAATCACATTGTAAAATCATTTTCAATCATCGTATAAAACATCATTTAAACACCATGCACTTAACACTTTCAAAAACCAGCATATTAAACCATATGCTACATGCATCATGGATCAATAACAAAATCCCATTTGCTAACCCTCAATTTAAGTTTTCCCATGCATAACGTACCATATGCAAGACTTAAAGAGTAAACATGTATAAATCCACATTATACAACAATAATCCATCACATGATACACAAACAATTATATTGGCTTTTAAGTGAATATAACCAAGTTCCACTTTCCAAATATTACATTGGATACACAGATTTTAACAAGTGTCCTCCCAACACTTCATACAACCTCAATTAGAATTAAGGTACCTCACAACCGATACATTTACAACCAGGTACAATCACAACCCAAATCATCGATTAGGTGTATAACCCACTAAAGGGAGTTTACGGTACCATGTAAACCCTCAACCGTTAGGGTACTCGTGGTGGAGTATTCGATACACGTTAACCCCTCAACACCCGATGCGACTTTTTATAGTGCACTATCAATCTTATGGCCGACCAACTATATCCGATAACATTTTAAACCACATCACTTGTCAATATAATTCATTATTAACCATGTACCTCATTATTTTAAAGCATCAAACTAAAACCATTTCCAATACATCATACCATGCATTAACAAGTATAAACCATACTTACATAGATCATTTACCAAATGTATCCATCATCAATATATGATCAAAATCAATATAAATCATACTTTAAACATGCTTTAACAGTAAGTACCATGTAAATCAAAACAAGTGCATAAAATCAATTTCATTAAAGCACGATCGAGGGAGAAATATCAATTTACTTACTTCCGAGTTTAAACCAGCATTTCAAGCTAAGTTTAAACTCCCAAAACAACCTTTAAACCATTTCAACGCTTTAAACAATGTTCTCACAAACCAACAACGCATGGCCTCAATCGTCGATGCAAAATTACTCCTCCAAAGCTTCCAAAACGGTGCCACAAGCTTGAGGATCTACCTCCATTGATTTTAACACAAAAAACAGAGGATTCAATGAATCAAAATTCATTCACAAACCCATCAACATCAATTCACAACAATCCTCTTCAAACACTAACCGAAACCTCTCCAAAACAACCGAAAATAACATCAAACATCTTCCAAACTTAACAGCCAGAACCTAACGATTTAATCCATCAATTACATTCAATTAACATTAAAAAACATCTTAACATCAAACTTATACCTCCAACATTCATTAAACCTCCACAACTCCTCAAAAACATATAACTAGCAACCTAGAAAATTAGAGATTCACCTACCTTCGGGTTAATTTAGTTGGGAGAAAACATTTTTATTAAACACAAAAAGGGGTTTTAATGAATAAGGGCAAAAAGGGGATTTGGGGAAATTTTAAAAAGGGGTTTTTATTCAAAATATCATCATCTTCTCCAAGCTCTCTTTTCACGTTACTTTTCTCAAGACTCCATTTTTACTATTCCATTGCTCCAACCATTCCTACAAGCAAGTTTTCAAGGTAAATCCTCTTTTGTTTTGATTTCCTATTCCTTAAATTTATTCTTAGTGAAAACTTTACTAAAACCCATTGTTTAAAGTTATTTCAAAATGCTTTTAGTTAGAAAAGATGAAAAATGAAGGGGTTTTCGTTTGGATAGTTTGATGCCATGTTTAAAGGTGTTTTTAATCTTGTTTTGGTGTCCTAAAAAAGTCAAGATAGTGGCTAAATGTAGGCAAACCCGAAACTAGTAAAAATGAGGGGTTTTGGAGTTGAAAATATGGGTTTTTGGGTTGTTCTTGTGAGGAACCTTGGGCTGATGGTTGCTAGACCTTGGGTAAATGATTTGGATGTTGAAAGATGTAGTTTTGATAATAAATTTGTTGGGTTTTGGTTTCTAGTTGGTTTGGGACGTTTTGATGGTGTTTCCAAGTGTTCTAGGTGTGAATCGATTTGGTTTTGATGATGAGTGATGAGTTTCTATGTTGCTACAAGTTTGGGGGGTTGTTTTGGGGTCTAATGCATCATTTTTGAACTGGCTAGAAATAGGGGAAACAAGTTTGGGTCCTTTGGATGCGAGACCGGGTAGTTCGGAGGCTTGAATCGGTGTTTCGGCTATCGTTGGGTCCTATCGGTGAGTGGAAATGTTTTTGAGAGTTTAGGTTGAGCTTGAAAGGCCAACCTAAGCTCGAGAGTAAGTATTTAAATGTTTACGTTTTACTTTACCGGAATTCTACCTTTAAATCTTGTTATGCATGGTTGAAATGAGATGAGATGAATGTGTGTAATTGATTAATGAGTGTGATATTCTATGTTGGTCTACATGATGTTTGAGTATTGGAAAATATGAGGGTCTTACCAGGTATAATTGGTTGACCATAGGATTTAGAGTGCACTTGTAAAATTCGCGCGTGGCCCTAGTGATGTAAGATGCCATTAGGGAGGAGTTAGTGAAGTAAGATGCCACCAGAAGCTTTATCCTTAGACCTCGATGATGTAAGATGCCATCGTGAGTCTTATTGTTCTTATAGATTCGGTGATGTAAGATGCCATCGAGTCCAATCCGTGTATCCGAGTGATGTAACCATAATTGCATTATACTCTTGTGTTGGAAATTTGAATGTTATCATGTTGGTGTTTGAGAGTCATGCCATGTTGTTTATGTTGTAGCATTGCTTGATGTAAGATGCCAAGCGTATGTTAGGTTGTTGATAATCGTGTTGATGAATTCCCATGCTTGTGGATTTTGCTTTTAAATTTATAAATGGTTTTGTCAAAATTGCATTGTTGTTGTTTTGGTTTTGAGCACCACTCACTAAGCTTTATGCTTACGCGCTCCTTTCCAACAATGCAGTTCGTTAGCGATCCGAGAAGCAAAGGAAGCCGAGGGAAAGGCTCTGGTGATCGTAGCCTAAGCTCAAGTATGGTTTTAAAGTTGTAATAATGATTTAGCAATGAGAATACTTTTTTTGTTGTTAGGGAGGTGGTTGTAAACTCCCACGTGTTAGACCTTTTACTACATGTTTGAAATGTTGATACCATGCTATGTTAAGGCTTGCTATGGCTTTTGGTTAATTGCCATGTGTTTTGGCTTGTTGGTGTTTTTGAGCTAAAGTGTTCTTATGAGCTTTTGAGGTTGAGATCCATGTTTGTGTGTATGCATGTTTGAAGCCTGTTTTTAGGGTGTTTTGCCTCTAGATTGTTTACTTAATATGTTGCCATGTGGTTTGTGATCTTTTGGGGTAAGTTTGGGAACGTTTGGAGATGCCAAAATGCATTTTCGGGCCAATATGTGCCCAGGCTTTCGCAACATCTGATATGGTTTCGGAACAGCCAGGCTTTTGGGGGACTCGTATCGGAACGGGGGTGGTACCGTTTTGGTATGTTTTTCCACTGAAGGCTCCCATTTCGGAACCAAGAGGGACGTTTCAGAATAGCCTAGTTTTTGCTTTTTGCTGAGAGTCTGTGTTTCGAAACGGGCTGCCCTGTTTCGAAACATAGGTAGTTAAAGTGGTTAAATGGCATCTTTGAAGGTTTCCAAATGTTAGATTTTAGTCCCTAATGCTTGTATGCTTCCTAAATGAGTTATATGTATTGTTTTGTGTTGGTTTCGTCTCGGGTGTTTGAAACTTGATTAATAAACTATTTTGTAAGGTCAAGTTACATTTTTGCCCATGTTTAGTGTGGTTTTTGTGAAATGGTCCTTTGTGACTGTTTGTCTCCAATTGGACATCTGATTGATGTCCGATTGAGACGTCGCTTCTTTTGCTGTGACCCTTAACACCATAGGATCGTTAAATTGTATTTAGACAAGATAAATTTTTAATATAGGGTTGTTAATCGGAGGAAAATTCTCAGATTTTTCTCCAGTTATCCCCGTGTAACTCTCCCGATTCGGTCTTGCGACTAGACCAGGCCAAGGGAGTTACATTTGGTGGTATCAGAGCCTCAATTACGAGGTCTTCTCATGAAGGTAAGTTAGATAAGTTGATTCTGTGTATGTTTGACTGATTTGCACGGTGTTTGTGAGCATGACCTTGTGTTCCCGTTGATGTTTGAAAGTTGGTTAAGCATTCCCATAGCTAGATGTTATTATGGAAATGAGATTTTGATTTAAAAGAGCTTAACACACGGATCCCTGCCTTTGATGACCCAATGTTTATCTCGTGATTTGTGTTTGCTGTTTTAGATTGTTTTATTGTTATGGTGAGACTGAGAGGATGACCTAGAGCGGGTGACCAGGCACCTGGGGATGTGCCTCCTGCTCCTCCTGTTCCTCCTGCTCTCGATTGTAATGGGGCGAATGTTAGAGGTGATGGTAATGAACCTCAGGTTGGCCAGGGTCAGGCCTGTGTGGATATGGCCCAGTTGCTTCAGACTTTAGCCAGAGATTTTAAGACGGCTGTTGCTGGTCTTCATGCTGCAACACCACCTCAGGGTGCAGGGACGGGTTTGCCCCTTGAGCGACTTCGTAGTTTAGGCGGAGTCGAGTTTCGTGGTATGTCTCCTGAGGGTTCGGAGGCATGGCTTGAGAGTAACACACACATCTTGGGTCAGATGGAGTGCTCAGACACTCGTAAGTTGGGTTGTATTGTTTCACTGCTTCAGGGAGATGCGTATGCTTGGTGGACCACAGTTATCTCAGGTAATCCCTAGGCTGAGGTTACTTGGGAATTCTTTCCTAGTGCGTTATGCAAGAAGTACCTTGGTGCACGTTATCAAGACGAGAAAAAGAGATAATTCATGGCTTTAGGGCAAGGCAGTATATCCGTATCCGAGTATGAGGTGCAATTTGTGCACTTGAGTTAGTATGCTTCAGAGTGGTTCCCACTGAGAGGGAAAGGTGTGAACGGTTCTGTTACGGGTTGGTTACGGAGGTGAAGACCTACATGCTTACTTCCGATTACACTGAGTTCGATGTCTTGGTCTCTAGGGCCAAGGACATTGAGCAAAGTCTAAGTTTGGCTGCTCGTTCGGGTGTATCCAGTTCAGGGAAAAGGTCCACTGAGTGGGAGCGAGATCATAACAAGAGGCATAAAGATAGAAGGCACCAACCGGACTTAGGCGTGGATGTGGTAACATGGGACGAGGCCATCAGGGTCGAGGTTTTGTTACTCGCACACCCGAGTGTGCTAGATGTGGGAGGAACTATTCCGAAGAGTGTTGGGGTACTTTTCTGCTTATTGGAATTGTGGGTCTCAGGCGCATTTGAGGCGTGAGTGTCGTCATCCGGCTAGGGATGGTTAGACACCTACTAGAGCTATTGAGTATCAGAGAGGTCGTGGGCGCGGCTGAGGTAATTTCCAGCCGAGGAATGATGGTCCGAGGAATGTGGCTCATGTTGTCGCGGTACAGCCCGAGGGAGGTGGGCCGACTAGAGTTTATACACAGCGTGAGGCTGGGAATGACACAGATGTGATCGCAGGTAATTTTGTGTTATAGTCCTTATCTTTGCTTTCGTTGATTGATTCTGGCTCGACACATTCGTACATTTTGGGTGAGCATGCAAGATTGTCAGGTTTGCTTTTTGAGTTGTTAGATATAGGTATGAATGGTACAAGTTCTTTTGGTGAGACAGTTGTAGTTAGGAAGTGTTTCGGAGGTATCCTTTGATGGTTCACGGTCATGTGTTTTCTGTTGATATGATGGAGTTACCCTTTTATGGTTTCGATGTGATTTTGGTTATGGATTGGCTTGTGGAGCATAGAGCTAGGATAGATTTTGAGACTAAAAGAGTTTCCTTGAGGCTTTCCGATGATTACGAGGTAGTAGTAGTTGGGGAGAACGTTAAGTTCTTGTCTAATGTTGTTTCAACTTTAGAGGCTTAGAGGATGATGGATTTGGGTTGTCAAGCTTACTTAGCCTATGTGATGATTTTGAATATGAGTGAGGTTATACCACAAGATGTCAGAACAATTTGTGACTTTCCGAGTGTTTTCCTAGAAGAATTGCCTGGTTTGCCTCCATATAGGGATGTTGAGTTTGCTATTGAGACGTATTCAGATTCTGATCTCGTATCGATTGCCCTGTATAGAATGGAACCTAAAGAGTTGAAGGACTTGAAGACACAACTTTAGGAACTGTCAGATAGAGGTTTTATTAGGCCTAGCATTTCGCCTTGGGGTGCTCCGGTTTTATTTGTGAAGAAGAAGGACGACAATATGAGGATGTGCATAGATTATAGGCAGTTGAACAAGGTAACAGTGAAGAACAAGTATCCTTTGCCACATATAGATGATTTGCTTGATCAGTTGAGAGGTGCATCGGTGTTTTTGAAGATTGATTTGAGATCAGGTTACTATCAGTTGAAGGTAAAGTATGTGGACATACCGAAGACAGCTTTTCGTACACGATATGGGAACTATGAGTTCTTAGTAGTGCCTTTCGGTTTGACTAATGCCCCAGCTGCATTTATGGACATGATGAACAGAGTGTTTCACAAATTTTTGGATAGGTTTGTAGTAGTGTTCATAGATGACATTCTAGTGCACTCCAGGACCGAGGAAGAACATGATGAGCATTTACGATTAGTGCTATAGACTTTGCTTGAAAATCAGTTGTATGTCAAGTTGAGTAAATGTGAGTTTTGGATTAGGGAAGTAGTCTTTCTAGGTCATGTGATCTCAGCCGATAGGATTAGTGTGGATCCCAAGAAGATAGAAGCAATAGTGAGTTGGAAACAACCGAAGTCGGTGACCGAAATTCGTAGTTTTCTAGGTTTAGCCGAATACTATCGAAGGTTTGTTGAGGGGTTCTCGAAGATTGCGGAACCTTTGACTAAGTTGTTACAGAAAAATGTTTCGTATGAGTGGACAGGTGCAAGGCAGCAAGCATTCGAAAAGTTGAAGAAAGCGTTGACAGAAGCTCCTATTCTGATTCAGCCTTAACCAGGGAAAGAGTTCGTAATCTACAGTGATGCGTCATATGTAGGTTTAGGTTGTGTGCTTATGCAAGAGGTAAGAGTTGTAGCTTATGCTTTGAGGCAGTTGAAGGTTCACAAGAAGAACTACCCTACCCATGACATAGAGTTAGCGACTGTAGTCTTTGCCTTGAAGATTTGGAGACACCACCTTTTATGGCGAGAAGTGCACAGTTTACACCGACCACAAGAGTTTGAAATATTTGATGACTTAGAGAGAGTTGAATCTTAGACAGCGTAGGTGGTTAGAGCTTCTTAAATACTATGACCTCACAATAGAGTACCATCCGGGTAAAGCAAATGTAGTGGTCGATGCTTTGAGTAGGAAGATAGCAGTGGAGTTGCGAGCTATGTTTGCGAGGTTGAGTGTGTCACGTGATGGCGGTTTGATAGCTGAGCTACATGTTAAACACTCATTAGTTCAGTTGATTCGAGAGAAATAGTTGCAGGACCGATCTTTGGCACCTTACGTGCAAGATATAGCCGAGGGTAAACCCACAAATTTCTGCTTTGGTGAGAATGGGATCTTATGTTTTAAGAATAGAGTAGTTGTTCCAGAAGATGTCCAGTTGAGACGTCCCATTTTGAATGAAGCTCATAACAGTCCTTTTGCTATGCATCCGGGTAGTACGAAGATGTACCGTTGATTGAAAGATGAGTACTTCTGGATTGGGTTAAAGAAAGATGTGGCCAAGTTTGTGAGTAGGTGTATGGTTTGTCAACAAGTTAAGGCTGAGCATCAGTTTCCTTCAGGTTTGTTACAACCGTTGAAGATTCCAGAATGGAAGTGGGATCGGATCACCATGGATTTTGTGTCAGTTTTACCGTTGACTCATTCGAAGAAGAATTCAATATGGGTAATAGTTGACAGATTCACTAAGTGTTCTCATTTCATACATGTTCATACTACTTACACCTTAGACAGGTCGGCCGAGTTGTATATCAGTGAGATTGTGAGGCTACACGGTGTACCGAAATCGATTGTGTCTGATAGAGATCCGAGGTTTACAACCAGATTTTGGGAGTGTTTGCATCGTGCCTTGGGAACTTTGTTGAACTTTAGCACTTCGTATCACCCACGGTCTGATGGTCAGTCAGAGAGAGTGATTTAGGTGTTAGAGGACATGTTGAGGTGTTGCATCATCGACTTTCAGGGTTCTTGGGAGAAACACCTACCGCTAGTAGAGTTTGCGTACAATAACAGTTATTAGGCTAGTATTCAGATGGTACCTTATGAAGCTCTGTATGGTAGGAAATGTAGAACACCTGTTTGTTGGGCCGAGGCCGGACAAAAACTTGTACCGATGCTAAACTTGCTTAAGGGCACTACTGATAAGGTAAAATTGATTCGTGATCGCTTGAAGCTAGCTTCAGATAGACAGAAATCGTATGATGATTTGAAGAGAAAAGAGTTTGAGTATGCTATTGGTGACAAAGTGTTCTTGAAGGTTTCCCCGTGGAAGAAGGTAATGGGGTTTGGTAAAAAGAGGAAGTTAAGTCCGAGATTCATTAGTCCTTACGAGGTAGTTGAGAGGATTGGTCCTTTTACGTATAGGTTGAGATTGCCATCCGAGCTTGAGAAGATTCATGATGTGTTCCATGTTTCGATGCTCCGAAGGTATAGGTCAGATTCGTCTCATGTTATGCCGGTGGAAAAGATTGAATTGAATCCAGGTTTGTCAAATGATGAAGAGCCAGTAGAGATTCTTGCTACCGATAGCAAGGTACTGCGAGGTAGGACTATAGAGTTGGTGAAGGTCTTGTGGAGACATCAGGGTGTGGAAGAAGCCACTTGGGAGAGAAAAGCGGACATGGAAGAGCAGTTTCCGTACCTCTTTCCATCATGTAAATTTCGACGACGAAATTCCTTAAGTGGGGGAGAGTTGTAACGCCTTGGGATTAGGGCCAGGGAGATAACCGGGTTTGGTTAAACTGATTCAGGTTAATTTAGTTGGGAGAAAACATTTTTATTAAACACAAAAATTGGTTTTAATGAATAAGGGCAAAAAGGGGATTTTGGGAAATTTTAAAAAGGAGTTTTTATTCAAAATATCATCATCTTCTCCAAGTTCTCTTTTCACGTTATTTTTCTCAAGACTCCATTTTTACTATTCCATTGCTCCAACCATTCCTACAAGCAAGTTTTCAAGGTAAACCCTCTTTTGTTTTGATTTCTTCTTCCTTAAATTTATTTTAGTGAAAATTTTACTAAAACCCATTATTTAAAGTTATTTCAAAATGCTTTGAGTTTGAAAAGATGAAAAATGAAGGGGTTTTCGTTTGGGTAGTTTGTTGCCATGTTTAAAGGTGTTTTTAATCTCGTTTTGGTGTCCTAAAAATGTTAAGATAGTGGCTAAATGTAGGGAAACCTGAAACTAGTAAAAATAAGGGGGTTTGGAGTTGAAAATGTGGTTTTTTGGGTTGTTCTTGTGAGGAAGCTTGGGCTGATTGTTGCTAGACCTTGGGTAAGTGATTTGGATGTTGAAAGATGTAGTTTTGATGATAAATTTTTTGGGTTTTGGCTGCTAGTTAGTTTGGGACGTTTTGATGGTGTTTCCAAGTGTTCCGGGTGTGAATCAATTTGGTTTTGATGATAAGTGATGAGTTTCTGTGTTGCTGCAAGTTTGGGGGTTTGTTTTGGGTCTAATGCATCATTTTTGAATTAGCTAGAAACAGGGGAAACAAGTTTGGTTCCTTTAAACGCGAGACCAGGTAGTTCAGAGGCTTGAATCGGTGTTTCGGCTATCGTTGGGTGGAAATGTTTTTGAGAGTTTAGGTTGAGCTTGAAAGGCCAACCTAAGCTCGAGGGTAAATATTTAAATGTTTACGTTTTACTTTACCGGAATTCTTCCTTTAAATCTTGTAATGCATGGTTGAAATGAGATGAATGTGTGTACTTGATTAATGAGTGTGATATTCTATGTTGGTCTACATGATGTTTGAGTATTGGCAAATATTAGGGTCTTATCGGGTATAATTGGTCGACCATAGGATTAGAGTGCTGTAACACTCGGAGTTTAGGGGTCGGGAGTTGAGCGTGTGAATCAGATTCGAGTCGTTGGGCTCGTTTTAATTAAATGGGCTTTGCTTTAAAATTTAAAAGAGGCTTGTGGTTCATTAATGGCAATTTGGTAATTTTTAAAGTAAAGGAAATAAGATGAGAAAAATGAGACTTTTGAAATGCTTTTCACCATCTTCTTCCTTCAAACTCTATTTGACGTCAAAACCTCCCAAAACCCTTGGTTACTATTCCATCAAATTTCTTCACCATTTTAAGAGTTCTCTTTGAGATAAGATCATTTTTGACTTCTCCTCATCGTTCCTAACGTTTCTATAGTTTTAGTTTTCATAAACATCACCTTTGAAGATTTTGAAGTTTTCAAACATTGGGAAAAAAAGAAGCTTTAGTGGGTTTTTGTTGGATTTTCGTTTTGTAAAGTTTATTTATGTTGAACTCTTGCCCTTAGATGTAATATATTTCAAAATGATGGGGTTTTATCAAAAATCCTGAAATGGGTTTTTGTGGGTATTTTAAAAGGGTCAAAACTTGAGTTTTTGGAGTGGTTTTGTGAAGGGGAGTTGGGATGATGTTATAGTGATACTAGAAGGTTGTTTTGAAGGTGTTTAATGTTGGTTTAGGTGTTGGAATTGATAGATTTCTGCTGGGTTGTGAAAGAGTACGAAAATGAGGATTTTTGGGTTGGCTCATGGCTTGAAATTGTAAAGGATTGGTCTTGTGGTTGAAATCTAATTTGTGATAGTGTTTTGTGGAAGCTTTGTGTAGTAATGTGTTGTTTTTTATTGGCTAGAATCAAGGGAAATCGTTGGAGAAGCTTCGGGCTCGATTCCATAATGTTTGGAGGCTTGATTCGGCTTTTCTCGGTTTGCTTAAGGAAGTTTGGTGAGTGGATCACTTTAAATGGTTTAAAATTGATTCAAGTGTGTGGTTGTGGTATTGGATTGTGCTTGGTAGGCCAATCCAAGGTAGAGATTAAGTTGGTAGCCTAATCTCTTGTGTGCTTTATGAGTTTTGCTTAATATGCATAAATGTGGACTTGTGAAGTATATGTTGTTTATGCATGTTGATATACATGTTGATGTTGTAAAAGGATGAGGATATGTTGTGTTGCATGATTTTGATATCATGGTGTTGCTTGTATAGTATGATTGACACTAGTTAATTACCGGGTATAAATCATCGATCATTAGGATGAGTGTGCACACGGTTGAGGCAAATTCACGCGTGGCCTTGTTGATGTGTAGTCATCAAGAAGGAGTATGGTGAAGTAATATTCCACCGGAAAATGTTATTACGTGATGATGAGTGGCATCGCATCCGTAAGGGCATGTGATGATGAGTGTAATCCTATCCATGCAAGGACCGGTGATGAGTGTAATCCCACCGAAAGGTAATGTTGTTGAGTACGTTGGGGGTGAAAATCCCAAAGAAAGTTATCCGCATATCCGAGTAAGCTAATAGTTGCCAATATACTTGTTCATGTGTGGTGGTTGTGATAGGATAATTCTTATATCTTGTTTAGCATAACATGAGGTAAGATGCCATGTTCATGCATTCTTGTGGCGTTTAGCTATGTTGCTATGTTGGTGCATATGTATGCCTTGTGAATGTCTTAAGGATGACATGCTTTGAACCCTACATTGTCGTTGTTTTTGTTTTAGAGCTCCCTCAATAAGCTTCTCACTTACGCTCTCGTTTTCGACAATGCAGATCACTAGTGTGGAGTTAGCAAGGGGCAAGAAAAGGGCATCCGAGCTGGTGGTAGTTGCTCAAGTATGGTTTAGTAAATAATGTAGTAGTTTAGCAATGAGGATGCTATGTGTTGTAGGAGCATGTCTAGACTCCTATTTTGTTAATGCTTTTATGATATGGATTGTAAACCATGTTTATGAGATGTTTGTATGTTGTTTTGAAAGCATGTAATCTTGCTTCATGATTGCCTAAGTGTTTGTATTTGAAGGCTTATAACCATGATTTATGCCATATGATGTAAATGTATGTTTCTTTAAATGTTTAGCTTTGGATGTATGTTCTTTTGAATGAATGGTCTTCAATGTATGGTAAATGTTTGATCATGCTTGAAGTAGGGTGAAATGCCTCTAGAGTATGTGTATGTATGTTGTTTCTTGATTCGTGAGGTTTTGGGTCAAGTTTGGGAACACTTGGAGAAGCATAAAACTATCTTTAGGGTTACACAGATTGCAGGCGTTTCGAAACGCGTGAAGTGGTTTCGGAACGAGTGTAGCTCCAGGGATACCCGTATCTGAACGCATTTCGATACAGTTTGACACTGTTAGTACCCGTTTCGGTACGCGTATCGAAAGGAATTGCCACTGTGAAGGCCCGTTTCGGAACCTGTTCTGGAACACCTTGTTAACGTTGACCCCCGTACCAAAACGAAGTGGACCGTATCGGTACGATCTAGTCTGGCTTTTAAACTGGGGCCCATGTATTGAAACGGGCAAGCCTGTTTCGAAACACTGGCCTGTAGATTGGGCTTTTGGCATCTTTAAGGGTCCCCGAATGTTGGGCTTTAGCCCCGTTGGTTGTATGCTTCCTCGTTAAGCTCATATGCATCATTTATGTTTTGTTTTGGTTTCGAATGCAAGCAATTGGACATAACATGTCACTTGGTAAATTTAAATTACTTTACGTTCCGTCTGTATTGTCTGTCCTCGTTTTCCACTGTCGTTTTCACGCTTAGGACTAAAAGATACATTTAGACAAGATAATTAAAGAAATTTTTTCTCGTGTTGTTAATCGGAGTGGAACCTTAACGGGTTTTGCTTCGGTTTTCCCCGTGTAACCCGTTCTAGTCGGTTTATCGTCTAGACCGGATCGATGGGGTTACATTTGTTGGTATCAGAGCCTGAGGTTTCCGCGACCTCGGGTAGGTAAGTGATGTAAGTTCGAAGTGTATGTTGTACGTTGAATGTTTTGCTATGTATGCTTGTTTTTTGCTTGCTTGCACGGTGTTTGAAAGTATGTGTTAGCATGAATGTTGTGTTGTGGCATAGTGTCGAGTTCCCATTGCTACTATTACTTATTTGAAAAGATTTTGTAAAGGAATATACTTGAGCACGTTGGACCCTTGCCTTTGCTAACTTAATCCTTATGTGTTTGTTTGTTTGTAGTTGTTATCTTGCTAGGTGTGAGATGAGACCTAGAAGTAGGCCTAGGGTGGTTCATCCGGAGCCACGGGCAGCAGCTCCGGGGGTTGAGCCGGTTGTTGAGGCGCATGCTCCTCCACCTCCTCATTCTCCTCCTCGTCAAGCGGGAGGTGAGGCGGGAGTTGAGGGTGTAGGACCTCAAGTTGGCCAAGGACCGGCCGATATAGATCTAGCTCCGTTAGTTTAGGCGATGGCCGGGGCTTTTCAGGCAGCAGTGGCTGGGGGTCAGACAGTGGCACAACCTCAGGGTGAGGGCACCGGTTTGCCACTTGAGAGGCTCCGTAGTTTGGGAGGTGAAGAGTTCTGAAGGTTGGCACTCGAGAGATCCGAGGCTTGGTTTGACAAGACTGTCCGTATTTTGTCTCAGATGGGTTGTACTGGCGCACGCAGACTTGGGTGTGTTGTTTCTCTGCTTCAGGGTGATGCCTACACTTGGTGGGTCACCATTACTATGGGCATGCCAGATGCCGAGATCACTTGGGAGTTCTTTGAGTCTGCTTTCCGCAAGAAGTACTTGGGTCCACGTTATCTCGATGAGAAGAAGAGAGAGTTCATGGAAATTCTTCAGGGGAACATGACAGTGACTGACTATGAGATACGGTTTGTCAGATTGAGTCAGTATGTGTCTGAGCTAGTTCCTACTGAGAGGGAACGTTGTGACCGTTTCCGTTATGGGTTGAGCGAGGAGATAAAGAGTTACACTTTGGCTACGGACTACACGGACTTCGATGTCTTGGTCGCTAGGGCCAAGGACATAGAGCACAGTTTGGGTATGACCAAACGTTCTGGTGGTTCTAGTCCGTGAAGAGGTCTGGCGACTTTGATAGAGGTGATGCCAAGAGGCATTGGGGCAATAGGCATCAATTTGATCATAGACATGGTGGTGGTAACCACGGTAGGGGCCATCAGGGCCAGAGAGCTGGTGGGCGTTTGCTCGAGTGTGCTAGATGCGGGAGGAATCACACCAGAGAGTGTTGGGGAAACTTTCAATCATGTTGGAACTGTGGAGCTAGAGATCACCTTAAGCATGATTGTCCACATCAGGCTGGGTTTGCACCAGTTCAGGTTTAGGCTCCTGATTGATTTTCCGAGAGGCCGTGGGCACGGTCGAGGTAACTTCCAGCCGAGAAATGATGGCCAGAGGAATATAGCACATGTAGTTGCGGTTTAGCTAGAGGGCGGAGGTCAGGCAAGAGTTTATGCTCAGCGTGAGGAACAAAATGACACGGATGTGATTGCAGGTAACTTCTCGATACAGTCTCTGAGTTTACTTTCTTTGATTAACTCCGGGTCTACGCATTCTTATATTTTGAGTGAGCATGCAAAGATGTTGAATATACCTTGTGAGGTACTAGAGGTAGGTGTTAGTGTTACTAGTTCCTTCGTGGATACAGTAGTGGTTAGGAAGATGTACATAAGGTGTTCGTTAGTGGTTCAAGGACATGTATTTCCAGCGGATATGATGGAGTTACCGTTTTATGGCTTTGATGTGATTTTGGGTATGGACTGACTTACAGAACATAGAGCTAGGATAGATTTCGAAACCAAGAGAGTCTTCTTGAAGCTTGCAGATGATTATGAGATTTTAGTGGTAGGTGAGAATGTAAAATTCTTATTGAATGTTGTTTCAGCCTTGGAGGCTCAAAGGTTAGTTGAGTTGGGTTGTGAAGCGTACTTGGCCTACATGATGAATCCGAACATGAACGAAGCTAGACCTCAGGATATCAGAGTAGTGTGTGACTTTCCGAGTGTGTTTCCGGAAGAGTTACCGGGTTTACCGCCTGGCAAAGAGGTAGAGTTTGCTATAGAGACATATTCAGATTCTGCTCCTATTTCGATTGCTCCGTACCGTATGGCACCGAAAGAATTGAAAGAGTTGAAGACTCAGTTACAAGAGTTGTCAGATAGAGGTTTTATCCGTCCGAGTTCTTCGTCTTGGGGCCCTCCAATTTTGTTTGTGAAGAAGAAAGATGGTAGTATGAGAATGTGCATAGATTATAGGCAGTTGAATCTGTTGACGGTGAAGAACAAGTATCCTTTGCCGCGTATCGATGACTTGTTTGATCAGTTGAGAGGGGCATCAGTCTTTTCAAAGATAGATTTGAGATTCGGGTATTACCAGTTGAAGGTAAATGAGGTTGATGTTCCGAAGATAACTTTTAGGACTAGATATGGTCACTATGAGTTCTTAGTTATGCCGTTTGGGTTGACGAATGCACCGGCTGCTTTCATAGACATGATGAATAGAATTTTCCATCAGTACCTAGACCAGTTTGTGGTTGTTTTCATAGATGATATTTTGGTGTATTCGCGTACCGAGGAAGACCATGACCGGCATTTGAGGATAGTTTTGCAAACCTTGTTAGACAACCAGTTATATGCAAAGTTGAGTAAATGCAAGTTTTGGATCTGAGAAGTAGTCTTCCTAGGACATGTAGTGTCAGCCGATGGGATTAGACTATATTCGAAGAATACAGAAGCCATTGTTGAGTGGAAGCAACCAAAGTCTGTGACAGAGATTCGTAGTTTTCTAGGCTTAGCTGGATACTATAGGAGGTTTGTGGATGGTTTCTTGAAGATAGCCGCTCCTTTGACAAAGTTGCTTCAGAAGAATGTTCAGTTTGAGTGGTCAGATGCGAGACAACAAGCCTTTGAGAAATTGAAAGAAGCTTTGACCAATGCACCAATTTTGATTCAGCAAGAGTCGGGGAAAGACTATGTGATCTACAATGATGCTTCATATATAGGATTAGGTTGTGTGCTCATGTAAGATGGAAGAGTGGTGGCTTATGCCTCGAGACAGTTGAAGACTCATGAGCGTAACTATCCGACACACGACATAGAGCTAGTCTTAGTTGTGTTTGCCTTGAAGATCTGGAGACATTATTTGTATGGTGAGAAATGCACAGTGTATACGGATCACAAGAGTCTGAAGTACATCATGACACAACGAGAGTTGAACCTTAGGCAGCGTAGGTGG
This sequence comes from Hibiscus trionum, assembly GCA_030270665.1. Lineage (NCBI taxonomy): Eukaryota > Viridiplantae > Streptophyta > Magnoliopsida > Malvales > Malvaceae > Hibiscus > Hibiscus trionum. The sequence continues at coordinate 22,639,377 of BSYR01000057.1, read as the reverse complement.
CTAGAGTTGCTTAAGGATTATGATCTCACGATTGAATACCATCCGGGTAAAGCCAATGTAGTGGCAGATGCTTTGAGTAGGAAGGTAGCCGTTGAGTTGAGAGCCATGTTTGCTAGTTTGAGTTTTTCCGGAGATGGTGGTCTAGTGGCCGAGCTTCAGGTTAGACCTACCTTAGGCAAGTTGATTAGAGAGAAACAGTTGTTAGATAGATCTTTGGCACCTCACGTGCAAGATTTAGCCGAGGGTAAACCATCGGACTACAATTTCAGTGTTGATGGGGTCTTGTGTTTCAGAGAAAGGATAGTTGTGCCGGATGACAGTGATTTGAGACGTACGATCTTGACCGAAGCACACAGTAGTCCGTTTGCCATGCACCCCGGTAGTACGAAGATGTACCGTGATTTGAAGAATGAATACTATTGGGTTGGTTTGAAGAAAGACGTAGCCGACTACGTGAGTAAGTGTATGGTATGTTAGAGAGTGAAGGCAGAACATCAGGTTCCTACAGGGTTGTTGGAACTGTTGAGGATTCTGGAATGGAAGTGGGAGAATATCACCATGGATTTCATTTCGGGTTTGCCTTTGACTCATTCGAAGAAGAACTCAGTCTGGGTTACAGTTGACCGCTTCATGAAGTGTGCTCACTTTTTAGCTGTTAATATGACTTACTCCTCAGATAGATTGGCCGATCTGTACATTGGTGAGATTGTGAGACTGCATAGTGTGCCGAAGTCGATTGTGTCTGATAGAGATCCGAGATTTACAGCCCGATTTTGGGAGTGTTTGCATACAGCTTTGGATACCCGATTGAATTTCAATAATTCGTATCATCCTCAGTCAAATGGTCAGTCAGAGAGGGTTATACAGATTCTAGAGGATATGTTGCGTTGTTGCATCATTGATTTTCAGGGTACTTGGGAAAAACACTTGCCGTTGGTTGAGTTCGCGTACAATAACATTTTTCAGTTGAGCATTCAGACGGCTCCGTATGAGGCATTGTATGGTAGAAAATGTAGAACTCCGATTTGTTGGGCCGAAGTAGGTCAGAAGTTGTTACCGATGCCGAATTTGCTTAAGGGGACTACCGATAAGGTGAAATTCATCTGTGATCATTTGAGGGCAGCTTCAGATAGGCTGAAGTCCTATGCCGATTTGAAGAGGAAAGAAGTCGAGTATGCCATGGGAGATAGAGTGTTCTTGAAAGTCTCTTCGTGGAAGAAAGTTATGAGATTTGGTAGAAAAGGGAAGTTGCGTCCGAGGTACATTGCGCCGTATGAGATAGTGAAGCGAATCGGCCTGGTTGCTTATCAGTTACGTTTGCCATCCGAGCTAGATAAGATTCACAATGTGTTCCATGTTTCGATGCTTCGTAAGTATAGATCAGATCCGTCGCATGTTATGCATGTGGAAGAGATTGAGTTTAATCCGGATTTGACATATGATGAGGAACCAGTTGAGATCTTAGCCTCAAACAGCAAAGTGTTGCGTGGTAGATCGATTGAGTTTGTCAAAGTGAGGTGGCAACGTCGAGGTGTGGACGAAGCCACTTGGGAGAGAAAGGAGGATATGGAAAGGTAGTTTCCATATCTCTATTAGTCAGGTAATTTCGAGGACAAAATTCCTTAAGTGGGGGAGAGTTGTAACACCCGAGTTTAGGGGTCAGGAGTTGAGCGTGTGAATCGGGTTCGAGTCGTTGGGCTCGTTTTAATTAAATGGGCTTTGTTTTATAATTTAAAAGAGGCTTGTGGTTCATTAATGGCAATTTGGTAATTTTTAAAGTAAAGGAAATAAGATGAGAAAAATGAGACTTTTGAAATGCTTTTCACCATCTTCTTCTTTCAAACTCTATTTCACGTCAAAACCTCCCCAAACCCTTGATTACTATTCCATCAAATTTCTTCACCATTTCAAGAGCTCTCTTTGAGGTAAGATCATTTTTTACTTCTCCTCATCGTTCCTAACGTTTCTATAGTTTTAGTTTTCATAAACATCACCTTTGAAGATTTTGAAGTTTTCAAACTTTGGGAAAAAGGAAGAAGCTTTAGTGGGTTTTTGTTGGATTTTCGTTTTGTAAAGTTTATTTATGTTGAACTCTTGCCCATAGATTAATATATTTCAAAATGGTGGGGTTTTATCAAAAATCCCGAAATGGGTTTTTGTGGGTATTTTAAAAGGGTCAAAACTTGAGTTTTTGGAGTGGTTTTGTGAAGGGGAGTTGGGATGATGTTATAGTGATACTAGAAGGTTGTTTTGAAGGTGTTTAATGTTGGTTTAGGTGTTGGAATTGATAGATCTCTACTGGGTTGTGAGGGAGTACGAAAATGAGGATTTTTGGGTTGGTTCATGGCTTGAAATTGTAGAGGATTGATCTTGTGGTTGAAATCTGATTTGTGACAGTGTTTTGTGGAAGCTTTGTGTAGTAATGTGTTGTTTTTGATTGGCTAGAATCAAGGGAAATCGTTAGAGAAGCTTCGGGCTCGATTCCGGAAAATTTGGAGGCTTGATTCGGCTTTTCTCAGTTTGCTTAAGGAAGTTTGGTGAGTGGATCACTTTAAATAGTTTTAAATTGGTTCAAGTGTGTAGTTTTGGTATTGGATTGTGCTTGGTAGGCTAATCCAAGGTAGAGATTAAGTTGGTAGCCTAATCTCTTGTGTGCTTTATGAGTTTTGTTTAATATGCATAAATGTGGACTTGTGAAGTATGTGTTTTTTATGCATGTTGATATACATGTTGATGTTGTAAAAGGATGAGGATATGTTGTGTTGCATGATTTTGATATCATGGTGTGGCTTGTATAGTATGATTGGCACTAGTTAGTTACCGGGTATAAATGATCGATCATTAAGATGAGTGTGCACACGGTTGAGGCAAATTCGTGTGTGGCCTTGGTGACGTGTAGTCATCAAGGAGGAGTACGATGAAGTAATATTCCACCGGAAAATGTTATTACATGATGATGAGTGGAATCCCATCCGTAAGGGCTTGTGATGATGAGTGTAATCCCATCCATACAAGGACCGGTGATGAGTGTAATCCCACCGGAAGGTAATGTTGTTGAGTACATTGGGGGTGAAAATCCCAATGAAAGTTATCCGCTTATCCGAGTAAGCTAATAGTTTCCAATATACTTGTTCATGTGTGGTGGTTGTGATAAGATAAATCTTATATCTTGTTTAGCATAATATGAGGTAAGATGCCATGTTCATGCATTCTTCTGACGTTTAGCTATGTTGCTATGTTGGTGCATATGTATGCCTTGTGAATGTCTTGAGGATGACATGCTTTGAACCCTGCATTGTTGTTTTTTTGTTTTAGAGCTCCCTCACTAAGCTTCTAGCTTACGCTCTCGTTTTCGACAATGCATATCACTAGTATGGAGTTAGCAAGGGACAAGAAAAGGGCATCCGAGCTTGTGGTAGTTGCTCAAGTATGGTTTAGTAAATAATGTAGTAGTTTAGCAATGGGGATGCTATGTGTTGTAGGAGCATGTGTAGACTCCTATTTTGTTAATGCTTTTATGATATGGATTGTAAACCATGTTTATGAGATGTTTGTGTGTTGTTTTGAAAGCATGTAACCTTGCTTCATGATTGCCTAAGTGTTTGTATTTGAAGGCTTATAACCATGATTTATGCCATGTGATGTAAATGTATGTTTCTTTAAATGTTTAGCTTTGAATGTATGTTGTTTTGAATGAATGGTCTTGAATGTATGTTAAGTGTTTGATCATGCTTGAAGTAGGGTGAAATGCCTCTAGAGTATGTGTACGTATGTTGTTTCTTGGTTCGTGCGGTTTTGGGTCAAGTTTGGGAACACTTAGAGATGCATAAAACTATCTTTAGGGTCACATAGATTGCAGGCGTTTCGAAATGCATGAAGTGGTTCCAGAACGGGTGTAGCTCCAGGGATACCTGTATCGGAACGCGTTTTGATACGGTTTGACACTGTGAGTACCCGTTTCGGTACGTGTATCGAAAGGAATTGCCACCGTGAAGGCCCATTTCGGAACCTGTTTCGAAACACCTTGTTAACGTTGACCCCCGTACCGAAATGAAGTCGACCGTATTGGTACGGTCTTGTCTAGCTTTTAAACTGGGGCCAGTGTATCGAAATGGGCAAGCCTGTTTCGAAACACAGGCCTGTAAATTGGGCTTTTGGCATCTTTAAGGGTCCTCGAATGTTGGGATTTAGCTCCGTTGGTTGTATGCTTCCTCGTTAAGCTCATATGCATCGTTTATGTTTTGTTTTGGTTTCAAATGCAAGCAATTGGACATAACATTTCACTTGGTAAATTTAAATTACTTTATGTTCTGTCTGTCCTCGCTTTCCACTGTCGTTTTCACGCTTAGGACTAAACGATACATTTAGACAAGATAATTAAAGAAAATTTTTCTAGGGTTGTTAATCAGAGTGTGTTGCGTGTAAAAGTGTCTATCGCAATGTAGTGCAAGTGTACACGACGCAAGTAGTAAAGTGATACGCAAGTATCAGATATCATCTCCACAGGGACTGGGCTAATAGCTTTAACCTGGAATTTGCCGCACAAGAGAGAAAAAAGAAAGAGTTTAAATTGTTGTCACGAAGTAATAAAGAGAACAGAAAATAAAGGAGTAAAGTAATCAGAGTAAAGAGTAGGCCGGTATTGATCTGCTCCGTAGTGCAGGTGTTTGCAAGTCTAGGACTTCTCTATTCTGTTGTAGCACCTGCCGCGGCAGCACCTGCAGCGGCCTGTTGTTGTCGCGGCAGCGAACACACAACTCAGCACTTCAAGCTTGGCAAGAATCCCTCCTATGCCCTGGCCTATCCTTAGGTCCAAGTCTGTCGATGAACACGTCTTTGATGATACCTCCCGGCGTGAATCGAAGGCTGAACACCGATGTTGTTGAATTCTTCCTTAGCCACTTAACCTCGTCCTATCCCTAGGTCCGAGATAGTTTAACCATAAACTGGAGAACCTGTACTTATTCCTTTCGTATACTTAACTCTCCCGTTATTAAGTAAATGAGTAATCTCACAATGCTCTCCCGATACTCTTGCAAGATGTGAAAAACCAGAATAAGCAAACTTGAAGTCTATTTTATTGAACAAAGAAAATCCTAAAACAATGCAATCCTTGCAACTACTTTACAGAATCAACCCTTAGCCCTAGGGGAAGTTTAGAATATGATGAGAAGGGGAAAACGACTAGGGTTTAGAAGAAGGCTAGAGAGTAAGATGATATCCTTCCTTAGGTCGAATTACATGCCTTTATATAGGCCTTGGGTTCAAGTTTTCTAATATGGCAAGAATACAAGTTTAAACTAAGGTACAACTCTATTAAAGACTAAATCTTCAGAGTTTAAGTCTTTAATTCGTCCCTTTTTCTTGCTTGGAGTTTCTTCCTTGAACTTTGGGCTTGGCCTTCATTCTGATCTAGGGCTCAGAAAAATATAAAAGTATGCCACGACAGATCGGCTTAATTTCCTCTTTCTGTTGAGGCCCACTTCACTATCGCTGTCGTCCTTGGCTGGCACGGCAGCGGCCATGGCAGCATCATCCTTCTCGTCTGTAGTCCAGTTCCAGCTCTACTTCTTCACTGCCCATCGTCTGCTTCTCCACTGCCCTCTATCTGCTACAGTAGCTACCTGCAAAAGCAACCAATTTCAGTAGAAATTGTGTCGTTTGATATAATTGTGATGTATGAATGAAATCTATCCTAAATGCAATGAATTATGCTTGAATGCAGCAGAAATATGGGTTAAATAGTGGGTAAAATATAGAACTTTTACACACTCAACACACCCCCAAACTCAAGTTTTGCTTGCCCTCAAGCAATTCAGACCTAAAAGGAAATAAATTTTTTTGTTTGGCTTAAAACAATGAACTTTTCATTACCTACCATGCATTCCCTATTGTAAGCAACACCTTGTCGGATAATTTAGGATTCATTCGGAACCATGCTATAATTCTCGTATAGTGTGTGCATGATTTGCAAACAATTATATGCCTAGACTTACTTAGTTCACTAGAATAACTGAAACTTCTAACTTGAATTTTTATGCCAACTTTCATCTTTCTAGAGGCAATTTTTGGGCTCCTTTAGTTTTTTGCTTAGACTCGATTCTCTTTTCTTGATTTAAGTTTGACTAGAGCCGGTTTTGGGCACCTCTAGCTAACTTCCTAGAGCCGGTTTGGGGCACCTCTAGGTGTATTGATTCTACTTTCCTTTAACTTCTTTTCCTAGAGCCAGTGTTAGGCACCTCTAGGGGCTACTCAAGTGTTAAGCTTTTCCCTATTCTAGTTTACCAGTAAAGTTCTAGACAGTATAAAAGTCACAAATGGTGTTTGAGAATTAGAACTATAGTAAGGCTATAAACTGTTCCTAAAACTATCCTAAAGACACTGCCACGACAGAGGCTATCACGGCAGGTAAGTTCAGTTCAAAGACTTAAGCCAAATTTTTATTTTCATTTTTTTTGAGCAAAAAATGACTAAGTAAAAGACACAATTTTTAAACTTAAAGACACTTCATTAATGGAGGGATGCCACCCCCAAACTCGAGGGTTGCATTGCCCTCAATGCTAATGACAGAAAAGAAAAATAAAAACAACATCACAAAATATAACAAAATAAAGCAGACAACAAAAACAAAAGAAGAAACTTAAATTTTCAAGCGCTTCCGTCACCGTTGCTACTGCTGCTGCTGATCTGAACCTGCCGGCTGCTGATATAACAAAATAAGGCAGACGTGTTCTTGGTTTTGGCTTCCCGTAGAGGTTGGATGCGGGTAGGGGAGATATGAGGTAGTTTCTCCAATACCTGAACTTCCTCGGAGCTGCTACTGCTGCTGCTACTGCTGCCGCTGTCAGATTTGCCTTGGTTGGATGGATCAACTCCGGGGCCTGTTTTCTGCCGTTTCACCGGGGTGAATTCCTTGGATAGGTTCCTCTTAACAGAGGGTTCGTCGTTGGATTCCTCCCAAACAGAGGAGGAGGAGAAACCAACTAAAGGCATCAAGTTCGGACGAAGGCTCCTTTCTCTTAGTTCCCCTGTCAGAGGCCAGTGTGGTGTGGATGCCGCCTGCAGCTGTCGTGGCCGGGGTCGGAGTGGATGCGGCAGATGGCGTTTTTGGTGTGGCAGCAGGGGTAGGGGTATGGGCAGGGGTGGGGGCAGCAAAATAATGGTTGGGGAAAACAGGGAACAGTACATCAGGGAAATTAAGAAAGGTGTAGATGAAATGTATCGTTGCGGTGGTGAAGTCTCGAATGAAACTCATGAGGGCCAGTTGCCATTCTTCCATTTTTTGCAGGGCAGCAAGGATTTGGGTGGATGTATCTGCTGGAGAAGCTGCTGTAGTGGGCTGCCTGGGTTCTGAGGCGATATGTTCGGTTTGAGTGGGCTCTGTCGGCTCACCTGCCGCAGAAGTGGGGTCAAAAGACGACAGGGGTGTGGTCGCTTTGAGTTCCATCAGGCTGAGGATGTTCCTGTCTGTCCAGCCTTTTCCTCAAACTCTTAAATCCTAGGCAGTTTCCGGTACATTGTGGCCGCGGCATAGAGCAGTGATGAGGTAAGGGTAGAAGAGTGGTCCTGACGGCCGGTATGCACAGTCCAATATTCCCTCCCGAACGTATCTGCCAACGTTAATTGGCCTCTAATTTAAAATAGAATGAAAGAGGGCTAACCTTGGTTGGTCGACTGTTGTGTTGTGCGAGGAGGGCATAATCTGTTTCTTGATAAATGCATTCCAAAGTTTTGCATCCGGAGTGAGTTGAACTCGTTTAACCGTCCTTGGATGTTTAGGATCGGTATTCCACTCAGTACCCTCGTCTATGAGTTCTGCCATAACAGCATCGTAATCTGCCAGCTCTAAACTTTCTAAAAATCGTTGGTGGCCATCTTCCTTTGTGCCAACATAGAAGCCATAAAGGGTGTTGATGTATTCGGGCTTAAAAGGTACCTCTTTTCCTCAGACCGTTACTGCTGTCGCTACCCTGTTGTCGATGGCAGCATAAAATTCTCGGACGAGAGTTACGTTCATCTCCTCTAGCTGCTCGACAAACATCTGCCATTGTCGGGCTTTGATTTTGCGGGCTATGAACGGTTGCAGCCCAAGGTTCTCCGTTTTGGTGGTGTAAATGAAGCCTTTCTCCTCCCACATATCTTGGATCTGGAAGGAGCTTGGAGTGGATGTTGCCGGGGCAGATCCTGAGGCAGCGCTTCTGTGGGTATTTCTGGTACTCATGTTGCAAGGACTGTGGAAAAAAATGAAAGCAAGTAAAATTCTAGAGAAACAAGTAGATAGAGTAAAAGTGAGTGAAAAATGAATAGTAAAACGGGGTTTATATAGAGGGGGTGTTTGCTGCCCGTTGGAGCTGTAACGGCAGGCGTGAATAACAGGGCCAGCTGTTACGCGGTTTCTAACGCGTCTATCACGTGTTTCCGTGTCTGCTGCGCGTCTGTTATGCGTTTGCGTGTCTGCCGCGACAGCGTGTTGACAGGTTGGATTTTCCGTGTCTGTCGCGGCAGCTGTAACGGCAGGCTCCGAAGTTGGGCTTTTTGGGCTGATGGAAAGATGGTGGGCTGAATTTACTTCTCCTCTTCTCCTTGTCTCCTTTATTTCATAAAAATAATAAAAATAAAACTTAGTTCCTAAAAATACAATAATTCTAATTACCTAATATATAAAAATAATAAATAAAAATAATAAATAAAATTAGGTTAAATTAGGGATGCCAGGAGGGGCATCTCCTAAAGTAACCACTTCCTGCATTCTTGGGGCTTCAGTCCACTAATAATGCTTCAATCTTTGTTCGTTAACTTTAAATTGGTGCCCGTCTTTTAAAGATCTGATTGTAACGACACTATGGGGAAACACTTGCACCACTTGGAATGGGTGGGCCACCTAGACTTTAGCTTCCCTGGGAAGAGTTTCAACCTAGAGTTGAACAACAACACAAGCTGCCTTGGGCAGAACTGTCGTGGCAACAACTTCTTATCATGCCACTTCTTTGTCTTGTCTTTGTAGATTCTTGCGTTGTCATAGGCCATTGCTCGAATTTCTTCTATCTCATTCAGATCGAGTAGCCTTTTTTGTCCTGCCTTTTCCAAGTCCAAATTCACTGCCTTGATGGCCCAGTAGGCTCTGTGCTCAATCTCGACAGGTAGATGGCATGTTTTCCCATAAATCAGCCGGTAGGGTGACATTCCCAATGGAGTTTTGAATGATGTTCTGTAGGCCCATAATGCATTATTGAGGTGTAGAGACCAGTCTTTCCGAGTTGGCTTAACCATCTTTTCAAGAATGTTCTTAACCTCTCTGTTCGATATTTCAGCTTGTCCATTGGTCTAAGGGTGGTATGCTGTTGCGATTCGATGCTTGACACCATACTTCTTTAAGGCAGCAGCTATAACCCTATTATCGAAATGCCTCCCTTCATCACTGATGATCGCCTTGGGGATGCCAAATCTGGAAAATATGTTTTTATGCAAAAACCTCTGAACTGTCTTGGCATCATTTTTCTGAGTAGCGATCGCTTCAACCCATTTGGACACATAGTCAACTGCCATAAGGATGTATAAGTTCCCACATGAAGCTGGGAATGGTCGAATAACTTACCTGGATGATTGCCTATCCAGTTTACCTCCTCTTGCTTTTCAGTATCAGATATATCAGATTCTGAGGAGCTACTGTCGTCGTCGCTGCCGTGACAGTTATCTATATGGCTGCTGGGGCAGTGGCCAAATTTGATGTCATGGCAGTCCGACCTGATGCAAAACCCGACTGCAAAACCTTGGCAGCAGTTTTGTTACCACCTAAGTGTCCTCCATATTGGGAAGCATGGCAGTGATGGAGCACAGCTTCATGTTCATCCTGTGGTATGCATCTCCTAATAACCTGATCTGCACAATATTTGAAAAGAAGAGGTTCGTCCCAATAATAATGCTTAACATCATTTTGGAACCTCTTCCTAGCTTGATAGTTAAGGTCAGGAGGAGTTATTCCGCTAACTAAATAATTAACGAAATCAGCATACCAGGGGAGTTCAGAAAACTTACCTGTCGCCATGGCTATCGCGACAGTGCTTGTGGCAGCGAACAGCTGCTCGTCAGGGAAGGTCTCCAGTATGTGTGTCTCGTCTGTTGGGAGACTCTTTCCCTTCTCTAACCTTGACAAATGATCTGCAACTTGGTTCTCTGTCCCCTTTTTGTCCTTGATTTCGAGGTCGAATTCTTGCAGTAGCAGAATCCAACGTATCAGTCGAGGCTTTGCATCCTTTTTGGCGAACATATACTTTAATGCAGAGTGGTCTGTGTGGACTATGACCTTCGTTCCAAGTATGTATGAACGAAACTTGTCAATCGAGAACATCACGGCTAATAGTTCCTTCTCCGTTGTGGTGTAGTTTACTTGGGCGTCGTTCAGTGTTTTGCTGGCATAATATTTAACATGAAAGAGCTTATCCTTCCTCTGCCCAAGTGCTGCCCCGACAACATAGTCACTAGCATCACACATAATCTCAAATGGCAGTTTCCAATCTGGTGGCTGTACTATTGGGGCTGTTACCAGCTTTTCTTTCAGAACCTTGAATGCCTCAGTACTTCAGTATTGAAGTCGAAGGGACGGTTCTGCTCCAGAAGATGGCATAAAGGTTTGGTGATCTTTGAAAAGTTTGTGATAAACCTCCGATAGAAACCAGCATGTCCTAAGAAACTTCTGATTCCCTTGACTGTGGTGGGTGGCGGCAACTTTTCTATTACCTAGATCTTAGCTCTGTCGACTTCTATGCCGCGTCTGCTTACTTTATGGCCTAGGACTATCCCTTCATCCACCATGAGGTGACATTTTTCCCAGTTCAACACTAAGTTTGCTTTCTCGCATCTCTCGAGCACTTTTTGCAAGTTGCGTAGGCAGCTCTCAAAGTTATCTCCAAAGACAGAGAAATCATCCATGAATATCTCCAGGAAATCCTCCACCATGTCGGAGAATATTGCCATCATACACCTTTGGAAAGTAGCTGGTGCGTTGCAAATTCCAAATGGCATCCTCCGAAAAGCGTAAGTACCGTATGGGCAAGTGAATGTCGTATTCTCTTGATCCTCCAGTGTGATGGCTATTTGGTTATAACCTGAGTATCCATCAAGAAAACAATAGTAAGGCTTTCCCGCTAATCTATCAAGCATTTGATCAATAAAAGGCAGGGGAAAGTGGTCCTTCCGGGTAGCTTTGTTAAGCTTCTGGTAGTCCATACAAACCCTCCAACCGGTCACAGTCCTGGTTGGGATTAACTCGTTTTCTTTGTTGGTTACCACGATTATTCCTCCTTTCTTGGGAAAGCACTGCACCGGGCTCACCCACTTGCTATCCGAGATGGCATAAATTATTCCAGCATCTAGCCATTTGATGATCTCCTTACGAACCACCTCTCGCATAGCATCGTTTAGACGTCTCTGGGCATCAATGGTCGGCTTATGATCATCCTCTAAGAGGATTTTATGCATGCATAGTGCCGGACTAATGCCTTGGATATCAGCTATCGTCCATCCAATAGCCTTTTTGTGCTGCTGCAGCATCCCTATCAGCTGTTGTTCCTGTTCCTGCATCAACTTGGAAGAGATGATTACGGGCAACGTATCATTTAAACCAAGGAAAATATATTTAAGCTGCCATGGCACGGGCTTAAGATCTAGAACATATGGCTCTACAGTTGATGGCTTTTGGACTATATGTTCATTCATGGTATAGTTTAAGGGCTCGAATAACTTACCTGGATGATTGCCTATCCAGTTTACCTCCTCTTGCTTTTCAGTATCAGATATATCAGATTCTGAGGAGCTACTGTCGTCGTCGCTGCCGTGACAGTTATCTAAATGGCTGCTGGGGCAGTGGCCAAATTTGATGTCATGGCAATCCGACCTGATGCAGGGTTGGTCAAGGATAACTTCAGTGATAGCCTTGCATTCTTCCTCTACATTAGCGTGCTTAATTGCTTGGAGAACATTCAACTTGATTTCTTGATCATTTACTCTCATAGTGAGTTCTCCCTTTTCTACATCAATCAATGATCTTCCAGTGGCTAAGAAGGGTCGCCCCAGGATGATTGGTGCATTCTCATCTGCTTCACAATCTAAGACAAGAAAGTCAGCAGGAAAAATAAATTTATCCACTCTTACCAGAATATCTTCAATTTTTCCTTCCGGTTGCACGTAAGAGCGGTATGCCAGCTGCAGCATAATTGTTGTGGGTCGTGCTCGTCAAATACTTAATTTCTGAAATATAGATTTGGGCATTAAATTTATACTAGCACCAAGATCACAAAGTGCCTTACCCACAAATTTATCTCCGATTATGCACGGTATTATGAAACTCCCATGATCCTTCTTTTTCTGGGGTGGATGCTTGTGCAGAATAGTCATGCATCCTTCTGTCATTTTGACCGTCTCAAATTCCACAAGCCTGGATTTCTTCGACATGGCCTCCTTGAAGAATTTGGCATAACCGGGCATTTCCCTAACGGCATCTAATAGTGGAATATTGATGTGAATGTAACGCCCCGGTTTTGGGCTTAGAAGTTTTGGGCGTTGACCGGTTCGGTCAAAGTGCTGTTCGAATCTAAAAAGGTGAAATTAGGAAAACCTAGTTCGGGTTGCATTAAAAATATGGAAAAATGTTCTAAAATCCTCTTTTAATATATATAAGTGAACTGTGAAATCAATTTTACAAAATGAGGTTTGGAAGGGTGACATTTTGGCTGGTGACCAAAATGTAATTTTTTGAAAACTGTGTGACTGTTTTAAAAAGGATTGAAACTTGAATCTTTAAGTAGCTATTTACCCAATGGGAATTTCTCCAGATTTTCTAAATATATTAAATGAGTAATTAAAAGGTTTTAAATATAAACAAAGTGGAGGGAAGATATTTTAGTTTTAACTAATTTTTTCTCTCAACTATTTTCTCTCATTTTCTCTCAAGCCAAACATCTTTCTCCAGAGCTTTTCTCTTTGATTTTGTCACCTAAATTCATCTTTTCAATTACCTATTGATTGCTAATCATCTCTACAACAAAACCTCACCATTTGCTAAGTGGATTTTCATGAAAACTTGATTCTAAAAGGGAGAAATTCAAGTTTGGAGGTAAGAACGTCCTTCTCCTCTGAACTTCAAGTTCTTTACTGAAATTCCTAAGTTCTCAATCCTTAATTGATGATTTATAATGGTTTTTAAAGTTGTGTAATGGATCTTGGCTTAAAATGCAAGATTTGATGATTTTGATGGATTTTCGTTGGATCTGTTAAAGCAGTGATTTGAGGTGTATTTTTGATGTTAAATGAATGTTAAATTGATTGGAAATTGAGTTTTAACTAATGCAATTCCGGATAGGTTGAATTTCCTAAGTTTAGCTTGTGAATCTTGGTTGTTTTTGGAGTGATCTTGTGGATCTGTTGTTGCTGGAGGTATAAGGATGTTGTTAGGTCCTTTTTAGATGTTAAATGATGTTTATGGATGCTTAGTTTTGATGGTTTATGGCTGGGCTTTGTTGAGGAGTTGTTTGGATGCATTTTCGGTTGTGTTTGGTGGCCGAAAATGGAGTGTGGATGAGAGCAGCGAGTTTAGGTGCTTTCATTGAAGCTATTAATGCATGATGATGCATTAATCTACTGTTTTGATGTGTTTAAAACAGGGGAGTCATCTTTGGATCCAAGTGGTGGTGATCCGGAAGCTTGATTTGGTGTTTCGGCAAGAAGCGAAAAGGAATCGGTGAGTGGATTTTGGTTTTCGGCTTTGAAACCAATGTTTTGGAGGTTTGGGAGCTTAGTCTAAGTCTAAACAACTTTGCTAAGCTCAAGAGTAAGTTTTCGGAAAAACTCTGTAACGCCCTGGTTTTGGGCTTAGAAGTTTTGGGCGTTGACCGGTTTGGTCAAAGTGCTGTTCGAATCTAAAGAGGTGAAATTAGGAAAGCCTAGTTCGGGTTGCATTAAAAATATGGAAAAATGTTCTAAAATCATCTTTTAATATAATTAAGTGAACTGTGAAATCAATTTTGAAAAATGGGTTTTGGAAGAGTGACATTTTGGCTAGTGACCAAAATGTAATTTTTGAAAGTTTTGTGACTGTTTTATAAAGAGTTGAAACTTTGAATCTTTAAGGAGCTATTATTCCAAAAGTAGTTTCTCCAGATTTTTCTAAGATATTTTGAGATTTATTCTGATTTTAAAACATATCAAAAGTGGAGGGAAAGGCCATTTGGCTATTTTCTTAACTAACTTCTCTATTTTCTTTCTCTCATTTTCTCTCAATCCAAACACTTGTTTTCCAGAGAGTTGTTTCTGATTTTCTCACCTAAAATCCTCCTTTCAACATTCTTTTGATTCCTAATCAACATATCTTCAAAACCTCATCATTTGCTAGTTGATTCAACAAGGTTTTTGATTCCAAAAAGTGGAGAAACACAAGTTTGGAGGTAAGAACGTCCTTCTCCTCTAAACTATCAGTTCTTTACTGAAATTCCCAAGTTCTCAACTCTTAATTGAAGTTTTATTAAAGGATTTTAAGTGGTGAAATGGATCTTGGCTTATAATGCAAGATTTGGTGATTTTTGATGATTTTCGTTAGATATGATTAATCTGTGATTTGAGGTGTGTTTTTGATGTTAAATGAACTCTAAATTATTGAGGAAATGAGTTTTGATTAATGCAATCCCGGATAGGTTGTGTTTCCTAAGTTTAGCTTGTGATTCTTGGATGTTTTTGTGGTGATCTTGTGGATCTGATGTTGCTGGAGGTATAAGGATGTTTATAGGTTGTTTTTAGATGTTAGATGGTGTTAATGGATGTTAGGTTTTGCTGGTTTATGGCTGGGCTTTGTTGAGAAGTGGTTTTGATGCCATTTCGGTTGTGTTTGGTGGCCGAAATTGGAGTGTGAATGAGAGCAACGAGTTTGAGTGCTTTCATTGAAGCTTTTGATGCATGATGATGCATTAAATCTCTGCTTTAATGTGTTTGATCAGGGCAGGCCAAGGTGTTTAAAAGTCCTTGGGGTTCAAGGTGTTTAAAAGTCCTTGAGGTAATTCAATTCATGGTGTTTAAAAGTCCATGGCCAAGGTGTTTAAAAGTCCTTGGGGTCAAGGTGTTTAAAAGTCCTTGAGGTGATCTAATTCATGGTGTTTAAAAGTCCATGGCCAAGGTGTTTAAAAGTCCTTGGGGTCCAAGGTGTTTAAAAGTCCTTGGGGTGAAAGTTGATGAACTTGTTTTCAAAGAAATGAAATGTATCACTTGAGGCCAATATGACATGTAATGAAATGAAGCATGAGATGCTTGTTTTAAGTATGCTTTTGAGCATGTGTAAATGATGTTTGAAGCATGTTTTATAAGTGTTTTATAAATGCATTATTGGATGGTTTTATTGAGCATTCCTCACTAAGCTTTTGCTTACGCTCTCTTCCGTTTTCTAAATTCAATAATGCAGAACATTAGAGTACTTGAGGGTAGCAGGGAGGGCAAGCATCCAAGTGGAAACAAAGCTCTAAGTATGGAAAGTTTTCTAAGTACATTTTAGCTTTTGGTAATTTGGCAATGGGGGACCTATGTGTATGTTTTGGGAGATGTATTGAACTCCCTAAGTATGTTGAATGTTGTTGAGAATGCTGGTTTTTGTGGTTGGCCTCTATATGCTTGAATTGGAAGTTTATGCTTGAATGGCTTACTTGTGTAGGAAGCATGCCTATAGATTTGGGGCTTTTCATATATGTGGATGTTTTGATGAATTGTTGATGCAAGTATGTCTCATATATGTTGAATTGAATGTTGGCAAAGTTTGGTGGCATTTAGAGCATGATTGGTCGGTCAATTGCATGTTTAAGTATGCATTTTTAGTCAATCTGTGCAGGGTGTTTCGGAACAGCACCTACCGTTTCGGAACGGGTGCCTTAATTGTGCCCAGGCGTCCGAAACGGGAGGGGCCGTTCCGAAACGGAAAGGCCACTGCCAGACCCCCGTTTCGGTACGCGTTGCGGAACGGCCCCAAGTTTCGAAACGGGCTATGCCTGTTTCGGAACGGGTGACCGTTGGGGGCTGACATTGGCAGTTATATGTTTTGGAATGTTTGCGTTTTGGTCCTGAAACTTGTTTGTGCAATTGTATGAGTTTGGGAAGTCCTTTTGAGCTAAAATTTTACAGAGAAGCATGAAACATGATTAATTTGAAGATGGTAACTTCAATTTGGGTTAAGTCCTTATAATTATCAGAATTTACAATTTGGTCCCTAAAGTTGTAAATTGTTCAATTAAGTCCCTGTTTGATCTCTGATGTTTGTGATCTTTTGGTATGATGTTTGTGTGATCACAATTAGGTCTAAAGTGCATCTAGACAAGGTTAAAAGAAAAAAAAGGGTCGTTAATCAAGGTTGACTTTCGGGTTGACTTTGGTTTTCCCCATGTGACTTTCTTAATTCGGGTCAACCGTCTAGGCCGGGTTAAGGGGGTTACAAACTCTCTTGTTGAGGAACCATGTGATGGTTGGGTGCAATGTGTTTGTTGCATGTTTAAATTCTGTTTTTAAAACATATCTAGCATGTTTGTTTGCTGAGATTATAAGCCATGTGTTTAAGGAAGCTCAAGGTTAGAGTTCCTTGTTTTTGAACATCGTTTTAAATGTGGTTAATGCTTAAAGTTGCATGATGTTTATGGCTTGGTTAAATGCTTTAAAACAGTGGATTGTTGATGATAAATGATGTATATTGGCAAGTGATGTTTTGAAAAGGTTAAGGTCACTAAGGTGGTTAAAAGTCCTTGAGTGAGCCTTGTTTACTTAAGAACATCAAGGTGGTTAAAAGTGCTTGGATGATTCTTGTTACGGACACAAAGGTGTTTAAAAGTCCTTGTGTGGTCCTTTCCAAGGTGTTTAAAAGTCCTTGGGGCCAAGGTGTTTAAAAGTCCTTGGGGTGATTCATGTCATGGTGTTTAAAAGTCCATGGGCCAAGGTGTTTAAAAGTCCTTGGGGTCAAGGTGTTTAAAAGTCCTTGAGGTGAAACTTGTTAAGGACACAAAGGTGTTTAAAAGTCCTTGTGTGGTCCTTGCCATGGTGTTTAAAAGTCCATGGGCCATGGTGTTTAAAAGTCCATGGGGATAAGATCACAATGGTGTTTAAAAGTCCATGTGTGAGTCTTATGTTGATCTTGTTAAAAGATGGTAATTATCACTTGTGGCCAATATGACATGTTATGTTATGAAGCATGAAATGCTTGTTAAAGATTGCTTGTGAGCATGTTAAATTGTATTTTGAAGTATGACTTGTAAAGTGTTTTATAAATGCATTATTGTGTGGTTTTAAGGAGCATTCCTCACTAAGCTTTTGCTTACGCTCTCTCTCTTTTCTTAAACCAATAATGCAGAGCATTAAGGTGCATTGAGGGCAGCAAGGAAGGCAAGCAATCAAGTGAAAGCTAAGCTCAAGTGTGGGAAGGTTTTCTTAAACACCTTTAGCTTTTTGCATTTGGCAATGGGGGACCTATGTTGTTGTTTTGGGAGATGTTTTGGGCTCCCTATTTTGGATTTATGTTGTTGTTAATGTTGGTACATGTAATTGGCCATTATGTGTTGGTTTGAAAGATTTAGTGCATGAATGGTTTGCTTGTGTAGGAAGCATGCCTTTAGATTTGGGGCTTTTCATATGTGATGATAAAATGATAATTGGTTGATGCAAATATGTCTCTTGTATGTTGTATGAGTTGCTGGTAAAGTTTGATAGCAATTGGAGCATGATTGGTTGGTCAATTGTGTGTTTAAGCAAGCAAATTTTCTGCATTTTGTGCAGGCCGTATCGGAACAGTGACTACCGTTTCGGAACGGGTGCCTCGAAGCATCCCAGGCGTCCGAAACAGGAGACGCCGTTTCGA
Organism: Hibiscus trionum; assembly: GCA_030270665.1. NCBI lineage: Eukaryota > Viridiplantae > Streptophyta > Magnoliopsida > Malvales > Malvaceae > Hibiscus > Hibiscus trionum. The sequence goes on along the minus strand of BSYR01000057.1, from coordinate 22,621,508 downwards.
AACGAAGAGGCCACTGCCAGTCCTCGTTTCGATACGCGTTGCGGAACGGCCCCGCGTTTCGAAACAGGCTCTCCCTGTTTCGGAACGCATGACCGTTGGGGGCTGACATTGGCAGTTATATGTTTCAAAATGTTTGCATTTTGGTCCTGAAACTTGTATGTGCAATTGTGTGAGTTCGGGATGTCCGTTTGAGCTGAAATTTGGCAGTGAAGCATGAAACATGATTAATTTCAAGTTGGTAATTCTAATTTGGGTTAAGTCCCTTAATTTATCAGAATTTACAATTTGGTCCTTAAAGTTGTAATTTGTTCAATTGGGCCCCTGTTTGATCTCTGATGTTTATGATCTTTGAGTATGTTGTTTGAATGATCATAACTAGGGTTAATGTGCATCTAGAAAAGTTTAAAAAGAAAAAAAAAGGGTCGTTAATCAAGGTTGACTTTCGGGTTGACTTTGGTTTTCCCCGTGTGACTTTCTTAATTCGGGTCAACCGTCTAGGCCGGGTTAAGGGGGTTACAGTGAACCTGCTTAAAAATATCATAGATTTTCTTAAGCTGGGATTCCTGTTTCAATTTCTGTAACCGCTGAGGAAAAGGAGGTGTGGGACGATAATCAGCAACACGTCCTTCCCACTACATTCGGATCTGAGGAGGCTTAGGTTCTTCATCCTTCTCCTCTGTCCCTTCTGCTGTTGTGACAGGTTCATCGACAGCAGGCTGTTTGTTGTCTGCCGGGGTAGCGTTCTCGGCAGTTGACTCCAGGGCTGGTTCCTTAACTGGTTCAGCTTCCTTCTATGTCCCTGGTAATTTCTTCCCACTCGTTGTCATAATGGCTTTACACTGCTCATGTGTGGGTTGTCTAGTGTTTTCAGTATCGCTAGGAAATCCTCCATTCTGCCTCGGTTTAATATGCTGGGAAACCTGTCCCATTTGTGTCTCCAGTGATTTTAGAGTAGCTTCATGGTTAGTCATCCGCATCTCTGTTTTATCCATGAATGACTCAGTCTTCTTGACGAAGTGATTCATGTTCTCAATGTAAGTTCCTGTTTGAGACATAAACTTAGCCAAGGTATGCTCCAGTATACTAGTCGTGGCAGGTGGTGGCTGTTGCGACTGTTGCTGTGGTTGCTATCGAGTCAGTAATGTAGGTCCCCCCTGATTCTGAGTGTTCTGTGCTTGAGGGTTTAGGGCATTGTTAGGGTTGCTCCAAGAGAATTTGGGATCCTTTCTCCAGTTGGGATTGTAGTTGTTGGAATTGTAGTTCTGCTTGTTGTAATTTCCAACATACAACCCCTCCTCTAGCTGTATTGGGCAGTCATCCGAACTATGATTTCCACTGCAAGTTCCACATACCTCTTCTGCAGCATAGATAGGTTGAGAGCCCTTCTTCAGCAAGTTCTCAACTGCCTTTGTGAGATATGCAACTTGTGTCTTCAGAGAATTACCGGTCTCATAGTCTTTCACAGCTAGTACTCGTTTACCCCCTCTTCTTGCCCTAGGAAACTGTTTCTCGTTCTTTGCCAGGTTTTTTAATACTACCATTGCTTCATCTGGATCTTTGTCAAACAACAATCCATTCGCTGCTGAATCAATTCTCATACGAGTCTGTAAGTTGGCAGCATTATAAAACTTAATTACATGATTCCAAATGGGGAATCCATGCATTGGGCAGTTCCTTATCAGAGTGGTAAATCTGTCCCAGGCCTCGTGCATTGGCTCGTCGTCTTCCTGTTGAAAAGTAGCAATTTCATTACGTAATCGCTCAGATAAATGTGAAGGATTAAAACGAGAAAAAAATTCACGAGTTAAATCTGCCCAAGTTCGTATTGAACCCGATGTTAGTTTATTCCACCAAGTCTTCGCCCTGTCCCTCAATGAATAAGGAAATAACCGAAGCCTTAGTATCTCCAGATTTACTCTTGGTAGTCTAAACGAACCACAGATTTCCTTGAATGTTTTCAGGTGCTCCCTAGCATCCTCTGTAGCAGCACCACTGAATTGGCCAGCGTTATTTATCATGCTGAACATGACAAGTTTTAGCTCAAAATTTTCAGCTTCTACGTCTGGCAGGGTGGTTTCTAGTTCCACATGATCGTTGATCATGTATTCTCGGCATGACCGGCGTGTGGCAGCGGCAGCAGGAGGTACGACAGGTCGTTCGTTTCCTCCATCCCCGACGGGATCAAAACACAAGTTGAACAATCCAAGTAAATCAAAACAGAAAAATAAAAGAAGTGCGGTAAAAGGTAGGGTAAAGATATGTTACCAGTCCCCGGCAACGGCGCCAAAAAATTGTTGCGTGTAAAAGTGTCTATCACAATGTAGTGCAAGTGTACACGACGCAAGTAGTAAAGTGATACGCAAGTATCAGATATCGTCTCCACAGGGACTGGGCTAATAGCTTTAACCTGGAATTTACTGTACAAGAGAGAAAAAAGAAAGAGTTTAAATTGTTGTCAGAAGTAATAAAGAGAACTAAAAATAAAGGAGTAAAGTAATCAGAGTAAAGAGTAGGCCGGTATTGATCTGCTCTGTAGTGAAAGTGTTTGCAAGTCTAGGACTTCTCTGTTCTGTTGTAGCACCTGCCGCGGCATCGGTCTGTTGTTATCGCGGCAGCGAACACACAACTCAGCACTTCAAGCTTGGCAAGAATCCCTGCTATGCCCTGGCCTATCCCTAGGTCCAAGTCTGTCGATGAACACGTCTTTGATGATACCTCCCGGCCTGAATCGAAGGATGAACACCGATGTTGTTGAATTCTTCCTTAGCCACTTAACCTCGTCCTCTCCCTAGGTCCGAGATAGTTCAACCATAAACTGGAGAACATGTACTTATTCCTTTCGTATACTTAACTCTCCCGATATTAAGTAAATGAGTAATCTCAAAATGCTCTCCCGATACTCTTGCAAGATGTGAAAAACCAGAATAAGCAAACTTGAAGTCTATTTTATTGAACAAAGAAAATCCTAAAACAATCCAATCCTTGCAACTACTTTACAGAATCAACCCTTAGCCATAGGGGAAGTTTAGAACATGATGAGAAGGGGAAAATGACTAGGGTTTAGAAGAAGGCTAGAGAGTTAGATGATATTCTTCCCTAAGTCGAATTACATGCCTTTATATAGGCCTTGGGTTCAAGTTTTCTAATATGGCAAGAATACAAGTTTAAACTAAGGTACAACTCTATTAAAGACTAAATCTTCAGAGTTTAAGTCTTTAATTCGTCCTTCTTTCTTGCTTGGAGTTTCTTCCTTGAACTTTGGGCTTGGCCTTCATTCTGATCTAGGGCTCAGAAAAATATAAAAGTATGCCACGACAGACCGGATTAATTTCCTCTTTCTGTCGAGGCCCACTTCACTTCTTCCCTTCACTATCAATGCCATCCTTGGCTGCCACGGCAGCGGCCATGGCAGCATCATCCTTCTCGTCTGTAGTCCAGTTCCAGCTCTGCTTCTTCACTGCCCAGCGTCTGCTTCTCCATTGCCCTCCATCTGCTACAGCAGCTACCTGCAAAAGCAACCAATTTCAGTAGAAAGTGTGCCATTTGATATAATTGTGATGTATGAATGAAATCCATCCTAAATGCAATGAATTATGCTTGAATGCAGCAGAAATATGGGTTAAATAAGGGGTAAAATATATAACTTTTACACACTCAACAGAGTGGAACCTTAACGAGTTTTGTTTCAGTTTTCCCCGTGTAACCCGTTCGAGTCGGTCTGTTGTCTAGACCGGGTCGAGGGGGTTACAAGTGCACTTGTAAAATTCATGCGTGGCCCTAGTGATGTAAGATGTCATTAGGGAGGAGTACGGTGAAGTAAGATACCACTGAAAAATTTATTGTTAGACCTCGGTGATGTAAGATGCCATCGTGAGTCTTGTGATTCTTTTAGATTCGGTGATGTAAGATGCCATCGAGTCTAATCCGTGTATCCGAGTAATGTAACCATAATTGCCATTATACTCTTGTGTTTGAAAGTTGAATGTTATCATGTTGGTGTTTGAGAGTCAGGCCATGTTGTTTATGTTGTAGCATTGCTTGATGTAAGATGCCAAACGTATGTTAGGTTGTATATAATCGTGTTGATGAATTCCCATGCTTGTGGATTTTGCTTTTAAATTTATAAATGGTTTTGTTAAAACTGCATTGTTGTTGTTGTGGTTTTGAGCACCACTCATTAAGCTTTATGCTTACACGCTCCTTTCCAACAATGCAGATCATTAGCGATCCGAGAAGCAAAGGAAGGCGAGGGAAAGACTCCGGTGATCGTAGCTTAAGCTCAAGTATGGTTTTTAAGTTGTAATAATGATTTAGCAATGTGAATACTTATTTTTGTGGTCAGGGAGGTGGTTGTAAACTCCCACGTGTTAGACCTTTTGCTACATGTTTTAAATGTTGATATCATGCTATGTTAAGGTTTGCTATGGCTTTTGGTTAATTGCCATGTGTTTTGGCTTGTTGATGTTTTTGAGCTAAAGTCTTATGAGCTTTTGAGGTTGAGATCCATGTTTGTGTGTATGCATGTTTGAAGCCCGTTTTTAGGGTGTTTTTCCTCTAGATTGTTTGCTTAACATGTTACCATGTGGTTTGTGATCTTTCGGGGTAAGTTTGAGAACGTTTGGGGATGCCAAAATGCATTTTCGGGCCAATCTTTGTCCAGGCGTTTCGGAACATCTGGTATGTTTCGGAATGAACAGACTTTTGGAGCACTCGTATCGGAACAAGGGTGGTGTCGTTTCGGTACGTTTTGCCACTGGAGGCTCCCGTTTCGGAACCAAGAGGGACATTCCGGAACAACCTAGTTTTTGCTTTTTGCTGAGAGCCCGCATTTCGAAACATGCAGCTCTGTTTCGAAACACAGGTACTTAAAGTGGTTAAAAGACATCTTTGAAAGTTTCCAAATGTTATGTTTTAGTCCCTAGTGCTTGTATGCTTCCTAAATGAGTTATATGTATTGTTTTGAGTTGGTTTCGTCTCGGGTGTTTGAAACTTGAGTAATAAACTATTTGGTAAGGTTAAGTTACCTTTTTGCCCCTGTTTAGTGTGGTTTTTGCGAAATGGTCCTTTGTAACTGTTTGTCTCCAATTGGATATCCAATTGATGTCCGATTGAGGCGTTGTTTCCTCCGTTGTGACCCTTAACACCATAGGACTGTTAAATTGTATTTAGACAAGATAAATTTTAATCTAGGGTTGTTAATCGGAGGGAAATTCTTGAACTTTTCTCTGGTTATCCCCGTGTAACTCTCCCGATTCGGTCTTGCGACTAGACCGGGCCGAGGGGGTTACATTTTTTCTTTTTCACATTTATTTTAATAATTTCATATATATATATATATATATATATATATATATATATATAAAAGATTGAATCGAATTCTTTAATTTAATTAATAATTTTACTTTTTAATTGAATATCCTAATTCAATGATTATATTAAAATTAAAAAAATAAATTATATTACAATTTTAAAATTATATAAAAATAAAAATATATAAACTCAATCATAATATACATTAACTATATTAAAAGTTTTAAATTATACTCAAAACTTATTGATAGAAATTTTTAATTATATTAAATATTTTAATATAATATTTGTAATCATTGAATTAAAATATTTAATAAAAATTTAAATTATTAATTAAATTAAAGAACTTGATTCAATATTAATAATTAGAGTAAATTCATCCAATCGGGTGATGACACTTTTTGTATATGATTGGCTGGTTAAATTTATTTAATTAAATTAAAATTAGGACCAAATTGAAATGATAGATAATTAATAGGGACCAAAAGTGTAACTATATAAATTTCCGTTAACTGTCACGTCTCCTCCTCCGTTAGGTTTTAACGGCTGGTGGTCAAAATATGAGCACTTTAAAAGTTCAATTGTCTGATTGACGAGTTGCTTAGTTGGTGATAATATAAGAACGATCAGATAATTCGATGGTCACATGTGTAATTTACCCTTAAAAAATCAAAATTTTATTAAAGATTATCTGTTTTCTCTTCTTTAAGTAAAAAATATTATCATATATCAAAGGGAAAACAATTATTAAGGTTATCAAAAGTTATCAAATTTATAATAAATGTTATCAAAATTAATAATTATGTTAAAAAATATTAAATTATATACCGACAATTAGTTGATTTAGTAGGCTGAGAGACATTAGATCCATTAAGCCAAATCAGAGTTCCAAATTTTAACGTAGTAAAAGAATTAAATTATATTAGGGAGGTTGCCGCATAATTTGTCTATGTTGTATTCGATCCGGATTTATCGAGTTAAATATCGATGATCATATTATAAAATATACCATAGGTTACTAGAATCATTACAAAGATCAGTGAAATAACTATTATTGTAAAGGAAAACAAAACCGTTGAAGAGATTATCAAAATAATATTAAAAGTAGTCAAAATAAAAATATATATTGTCAAAATAATCAAAAAGGAAAATTATTTGTAAGTCCCAGCGTAACATGCACTATTATTAAAATAAAACCTAAATTGAAAACTGATGGATAAATAAAAAAAGTTCATATATAATTTATAAAGCATTAGAGGGAACAAATCAAAGAGTATGAAGTCAAAAATAAAATAAAAATACATAATAAAAGAAAAAGTAGGGTGAAATAATAATAAACTTCAGGATGGAATGGGATGAATGTGAACTATGGAAACGAGAATCGAATATTAAAATTGGAATTAAGGTCTTTTCTTTTCAGGGTTTAGGATTTGACCCCTCAAATGCTTGGACTTTCTATGAGCTAAGTATTAATTTTCTTTGCTCGGAGGCTATAAACAAAACAATTACATTTCTTTCTCTTTATCAGAAACTACAGTCCAAATGCATTCTTATTACGGTGTTTTGTTGCTTAGTAGTTTAGAATATTTGGGAAATTTTCAAACTTTGATAAAAGTGATTCTGATCCACTGCTTAACCAATAAAAATTCAGATCCATTGAATTAGTATGCACATTTTCTTTGAACCCAAATTATCTAGGAATAACAACATTTTCTTTTTCAACAAGACCGGTTCAAATTTTTTTTAATTACTATACACATTTTGAATTCAAAATATTAAATATACGATTCAATGAAACTAACAATTTTATTAATATATAATTTGTTGGTGGAAAAAGTAAGACAGTGGTAGTTGTTGGCGTTTTGGACGATTTGTGAATACTATGGATTCACTTAGCCAAATCTTACTTGAGGAAGAAGATGATCTTCCCTATAGTTACGTTGGGGGAGATCTAACGAGCTTGTCAACTCTATACTTTATACGATATGATAGGTGCATCAGAGTAGCTTTGACTGTCAGTTAATAGAGCTGGCTTGGTGGGCCAGGAAGATTTATTGGTTACCTTACCGGCACAATTACTTCCTCAATAATGATGTATTCGGAAGATTCTGAATGTTCTTAGGATCCTATGTCTACTTGTTAGAAAATTGATAATCCAAAAGAACATAACAATAAAATTCAAATAACGATATTTATTATTGAATCAAACATATCATAAAAATAAATACAAGAATATTCAAATTAAATTGAATATTAAAAACAGTAATGGAACCTTTTACTTGTATCCAGACAATAATTAGAATAAGTAGATTCGTTGAAGCATGTGTAACACACCATTTTCTTAAAACATATTCGTCCACTCCTATGGTGCTTGAAAAACATGGAATGTCTATCTCCCACGACATAACAACGGAATGAGCACAATAGTAGCATGTTTGTAATGATCAGTGAACCGTAACCTCATCTTCTCCTATCACCGAAAATAGTTTCGAAAATCACATGGTAAAATAGTAGAAAAATCTTTGTGTTTTGTGTTAAACCCAATATATTTACACGTATATATAGTTTTCTTATACAAGTTTTATTGGTAATAAAATTAGTGAATTTAAATGCGACATTATTGTTGATTTTTCTGAATATATTCTTTTGTGAATTAGATAGCATTATCAAAATAATATCCAAATTAAAAGAGCCATTTATCCTTCTAAGTGAAAATATTCAAAAAGATTATCAAATTAATATCCGAATAAAAGAGTCATTTATCCTTTTAATTCAGAATATTCAAAAAGATTATCAAAATAATATCAAAATTAAAGGATCCAGTTATACTTTTAATTTAGAATATTCAAAAGGATTATCAAAATAATATCTGAATTAAAGAAACTATTTATTCTTTTAATTCAAAATATTGAAAAAGATAATGTCATATTTATGGAAAATTTATTTCGTAGTGGGCTAAAATATTCGCATGCCCTCAAATACTCGACCAATTCAGACATTCATGTCATCCATCTAATATCAACTTAATTCATTCTATAATCCCCATGTTGGGTCTTGTATTTAAACATATTCTATACTTGGTACCCATCAATATGGGATATAAGCTTCCCCCTTTTCCCTTCTCAATTCACAATTAGCCTACTTTGAACATCAATTTTCCATTCATCACTCAACCATTTTGAGCATATGAGATATTGTTGTAAATTTCTTATGGAGTAGAATATAAAATCATAATTTTTATTATTCAAATATCCACCTATGCCCAATGAAAATATGTCTCAAAGTTTCCATAATTTCCAAACAATACACAACATGAATGAAATTGATAATTTTATCAAAAACATTTTGACTCAATGTGATGATAGAATCTACGATTGATAGATGCATAGGATAGGTAGGTGTCCACCCTTGAACCTTCCATTGTGAAAGTATATTTACTTTACTGGTTGACCAGTAGATTTAATGTCCTTGAATTGTTCTGTCATTTGTGTAAAAGATGATATACCTCACACAACTAACTCTATGGCGAGGTTTTTAGTTCTCATGAGTATGTTCATATAACCATGAACATCGTCCTGGTTCTACAAGAGTTTGAGAGAACTATGCCCTAATAGTCTCCTTGAAGCGGCCTCACTTCACTGTCACATATGTGACTTATGTTGTTTGGCTCACCGAAACACACAATGGTCATGAAAAGCATTGCTTAACCTATTCATTTTTTATCATTATTTACATCATAAGAATGTACTTGGGGAAAAGAACCCCTATAGTGACCGTACAAAGTCTATGCAAGTAGGTTTTCCATTTGAACCTAGATCTTGGGATATCCAGTCAACTAGGTATGGTTTTCCTTCATACAACGCCTTAAATTTCCATGGGCTTTAGTCACATTCCTTTCCATGTTTTCTCAACTTGATCTCAGTTTTAACCCTTTGGTTAGCGGATCTATAATGTTATCTTTGATCTTACAAAATCAATAGAGATAATTCTATTTGAGATCAGTCATCTAACAATATTATGTTGACGATGGATGTCTCGACTTAATACATAAAGCTCTTTGCTCTACCAATGGTTGTTTGGTTATCGCAATATATGTATATTGTGGGCACAAACTTTGGCCTTTCAAGAATATTCTCCAAGAAATTTTGAATCCATTTAGCTTCTTCTCCAGACCCATCTAGAGCTACAAACTCGAATTCTGTTATAGATCTAGTTATAACCATTTGTCTTGAGGATTTCTATGACACAACTCCTCCCGAAGTGAAAATATATCCAATTGTGCCTTTCGTATCTTAAATATCGAATATTCAATTAGAATCAGAGTATCCTTCTAAAACAACATGATCTCTGGAATAATGTAATCTGTAGTTTGTGTATTCTAAGATATCTCATTACCCTCACAACCACTTTCAAGTGGTTTTCCCCCAGATTGCTAGTGAATATGCTTAAACTACTCATGGTATAAGCAATATCAAGTCTAGTGCAACTCATGAGGTACAATAGACTACCTATGACCCTTGCATATTTCACTTGGTCAGCATTTTGACCTTTGTTCTTAGACAAATTTTGGCTCATATCTATTGGAGTTCTGGCTATACTAGAATCATCTTTTCCAAATTTCTCAAGAATCTTGTCCACATAGTGTGACTGAGTCAATATGAGACCTTTAGGTTACCGTTTGATTTGAATACCCAAATTTTTATCAGCTAGTCTCATATCTTTCATGTCAAACCTTAAATTTAAAATGTCTTTGGTACATTTTACCATTTCATTATTGTTTCCAATAATGAGTATTTTATGAAACATACATACAATGATAAATCCAATGTCGGTAGTTTTGACATACACACATTTGTCACAATCATTAATCTTAAAGACGTTTGTCATCATGACACTCTCAAACTTCTCATGTCATTGCTTTGGTGCTTGTTTAAGTCCATACAAAGGCTTCACCAATCTACAAACTTTCCTCTCTTGAGCTAAAACTACATGACCCTTAGGTTGTTACATGTAAATTTCTTCATCAAGCTCTCCATTTAGAAAAGTTTTTTTAACATTCATTTGATGTACTTCTAGATTCCGAAAAGCGCCGAATGCGATTATCATCCTTATGGAGGTTATTTTTTATATAGGAGACTATGTATCAAAATAGTCAATGCCTTCTTTTTCTCAATAACCTCTTATAACCAATATGGCCTTGTACTTATAAATTGTTCCATCTGCTTTCATTTTCTGTTTGAAGATCTATTTATAATTTAATGGTTTAATTCTAGGAGAAAAATCCACTAATTCCCACATATGGTTTTGCATGATTAAATCAATTTTACTTTTAATAGCATCCTTCCAAAAGGTTCCTTCGGATGAATGTATAATATCATTATGCGTTTGAGGTTCAACCTCTAGCATAAAGGTTAGAAAATTTGATTCAAAGGATTTTTCTACCCTTGCTAATTTACTTCTTGGTCAATTTTAGTTTCAGCCTTATGTTGATCATCTGAACTATCTTCATCAATTGTCTTTAAAGTTTGTTTCGTTGAACTTCGACCAACTTCCCTAGCTTTGCAAATGAATACATGTTCAAAGGAGGCATTATTTTATTCCATTATCATATACTTGTGAATCACAAGGTTCTTTGATTCGTACACAAGAAATTGATATATGTTGCTATGATCTACGTAGTCAATGAAAATACAATCCATTGTTTTGGGGATCTATTTTTATTTGCTTCGTTATTGTGATAATTACCTTTGCAAGACACCCTCACATTTTCAAGTAGTTGTAGAAAAGTTTTATTCTTTTCCATAAATCATATGGTATCTTGTCTCTTTTGTTGTGAGAAATCTTATTTAAAAGGTAATTAGCTGATAAAAAGGTTTCCCCCACATGTTATGCACGTTTTGAAGTTTCAGTTCTTTTTAGAAGTCATCTTCAAAATTAGTACCATCATTACTCATAGAGAGCTTCTCCCCATCTTAATTATTTTATTAAGTTTAAGTTTCAACATCATGCTTATAAAGAACAATTTTTTCTATAGTTTAATCTTTTGCTTTTAAGCAAATACACATAGCGCTAGTTTGGGCACGACAATATTTTGTCATAACATTAACCTCGTTTGGAAGCCTACGTTCTGAAGACGTGTACCTCATCTTATGGCAATTTAAACATTTCCTTATTAAAATTGCTTCTTGAACACTTTGCCCTTTTGATCTCCTATGAGACCTAGTATACAGTTTGTTTTCTTGAATTCCTTCTTGATTTTCACATTTTCCCTTGCAATATTTGTCTTAACAATATTTGTCATAACAACATTTGAAGGTGATGGCAACATTTTTAGTAATCAAAAATCTGAAGAACGAATTAAAAGATATGCAATTTTTAGTAAATGGGTTGATAAACTGTCTAGTATGGGACATATTTGAATCTTGCATTTGTAGTGCATATAAAAACTTGAATTGAATGATTTGAATGCATTCTAATGGATGGTTATGCATGTATGATTTATTAGAGGAACAAAAGATTGAAGATCTTGAGGAGAAAAGATTGGTAGAGCCATCAAAGAAGAGGAATAGAGGGATTGTCATCCACACTCCTTAGTACCTAGAGCTTGGAGTACAATGAGTGTAACTTCCCTTAGGGTTAGGACCTAGGTCCTAACCATCCTTTTATTTCATAATTATCATGTAATTGGACTAAATTTATATTTGGTAATAGGGGAAGAAGAGTAAATTGGTTGGAAACTTGTTTGATGCCATGAATTGGTTACTAGATTGCTAGGCTTAGGCTAGTTCATGTGAATCGCTTCGAAATGCCGAGGTAAGTTTACGACACGCTGCTTGCTGGATGCAACGTACGTAATTGCATGCATATAACATGTACCTTGAGTGATATGCTGGATTTGGATGATCACATGATACTAATGTTTGTTATACGATAGGAAGTATGATTGGCATGCCTTAGAAAATTCGGTTACATGATTTGAATGATATGAATGTTGCTATACGACATGAAGTATGATTGATATGCTTTAAAAGATTTGATTTCATGAAGTTATCATATGTATTAAAAGTTTGTTACATGAATTCAAATGTTAATTGAAAGCTAATAATGCCTTGGTTACTAGTTTGTTTAGGTAGAACGGCATGCCTTAGAGTCTAGAGCTCTTTGATACTTTAGGTATCTTTCATACGAGTACTTTGTGTGCCAAAATGTTCATACGGGTACTATGTATGCTAATTTTCATACGGGTACTTTGGTGCCAATTTCATTCGAGTACTTAGTGTTCTAAATCTTCATACGGGTACTTCGTGTACCAATTTGTGACTCGATTACCTAGTCCAACCGAAATACTGAGGCAATAATGATTTCATAAGACTTATCAAATGAAGAATGTTTAGCATGTGAAAATATATATGAAAGCATGAGTACATGTAATTGCCATGAAAATTTATGTGATTTGTCATGGTATGATTATAAGTGACTGGAGTGAAATGTTTACATGTGATTTTACTATGAAAGCATGCCTTTTGAAATTGGGTATGATATGTATAAGTTAAGTAAGTTTCTATAGCATGCATGATAATATGAATTAGGAAGCATGCTTGTTTTACCTTGGTTTCAAATTAGTTATATTGACTTGGTTGATTTTGTAACACCCCAATTTTGGGCTTAGAAGTTTTGGGTTTGGACCGGATCGGTCGGGTTGCGGTTCGAATATAAAAGGGTGATTTTAGGAAAGCCTAGTTCGGGTTGCATTAAAAATATAGAAAAATATCTTAAAATCTTCTTTTATTATATATAAGAGGATGGTGAAATCAATTTTACAAAATAAGTTTTGGAAGTGTGACATTTTGGTTTAGTGACTAAAATGTAATTTTCGAAAACTTGGTGACTGTTTTAAAAAGGATTGAAACTTTGAATCTTTAAGGAGCTATTTACCCAAGAAGAGTTTCTCCAGATTTTTCTAAATAATAATCAATTTATTAATGGCTTTAATTAAAGGAAAAAGGGAGGGAAAAAGATATTTTGTCATAACTAACTTTTCTCTAAAATTTCCATTTCTTTTCTCTCAACTTTTCTCTCAACCCAAACACTTTTCTCCAGAAAATTTCCCTCTGATTTTGACATTCAAAGATGAGATTTCAACTTCCTTTTGATCTCTAATCATTTCTACATCAAAGCCTTAGCATTTGCTTATTGAATTTTCAAGAATCTTGGTTCCAAAAAGGGAGAAACTCACATTTAGAGGTATGAACGTCCTTCTCCTCTAAATACTCAGTTCTTTACTGAAATTCCCAAGTTCTCAATCCTTGATTTGTGTTTTAATAAAGGTTTTGTAGTTGTGTTCTTGATCTTGGCTTTAAAATGCAAGATTTGGTTAATTTTTGATGAAATTCGTATGAAATGATTGGGCACTGTTTTGAGGTGTGTTTTTAATGTAATTTGGATGTGTAATTGATGAGAAATTGATGTTTAATCAATGCAATCCCGAATAGGTTGATTTTCCTAAGTTTTGCTTGAGTTTTTGATGGTTTTTGGGGTGATCTCAGTGATCTGCTATAGCTGGAGGTATAAGGACGTGATTAGATCCTTTTTGGATGTTAATTGAGGTTTAAGAATGATTGGAATTGATGGATCATGGCTGGGTAATGTTGTGGAGTTGTTTGGATGTGTTTTCGGTTGTGTTTGGTGGCCGAAATGTGAGCGTTGATGTGAGCAGCGAGTTTAGATGTCTTGGTTGAGGATATTAATGCATGATGGTGCATTAATCTACTGTTTTGATGTGTTTAAAACAGGGGAGACATCTTCTGATCCTTGTGGTGTTGATCCGGAAGCTTGATTGGTGTTTCAGCAAGTGGCGAAACGGAAATCGGTGAGTGAAGTTTGGTTTTCAGCTTTGAAACCAATGTTTTGAAGGTTTTGGGAGCTTAGTTTAAGTCTAAACAACTTAGCTAAGCTCAAGAGTAAGTTTTCGGAAAAACTCTCTTGTTGATGAACCATGAATTGGTTGAATGCAATGTGATTTGTTTGCATGTTTAAATTCTGTTTTTGAAAGCATATTTTAGCATGCTTATTGCTGGTTTTATAAGCCATGTATCGAAGGATGCTCTAGGTAAGGGATCCTTGGTTTGTACATTGATAAATGTGGTTTTGATGCATATTGATGCATGATGATAAATGGCTTTATTAAATGCTTTAAAACAGTGGATTGATGTTGTTAAATGTTGTATATTGGAAAGTGATGTGGTTTGTCTAAAAGTACTTGAATCGGATATAGTTAGCCAGCTATAGGATTGGGTGCACCGTGAATAAAGTCGCCTTGGATGTTGAGGGGTTGTGATTGGACCATGCTCCATCCAAGTACACTAACGAGATGGTTAAGAACACCATGGTGGTTAAAAGTCCATGAGTGGGTCTTGTGTTAAGGTCATCATGGTGGTTAAAATTCCATGTGTGGACCTTGTGTATTGTTAAGGTCTAAATGGTGGTTAAAATTCCATGTGTGGACCTTGTGTTTGGTAAGATCACAATGGTGGTTTAAAGTCCATGTGTGGATCTTGTGTTGTATGTCCCGTGATCTCGTTAGTGATGTTATACAACTACCAATGAGTGATGTGGAGGGGTTGTGATTGTACCATAGTCTCCATCACAGGTGTTGAGGGGTTGTGATTGTACCATGCTCCACCTTGAGATTGGTAGTGTGTATGAAGCGTAGGGACAACGCTTGTAATCCGCGTATACGATTGTGATTGTGAATTGTCGATTGTGTTTGGAACTTGTTTATGATTATCACTTGAAAGCCAATATTACATGTTAATGAATGGAAGCATGAAATGCTTGGTTTATGTACATATGTGCATGATGGTTTGTAGCTTGAACTAAAGGTTTTGAAAAGGATTTTTATAAATGCATTATTGTGATAGTTTAAATGAGCATTCCTCACTAAGCTATATGCTTACGCTCTCTCTTTTCTTAAACCAATAATGCAGAGCATTGAAGTGCTTAAGGGCAGCAAGGGGGTCAAGAATCCAAGTGAAGAACTAAGCTCATGTATGGTGAATATTTTCATAACTTGTTTAGCTTTTGGCATTTGGCAATGGGGAACCTATGTTGTTGTTTTGGGAGATGTTTTGGACTCCTTAAGTTGGTTTTATGCTTTGATATTGTTGGAACTTGTAAATGGCCTTTATGAGGATTGTTTGGTGTTTTGGTGTTTGAATGGTTTTTCAATATAGGATGCATGCCTATAGAATTGGGGCTTTCCTTGTTTGATGCCATGTTTACGAATTGTTGATGCCATTAAGTTCCTTGAGTATATGATGACTTGCCGGTATAATTTGAGGGTCTTTTGAATGCGTTTGATGGGTCAATTGTGATTTAAACGAGCAAAATTTCTGCAATCTGGGCAGCCTGTTTCGGAACAGATGCTACCGTTTCGGAACAGAGGGCCTGAAATGGCCTAGGCGTTTCGAAACGGGCAGAGCCGTTCCGGAACAGTTTTGCCACTGCCAGGCCATGTTGCGCAACGGATTTCGGAACAGTCCCGCGTTTCGGAACGGATCATCCCTGTTCCGAAACACCCGACCATTGGGCACTGAAATTGACGGTTATATGTTTTGAAACCTTTGCGTTTTGGTCCTGAACTTGGTTCATGCAATTGAATGAGTTTGAGATGTCCGTTTGAGTTGAAATTTGGCAGAGAAGCATGAAACATGACTAATTTCATATTGGTAACTCAAAAGTTGGTTAAGTATTTATAATTTTCAGAATTTGCATTTTGGTCCCTAAACTTGTATGTTGTGCAATTGAGTCCCTGAATGTTATCCGATTGTCGTGGCTTTTGAATATGTTTGTCTCAAGTGTTCACCTAGGGTTGATTTGCATCTAGATAAGATTAAAAAGAAAAAAAAGGGTTGTTAATCAAGGTTGACTTTCGGGTTGACTTTGGTTTTCCCCGTGTAAACTTCTTAATTCGGTTCAACCGTCTGGGCCGGGTTAAGGGGGTTACATTTGGTGGTATCAGAGCTGAGTTCTCGAGTAATTGGGAATGGTTATGTGGGTGATGAGTGTGTGTATGCTTTGTATGCTTGTTGAATGAAAGCATGTTGTGTGAATTGTATGCATGGTACAATTGTGATGTATGCTATGGTGAAGCATGTTAGAGGGACCCATTGCCAAATCAAAGCTAATAAAATGAGTTGTTTTTAATTGGAAATGAGCTTGAGTACTTGGATTGCTTACCTTGCTGAGCCTGACTTTGTTATTTGCTTTGTGATTGCATTATTTAGTGAATGGGACCTCGTAGAGAAACGAGGGGTAATATGCGAGCTATGGCTCAAAATGAGAATGAAGAGAACGCTGAAAATGCGGTGGATTTACCTCCTCCACCTGGTGGTGGTGGTGCTGGGGGCGAAGGAGCTGGTGTTGCAGCTGGTGGTGGGGTCGCTGGACCTGAAGCTGGTCAGGGACAAGCTGTTCCTGACATGACAGTGTTGATTCAAGCTATTGCTGGAGCTTTTCGAGCAGCGGTAGCTGGAGCTCAAGGAGCTGGGCATCAAGGTGATGCTAGTGTTAGACTACCTTTGGAGCGTTTGCGCAGTCTGGGAGGAACTGAGTTCAGGGGTTTGTCTGCTAAAGGTTCTGAGTCTTGGTTGGAGAGTACCAAGAGAATCTTGGGACAAATGAATTGTTCTGATGTGCAGAAGTTGGGCTGTGTGGTATCATTGTTGCAAGACGATGCATACACTTGGTGGACAACCACTATCTCCGGAATGGAGGATGCTGATGTGACATGGACGTTCTTTCAAAACATTTTCAAGAGAAGGTATCTGGGTGTGAGGTACTTGGATGAAAAGAAGAGGGAATTCATGTCTCTTACCCAAGGGAGTATGTCTGTGGCTGAGTATGAGGTTCAGTTTGTCCGATTCAGTCAGTATGCACCTGAGCTTATCCCTGATGAGCGGGAGAGGTGTGAACGTTTCCGTTATGGTTTGGTGACGGATGTAAAGACTTATATGCTGGCTACTGAGTACACTGATTTTGATATGCTGGTTGGTAGAGCAAAGGACATTGAGTCGAGTTTGAGTTTATCTTCTAGAAGTGCTGGTTCTAGTGCTGGTAAACGAGTTGCTGAGTATAGTTCCGGCGGTGGACGGAACAAGAGGGGACATGATCGGAAGTATCAGTCTTCAGCTAGGCGAGGTAGTGGGGGGCAAGGTGCGCCTGTTCAGGGAGACAAGGCTAGAGCTGATTCGAGCACATGTTGGACGTGTGGATCGCGTGGACACCTGAGGCGTGATTGTCCTCGAGCAGCAAGGGAGGTTCAGGCTCCTGTTGTGGCGGCTGGTAACTCGTGCTGGAACTGTGGATCAACGGATCACATGAGGAGGGAGTGTCCTCTGTTGGTCGGTGGTGGCCAAGGACGTGCTCCTAGAGTTGTTGCACCACAGAGAGGTCGTGGGCGCGGCCGTGGTAACTTCCAGCGTAGAGAGGATGGTGGAAGGAATGTGGCTCATGTTGTAGCTGTTCAGCCTGAGGGTGGTAGCCAGGCTAGAGTGTTTGCTCAGAGGGAGGGGAGGAATGACGCGGATGTGATCGCAGGTACTTTCACTTTGCAGTCCTTGTCATTACTTTCCTTGGTTGATTCTGGCTCTACACACTCATACATATTGCGTGAGCATGCTGAATTGCTTGGTTTGCCTGTTGAGTCTTTGGATGTTGGTATGCGGGTCACTAGTTCTTTTGGTGAGACTGTTGTGACTCGAAAGCTTTATAGAAGATGTCCCTTGGTTGTGCAAGATCATGTTTTTCATGTTGATCTTATGGAGTTGCCTTTCTATGGTTTTGATGTAATCCTTGGTATGGATTGGCTTGTTGAGCATCGTGCTGTGGTAGATTGTGAGAATAAGCGAGTTTCGTTGAAGCTTGCGGATGATTATGAGGTAGTTGTGGTTGGTGAGAATGTGAAGTTTCTTGCCAATGTGGTGTCTACATTGGAGGCGAGCCGGATGCTGAGGCAAGGTTGTGAAGCTTACCTAGCTTTTGTGATGAATCCTAGCTCTAAGGAGTTGCGTGTGCAAGATATCAGGACTGTGCGAGAGTTTCCTGGTGTGTTTCCGGAGGAGTTGCCTGGATTGCCTCCTAATCGTGAGGTGGAGTTTGGGATTGAGTTGTATGAAAACACAACTCCTGTGTCCATTACCCCTTACCGAATGGCACCTAAGGAGTTGAAAGAGCTGAAGACGCAACTGCAAGAGTTGCTTGATCGTGGTTTCATTCGGCCGAGTGTGTCACCTTGGGGTGCACCGGTCTTGTTTGTGAAGAAGAAGGATGGCACTATGAGAATGTGCATTGATTATCGTCAGCTTAACAAGTTGACTATCAAGAATCGGTATCCGTTGCCGAGAATTGATGATCTTTTTGATCAATTTCGGGGAGCAGCTGTGTTCTCTAAGATTGACTTAAGGTCAGGGTATTATCAGCTGAAGGTGAAGGATGTGGATGTGCCAAAGACAGCTTTCAGGACGAGGTATGGGCATTATGAGTTCCTTGTGATGCCGTTTGGTTTGACGAATGCTCCTGCAGCTTTCATGGACATGATGAATCGTGTATTTCATGAATACCTGGATAAGTTTGTGGTGGTATTCATTGATGATATCCTCGTGTACTCACGTACTGAGGAGGAGCATGAAGGGCATCTGAGAATTGTGTTGCAAGCTTTGTTGGAGAATCAGCTTTATGCCAAGCTGAGCAAGTGTGAGTTCTGGCTTAGAGAAGTGGTGTTTCTTGGTCATGTGGTTTCTGCTTAAGGGATTCGTGTTGATCCTCAGAAGTTTGAGGCGGTGATGAATTGGAAACCTCCTAAGTCTGTTCATGAAGTCCGTAGTTTCCTGGGTTTGGCAGGATATTATCAGAGATTCGTGGATGGGTTTTCCAAGATTGCTGCACCTTTGACGAAGTTGTTGCAGAAGGATGTTAAGTATAAGTGGACGGAAGCGAGACAGCAGGCTTTTGAGAAGCTTAAGGCCGCTTTGACGCAAGCTCCGATCTTGGTTCAACCTGAATCAAGGAAAGAGTTTGTGGTTTATAGTGATGCGTCCTATGTTGGTTTGGGATGTGTGTTGATGTAGGAGGGTAAGGTGGTGGCTTATGCATCACGGCAGTTGAAGGTGCATGAGCGCAATTATCCTACGCATGACATTGAGTTGGCTGCGGTGGTTTTTGCTTTGAAAATCTGGAGACATTATCTGTATGGTGAGAAGTGTACTGTGTACACGGATCACAAGAGTTTGAAGTATCTGATGTCCCAGAAGGAGTTGAATCTTAGGCAGCGACGTTGGGTGGAGTTGCTCAAGGATTATGATTTGGCGATCGAGTATCATCCGGGTAAAGCTAATGTTGTAGCGGATGCCTTGAGTAGGAAGGTAGCTGTTGAGTTGAGGGCTATGTTTGCCAGTTTGAGTATCTCGCGTGATGGTGGTCTTGTGGCTGAGTTGCAAGTGAAACCATCTTTGGTTCAGTTGATTAAGGAAAAGCAGTTGTTGGATGATTCTTTGGTGCCTCATGTTCAGGATATTGCGGAGGATAGGCCTTCGGATTTCTGTTTTAATGATGATGGAGTGTTGTGCTTTGGGAGTCGGATAGTAGTGCCCAATGATGCTGAGTTGAGGCGTGCTATTCTGACTGAAGGGCATAGTAGTCCTTTTTCTATGCACCCCGGTAGTACTAAGATGTATCGTGATCTTCGTGATGAGTACTATTGGGTGGGTTTAAAGAAAGATGTTGCTGAGTTTGTGAGCAAGTGCATGGTATGTCAGCGAGTTAAGGCTGAGCATCAGTTTCCTTCAGGGTTGTTGCAACCGTTGAGGATTCCTGAGTGGAAGTGGGAAAGGATTACCATGGATTTTGTTTCTGGTTTGCCTTTGTCGCCATCGAAGAAGAATTCGGTGTGGGTGATTGTGGATCGCCTGACGAAGTGTGCGCATTTCTTGCCTGTGCATACTACGTACACTTTGGATAAGCTTGCGGAGCTGTACATTGCTGAGATTGTGCGGCTGCATGGTGTGCCAAAGTCGATTGTGTCGGATAGGGATCCGAGGTTTACATCGCGTTTCTGGCAGTGTTTGCATCAGGCTTTGGGTACACGGTTGAATTTCAGTACATCTTATCATCCGCAGTCGGATGGACAGTCCGAGCGTGTTATTCAGGTTTTGGAGGATATGTTGAGGTGCTGCGTGATTGAGTTCCAGGGCTCTTGGGAGAAACATTTTCCTTTGGTGGAGTTTGCCTATAATAATAGTTATCAGGCAAGTATTCAAATGGCACCTTATGAAGCTT
The DNA here is from genome assembly GCA_030270665.1 of Hibiscus trionum. NCBI lineage: Eukaryota > Viridiplantae > Streptophyta > Magnoliopsida > Malvales > Malvaceae > Hibiscus > Hibiscus trionum. The sequence goes on along the minus strand of BSYR01000057.1, from coordinate 22,600,865 downwards.
TGTACGGGAGGAAGTGTAGGACTCCTCTGTGTTGGGCTGAAACGGGTCAGAAGTTGGTTTCGATGCCAGCTTTGTTGAAAGGAACCACCGAGAAGGTGAAGCTCATATGTGAGCGCTTGAAGGTAGCTTTTGATCGGCAAAAGTCTAATGCTGATTTGAAGCGTAAGGAGATTGAGTACGCGGTGGGTGACCGTGTGTTTTTGAGGGTTTCGCCTTGGAAAAAGGTGATGAGGTTTGGCCGAAAGGGTAAGTTGAGCCCTAGGTACATTGGACCATAGGAGGTGGTTGAGCGTGTGGGTCCTGTTGTGTACAAGTTGAGGTTACCGCAAGAGTTGGAGAAGATCCATGATGTGTTTCATGTTTCTATGCTTCGGAAGTATAGATCGGATCCTTCACATGTGATGCCTGTGGAAGAAGTGGAATTGAATCCGGATTTGACCTATGATGAGGAACCGGTGAAGATTCTGGATTCGGATAGTAAGGTTCTTCGAGGCAAGACCATTGAGTTGGTAAAGGTGTTGTGGAAACATCGTGGTGTTGAAGAAGCCACGTGGGAGCGGAAGGATGACATGTTGAAGCAATTTCCGTACCTCTTTCCTTCAGGTAAATTTCGAGGACGAAATTTCTTAAGGGGGGGAGAGTTGTAACACCCCAATTTTGGGCTTAGAAGTTTTGGGTTTGGACCGGATCGGTCGGGTTGCGGTTCGAATATAAAAGGGTGATTTTAGGAAAGCCTAGTTCGGGTTGCATTAAAAATATGGAAAAATATCTTAAAATCTTCTTTTATTATATATAAGAGGATGGTGAAATCAATTTTACAAAATAAGGTTTGGAAGTGTGACATTTTGGTTTAGTGACTAAAATGTAATTTTCGAAAACTTGGTGACTGTTTTAAAAAGGATTGAAACTTTGAATCTTTAAGGAGCTATTTACCCAAGAAGAGTTTCTCCAGATTTTTCTTAATAATAATCAATTTATTAATGGTTTTAATTAAAGGAAAAGGGAGGGAAAAAGATATTTTGTCATAACTAACTTTTCTCTAAAATTTCCATTTCTTTTCTCTCAACTTTTCTCTCAAGCCAAACACTTTTCTCCAGCAAATTTCCCTCTGATTTTGTCATTCAAAGATGAGATTTCAACTTCCTTTTGATCTCTAATCATTTCTACATCAAAGCCTTAGCATTTGCTTATTGAATTTTCAAGAATCTTGGTTCCAAAAAGGGAGAAACTCACATTTAGAGGTATGAACGTCCTTCTCCTCTAAATACTCAGTTCTTTACTGAAATTCTCGAGTTCTCAATCCTTGATTTGTGTTTTAATAAAGGTTTTGTAGTTGTGTTCTTGATCTTGGCTTTAAAATGCAAGATTTGGTTAATTTTTGATGAAATTCGTATGAAATGATTGAGCACTGTTTTGAGGTGTGTTTTTAATGTAATTTGGATGTATAATTGATGAGAAATTGAGGTTTAATCAATGCAATCCCGAATAGGTTGATTTTCCTAAGTTTTGCTTGAGTTTTTGATGGTTTTTGGGGTGATCTCAGTGATCTGCTATAGCTGGAGGTATAAGGACGTGATTAGATCCTTTTTGGATGTTAATTGAGGTTTAAGAATGATTGGAATTGATGGATCATGGCTGGGTAATGTTGTGGAGTTGTTTAGATGTGTTTTCGGTTGTGTTTGGTGGCCAAAATGTGAGCGTTGATGTGAGCATCGAGTTTAGATGTCTTGGTTGAGGATATTAATGCATGATGGTGCATTAATCTACTGTTTTGATGTGTTTAAAACAGGGGAGACATCTTCGGATCCTTGTGGTGTTGATCCGGAAGCTTGATTGGTGTTTCGGCAAGTGGCGAAACGGAAATCGGTGAGTGAAGTTTGGTTTTCAGCTTTGAAATCAATGTTTTGAAGGTTTTGGGAGCTTAGTTTAAGTCTAAACAACTTAGCTAAGCTCAAGAGTAAGTTTTCAGAAAAACTCTCTTGTTGATGAACCATGAATTGGTTGAATGCAATGTGATTTGTTTGCATGTTTAAATTCTGTTTTTGAAAGCATATTTTAGCATGTTTATTGCTGGTTTTATAAGCCATGTATCGAAGGATGCTCTAGGTAAGGGATCCTTGGTTTGTACATTGATAAATGTGGTTTTGATGCATGATGATAAATGGCTTTATTAAATGCTTTAAAACAGTGGATTGATGTTGCTAAATGTTGTATATTGGCAAGTGATGTGGTTTGTCTAAAAGTACTTGAATCGGATATAGTTAGCCGGCTATAGGATTGGGTGCACCGTGAATAAAGTCGCCTTGGATGTTGAGGGGTTGTGATTGTACCATGCTCCATCCAAGTACACTAACGAGATGGTTAAGAACACCATGGTGGTTAAAAGTCCATGAGTGGGTCTTGTGTTAAGGCCATCATGGTGGTTAAAATTCCATGTGTGGACCTTGTGTATTGTTAAGGTCAAAATGGTGGTTAAAATTCCATGTGTGGACCTTGTGTTTGGTAAGATCACAATGGTGGTTTAAAGTCCATGTGTGGATCTTGTGTTGTATGTCATGTGATCTCGTTAGTGATGTTATACAACTACCAATGAGTGATGTGGAGGGGTTGTGATTGTACCATAGTCTCCATCACGGGTGTTGAGGGGTTGTGATTGTACTATGCTCCACCTTGAGATTGGTAGTGTGTATGAAGCGTAGGGACAACGCTTGTAATCCGCGTATCCGATTGTGATTGTGAATTGTCGATTGTGTTTGGAACTTGTTTATGATTATCACTTGAAAGCCAATATTATATGTTAATGAATGGAAGCATGAAATGCTTGGTTTATGTACATATGTGCATGATGGTTTGTAGCTTGAACTAAAGGTTTTGAAAAGGATTTTTATAAATGCATTATTGTGATAGTTTAAATGAGCATTCCTCACTAAGCTATATGCTTACGCTCTCTCTTTTCTTAAACCAATAATGCAGAGCATTGAAGTGCTTAAGGGCAGCAAGGGGGTCAAGAATCCAAGTGAAGAACTAAGCTAATGTATGGTGAATATTTTCATAACTTGTTTAGCTTTTGGCATTTGGCAATGGGGAACCTATGTTGTTGTTTTGGGAGATGTTTTGGACTCCTTAAGTTGGTTTTATGCTTTGATATTGTTGGAACTTGTAAATGGCCTTTATGAGGATTGTTTGGTGTTTTGGTGTTTGAATGGTTTTTCAATATAGGATGCATGCCTATAGAATTGGGGCTTTCCTTGTTTGATGCCAAGTTTACGAATTGTTGATGCCATTAAGTTCCTTGAGTATATGATGACTTGCCGGTATAATTTGAGGGTCTTTTGAATGCGTTTGATGGGTCAATTGTGATTTAAACCAGCAAAATTTCTGCAATCTGGGCAGCCTGTTTCGGAACAGGTGCTACCGTTTCGGAACAGAGGGCCTGAAATGGCCTAGGTGTTTCGAAACGGGCAGAGCCGTTCCGGAACAGTTTTGCCACTGCCAGGCCATGTTACGCAACGGGTTTCGGAACGGTCCCGCGTTTCGGAACGGATCATCCCTGTTCCGAAACACCCGACCGTTGGGCACTGAAATTGACGGTTATATGTTTTGAAACCTTTGTGTTTTGGTCCTGAACTTGGTTCATGCAATTGAATGAGTTTGAGATGTCCGTTGGAGTTGAAATTTGGCAGAGAAGCATGAAACATGACTAATTTCATATTGGTAACTCAAAAGTTGGTTAAGTCCTTATAATTTTCAGAATTTTCATTTTGGTCCCTAAACTTGTATGTTGTGCAATTGAGTCCCTGAATGTTATCCGATTGTCGTGGCTTTTGAATATGTTTGTCTCAAGTGTTCACCTAGGGTTAATTTGCATCTAGATAAGATTAAAAAGAAAAAAAAGGGTTGTTAATCAAGGTTGACTTTTGGGTTGACTTTGGTTTTCCCCGTGTAAACTTCTTAATTCGGTTCAACCGTCTGGGCCGGGTTAAGGGGGTTACAGATTTGCTGGGATTGGACTATGATAAGTATGTTAGTAGGTAAAATAAATAAGAAACATTTGAAGGTGAAAATCGATATAGTCATGTGTTTGGCTAAGTCCTAAATCAAAAGCTTGTCAGTATTAAATGGATAGGTCTAGGTGTTACCTCACTAAGTACACTTTGTACTTATCACTCGAATTTGTCTTCTTCCCAAAATTTCAGGTATCTTGGATTTTGAGCTATCTCAACGTTGATCTAGCTAGTTCGTCACAAGCAAGAACAAAGTATGGTATTTTGATGATGTTTGCATCTCTTAGGGGTGGCATAGATGTATATACTAGTATGCATTTTGGCATTTTGGGACGTTTTGTATACATTAGTTAAGTTTTGGTTTGTAATTAAAGTAGCTAATGGTAGCTTAATCATATGTTATGGCTATATGGTTGATTTGAATCATAAAGAATGGTTATATGTTATACATATGGATAATATGGTTAGCATGAGATGCAAAGATAGGTAAGAATCTTGATTAAATTGGTTAACATGAAATTGACTTGAAAATTTGTTAGAAAATGTTAGACATAAACATGTGTTAAAATGGCTTATATAATGGTAAAATATATGTGATAAGTTGATTAGATTAGGTGTGCTTGTATTTGATTACTAAATAGAATGTATGTAGGAATATATTTTTAAATGAGATGGTATGTCTACTTAAGCTAAGTATTTCGAATGACTTGTATGCTTAGGGTTGATATTTTCTTTCAGGTTAAATGTATGTAGTCGAATGGCATGTGAATAAATATGGAATTCGAATGACTTATAAGATATTGGAAGTAATAATGTATTTGTAATTGGTTTGGTAATTTTGATTGCTTAATACCATTAGGTACCGAATATGTTTAGTGTACTAGAGTAATAGTATGTAAGTATAAATGGTCTTGTAATGGTGAAATGAATCAATATGTTAAGGAAGATTTTATGTGAACTTAAATGGGTTAAGTTCCTTATATGCCAAGTGATATAAGTTATCAAGTTTACAAGTCAAAATTTATTAAGTTAAAAATTTAAATTGTCCTGAAATTTGACTTATCTTGGTTATTTGGATAGCCAAATTGGTTAGGTCCTTAATATGTAATTATAGAAAACTTATAATAAAGTCTTAAACTTTTAATAATCTTGCTTAGTTTAATTTGGTAACAGTCCTTGCTCCTAAACCGGGTAAGGGGCGTTACATTTTGTGGTATCAGAGCCTTAGATATAGATTCTTGGATTGAAACGAATGTGCATGCATCATATAGGATTGAACTATGCCACCTTGGAATTGTATACCATATGTGCTTGTGTTCTTGCTTATCTAAACCTTTTCTTTGTTTACCCATTTGTAGAATGCTCGAAACACCAAAAGGTCGGGACAATGAAAGGGCTCCTCTAATGAAGGGGACAATGTGAGGATGGAACCAAATCCTCTACAAGAACAAGATCAACCTGCGGTAGAAGCTATCCATGAGCAGGAAGCCCCTGCTATCCAAGCTGTTCAAAGGGAATGTCTCTTAAGCATGAAGGAGATGTTTCATCAGTTAGTGTCTAACCTTAGACAAGACTGCCCTATTGCTCATGCTCTTGTTGTTGCTGTACCAAGCAGGGCCCCTATTGATAAACTTGCTCAATGTCGAGCCTTTACCTTTACCGGTGTCAGTGAGGAAAAGCCTGAAGAATCTGAACAATGGTTAGAACGTACCACTCAGATTCTAACTAAACAGTTGCAATGCACGGATGAGCACAAGCTGGAATGTGCTATCTCACTTCTAGCTGACGAGGCCTTAAGTTGGTGGGAAACTATGACCTTGACTGTTCCTATCGACTCGGTCACCTAGGATTTCTTTGTGGAAGAGTTTAAGAAGAAGTATGTTAGTGAGCAGCATCTATTCGAACGTCGAGATCGATTCTTGCATCTTAAGCAAGTAACAAGCCCATAGAGCACTATGTGGCTGAATTTTGCAAATACTACAAATATGGTGCATAATACATTAAGACTAAGAAGCAGAAGTGTCAAAAGTTCGTTGAGGGCTTGAATGATGAGATGAGTCCTATGTTCACAGCCTTGGGAATCACTGATTTCCAAATTCTTGTTAATCGGGCTATTGCAACCGAGGCTAAGATGAAAGCAGCTGAAGGAAGAAAGGGTGGAAATCGAAATGAAAAGAAGTATAAACGGGAGGACCAGTATGATTGTAAGTAAAAAAAGCCAAGCAACAGAAGGAAGGCTCCTCGGCCTACTATCGTGAATTAAAGAATCTCTATATACTGAGACATCAGTCGATAAATAGACAATCAACCCTGGCTATCTCTGTTCATAGCATGAGGAATTCTAGAAAGACTCATGCTTGTCAATTCCGCCAAAAGCTTCACTATGGCCCATGTCGTTTTCAGAAGAAGTTATGTCATGCATGTGGTGGAGCTGATCACATCATCAAGGATTGCCCCCAGAATCCTAATAATAAAGCTACAGCTCAGTCTCGTGCCAATCCGAGTCCTGCATCTAAGAACAGAAATAAAGGTCCAAGACAAGCACAGTCGGGGAATCAAGGCAGTGGGAACGACCATCAGTTGGCTACCACATACCAGGAATCACGGCCCCCTGCTAGAAAGTACCACATCCGGTGTAGAGATGAGGAAGAATCTCCTAATGTGATTTCAGGTACTATTGAACTAAACTCAAGTCATGCCTATGCTTTGTTCGATTCGGGGTCTACCCATTCGTTTGTATTTTCATCTTTGGTTGATAAACTAGAACTGAAGCATGTACTAGTTAGATCTGGCCTAGTTGTTTCGAACCCCATAGTTGGGAACCTACCAATTAACTTGCTTTGTAAAGGTTGTTCAATAACTATTCGAAACATACCCTTTCCTATTGATTTATATGTGTTGCCCACTTGTGAATTCGATATAATATTGGAATTAGATTGGATGGGAAAACACCAAGTCTGGACTGATTGCTAGAATAGGAGGGGGTTTAGGAAAAGAGTCCATCTTACTTATCGATAGAAAACCTACCTCGATCTTTGCTACTATTATCTTACAAGATGAATATGAATTTGGATTAGCATCTATCCCTATTGTGTCTGAATTTGATGTTTTCCCGAGGAACCCCCTGGTCTTCCACCAACCAGAGAAGTGGAGTTCAGAATAGAGGTTCATCCTGGAACGAACCTGGTGTCCATTACTCCCTACAGGATGGACCAAATAGAATTGAAAGAACTCAAGAAACAACTTCAAGAGCTGCAAGACAAAGGATTCATCTGTCCTAGCTCTTCTCCCTGGGGTGCTCCAGTTTTGTTTGTGAAGAAGGATGGTACAATGAGGCTCTGTATAGAACTACCGGCAATTGAATCAGGTTACCATCGAAAACAAATACCCTTTGCCAAGAATAGAAGATCTATTTGATCAACTCAAGAATGTCGTGGTGTTCTCTAAAATTGACCTTCGATCAGGGTACTATCAAATGAGGGTGAAGGAAAAAAATGTGCCTAAGACTACTTTTAGAACTCGTTATGGCCATTTCGAATTCCTGGTGAAGCCATTCGGGTTGACAAATGCCTCGGCCGCATTCATGGATCTTATGAACATAATATTCAAGCCTCATCTCGATAAGTTTGTTGTTGTCTTTATTGATGACATACTTGTCTATTCCAGAAACAAGGAAGAAAATTCTGAACACCTCTGAATCATTTTGCAAACCCTTAGAGAACGTCAGTTATATGCCAAGTTTTTTAAATGTGAATTTTAGTTATCGGAGGTGTCATTCCTTGGCCATGTCATCTCGGCTGAAGGAATTAAAGTCGATGCCAGGAATGTACAAACTATATTGGACTGGAGACCTCCGAGGAATGTTGGTGAGGTCAGAAGTTTCCTTGGTTTAGCCGGGTACTATCGGAGATTTGTTAAGGGATTCTCCACTATTGCCTTACCCTTGACTAAACTCCTTCAAAAAGATCAAGTGTTTGAATGGTCGGAAAACCAACAAAGAAGTTTCGATCAGCTTAAGCAAGCTTTGACCCATGACCCTGTTCTTATTGAACCAGAATTAGGCAAGGACTTCAGTGTGTACAGTGATGCCTCACAATCAGGGCTAGGTTCTGTTTTGATGCAAGGAAATAGCGTGGTTGCATACGCATCAAGGCAATTGAAACCTCATGAGCTGAACTACCCTACTCACGATGTCGAATTAGCTGCCATTGTATTCGCTCACAAGATATGGAGGCACTACTTATATGGTGAGAAGTGTTACTTGTACTCCGATCACAAAAGCCTCAAGTATCTCCTGACCCAGAAGGATTTGAATTTGAGGCAGAGAAGGTGGATGGAGTTTTTGAAAGATTATGACTTAGTCATCGACTATCATCCTAGAAAAGCCAATGTGGTTGCAGATGCTCTTAGTCGTAAACCGATATTGGGTAAGCCAATTAAAAGCTTTGAAATCTTGAACACTTTCCTTGAATATTCGTACCTAACTTTATAAAATTTCCTTGTAGCCCCTAATGCGATCAATGCTCATCTACGAGTATATAAAAAACAATAATCCTTGTCTCGACTCCAAATTCAATCTAATTTGATTTCGAGAATCAAAGATCTTCAGCAATCTAATTCTGAGCTTCAAGTGATCTCAAAGCTTGATTCAAAAGCTAATGTTGAATTCTCCACCAATTCGAATGGATTGCTCTACTTTAGAGATAGAGTCTGTGTTCTGAATAATGAAGAGTTAAAAAGAGATATTTTACAAGAAGCACACCAAAGTCTGTTCTCGATTCATCCTGGTTCTGTCAAAATGTACAAGGATTTGAAATCTCTATATTGGTGGCCTGGCATGAAAGCAGCCATCACATACTTTGTATCCCGATGCTTAACCTGTCAGAGAATTAAAGCTGAACACCGAGCTCTTACGGGATTGCTTCAGCCTATTGAATTGCCAAAATGGAAATGTGTAAAACCTATGTTTGATTTTGATATAATTAGATCTTTAAGGATCATTTTGTAAAACTTAAAATTGTTTTTATAAGTCCCTAAATAAGTTTCAAAACACCAACACTTTAAAACTGATGTATAAAACTCAAACTCAAAATATTTTCTAAGTGTTCCAAGGCAAAACCATTGAAAATCGTTCAGGAGTATCGATACACTACCAAGCGTATCGATACCATTTTGCCAAACTTGGTTACTGTCGGAACACGTATCGATACGGCAAACCCTCGTATCGATACGCCCCTGTGTTAAAAATCAAAGAGTTTGAATAGCGTACTGATATGGCAAACCCTCGTATCGATACGGTCTTTATAATTTTTGAATATTAAGCCGGTTTAAAAATATAACCGTTGGTGTCAGTTGGTTGGTAACCAAACTTTAAAAAGTCGTTGACCCGTATCGATACACATAACCACCGTACCGATATGGATATCGACAGTGAGCTAAGTTGAGAAAATAGTATCGATACGGCCTTTACCGTTTCGATACCCCGTACCGATACGCTTACGCGTGTATCGATACGCCCTATTTATTGCACACAACGGCTCTTTCTTTTCTGAGACAGGTACCGATACACCTTCCCGCGTACTGATACTGGTAGCTGCAGAAGTGCATTTATGGTGGTAAGAGAGGGTTCCAACGGCTCCATTTATGTTCCCAACCACCCAAACGGCTAGAAATCAATGAGGAGGTATAAAAGACACATCTAAAAGCATCAGCAACAATTATTGATCTTCAAGAAAACATCTATTCATCAAATCCAAGCAATTGTGCCAAAATTCCTATTTGTCTAGAAACCCCAATTGTAATTTTCATTCACATCTTGTTCAATTGGGTTATCATTTGTATTGAGAGATACCTTATTAGCCAACAAATTTCTTTGTTCACTTGTGTGAGGATTGGGTTGATTTTTGGGTAGAAAAATCAACCGAAATTGTAAGGGTTGCCTCCTTAGCCTAGAAAAGGGGAAGAGCAATTAGTGGAATTGTTGCAAATCCTTAGTGAAGCTAAGGTAGTGGATGTAGAGTTCATTTGGAACTTGAACCACTCTAAATCCCTTTTCTATTATTTTTAATTTGCAATTTCCACCACAAAATCTTTAAAAATCCAATTCACCCCCCTCTTGGTCTATATCGATCTTTCGATCCACTCAACAATTGGTATCAGAGCCTACCTCTTTGAGGATTAACAACCACAAGAGAAGTTCCTTGGAAGAGGTTGATCATCAGAATATCAAGAGATGGCTTCAACCTCCGGTTCGGGCATGTACGAGTCACAATCCACTACAAAGCCTCCTTTCTTCAACGGTGATAACTATTCTTTTTGGAAGAATAGAATGCGTCTATTCATCAAGTCAAATGACTATCTTGTGTGGGATGTCATTGAAGATGGGCCATACATTTCATTGAAGCAAGATGGTGAAGGCAAGATGGTTTTGAAGAAGAAAGTGGAGATGAGTGAAGAGGAGAGGAAAAAGATTCAAGTCAATAATAAAGCTCTCCACATGCTATTTTGTTCTTTCGGTCCGGACATCTATTCAAAGGTCTCGTCAATTGAAAGTGCCAAAGAAGTATGGGACACTCTAGAGACTACATATGAAGGCACCAACGATGTTAAAGAAACTAAGATTGGAATTCTCAATCTTAGTTATGAAAACTTCAAGATGGAGCCCGATGAGACGGTGTCAAAGATGTTCGATCGTTTCTCCATGATTGTCAATGGGCTAAAGGGCTTTGGAGAGATCATACCGGAAGACAAGCTTGTCCGGAAGCTACTCTATTCACTTCCCGAGTCTTGGGATGGGAAGAGAACCGCTATCATCGAAGCAAAGAATTTGAAAACTTTGAAGCTTGATGAGTTGTGGGTTCTCTCCTTACTCATGAGATCATGAAGCAAGGAAGGGAAGATGAGAAGACGAAAGAAGAGAAAAGGATAGAGAAGCTTGAGGTTGAGAAGAAGAAGAAGATGGGAATAGCTCTCAAGGCTAAAGCTTCACAACATGATGAGAGTTCATCTAGTGAGGAGGATGGACTTGAGGAATTGGCTATGATAGCCAAACGATTCTGACGTTTCATGAGGTCCAACCGGGGAAGAAAAATCCAAAGGAAGATGGACTTCAAAAGCAAGAACAAAGAAGAAGGAAAGGATCCAATCATTTGCTTTGAGTGCAAACAACCCGGCCACATACGTTCGGAGTGCCCTCAACTCAAGAAGAAAGGCTTTGAGAAGAGGAAAAAGCTCAAAGCTAAGCTTGCTACTTGGAGTGATGAGGAGTTATCGGAGGATGACGAACAAGAAGTGGCTAACCTTTGCCTCATGGCACTTAAGGAAGATTCCTCCATGGTAACCTCTAACTCATCTACTTTAGATTTTTCATATGAAGAATTAAATGATGCATATGATGAGTTACAGGAGGTCTATGATGAATTAGTTGAGAAGTTTAAAGAGTCGGTCATTAAAAACAAGAAAATTATCTTAGAACTAAATGAGAAAAATGACTCACTCACTCAAGCTAATTCAAAATTTGAGAAAAAGATATTAGGATTAAAAGATGAACTAAAATTCTTTCAAGATGAAAATGTTGATATTAATAATCTTTTATCTCAATGTAATAGTGAACACCAAAAGGTGTTGGGTGAGTTAAATGAGCTCAAAAAGTCTTTAAAAAATGTTGGTAGTGTCAAGCATGAAGTAGGTGAATCCTCTAGAACACACCAACCTAAGAAAAAGACTAACTACTACAAACAAGGTAGCTACCCTAGACATAGTAGAGCTAAGAGAATTAGAAGTGTATGGGTTCCTAAGGAACTTGTAAAATCTAATAATGTTATTGCTATGTCATCTTGGATTCCTAAGGGAACCAAGGTTTTGGAAGCTAACACTCATGGACCCAAAATGATTTGGGTACCAAAAACCAAAGTTTAATATCTTTGTTTGTAGAGGGAGCATTGCTACAAGGCCAAAGCACAAAGTCAAAACTCATGGTACCTTGATAGTGGATGCTCGAGGCACATGACCGGAGACAAAAGTGGATTCATGGATCTAAAGCCAAAAAGTGGAGGAGTAGTAACATTTGGTGACAACTCCAAAGGCCACATTAAAGGTATTAGCTCCATAGGTAATCACTCTACTATTCTCATTGAAAATGTATTATATGTCGATGGTCTTAAACACAATTTATTGAGCATAAGTCAAGTGTGTGATAAAGGAATTAATGTTTTATTTGATAAAAATGGATGCAAAATTGTAGACATTAAATCTAATAATATTATGCTCTTAGGTCATCGCATGGGAAACATATATATGGTGCATCTAGATGACATACATACATCTCATGCATGCTTAGTTGCTCAAAATGAAAATGATGCATGGTTGTGGCATAGGAAACTAGGACATGCTAGCATAAGTGTTTTGGAAAAACTAGTCTCTCTTAACCTAGTTAGAGGTTTACCCAAGATAAAAATTTCAAATGATAAAATTTGTGATGCATGCTCTAAGGGTAAACAACATAGGTCTTCCTTTAAATCCATTAATGATGTTTCTACTAGTAGATGCTTACAACTTATCCATATGGATTTATTTGGGCCAATTAGGACTATGAGCTTGGGTGGTAAGTCTTATGCTTTTGTACTTGTTGATGATTTTTCTAGATTTACTTGGGTTCTCTTTTTAAGTACTAAAGATGAGGCTTTGGAAAAATTCATCACATTTTCAAAACTAACCCAAAATGATCTTGATCTTTGAATTTCACATATTAGAAGTGATCATGGAACCGAGTTTCAAAATTTAGGGTTTGAAGACTTTTTAAATGAAAATGGTATTAGCATAATTTTTCGGCTCCTCGAACTCCTCAACAAAATGGGGTAGTTGAGAGGAAAAATAGAACTTTGCAAGAAATGGCTAGAACTATGCTTTGTGAAAACAATTTACCTTAATATTTTTGGGCGGAAGCCACAAACACCGCTTGCTACATTGTAAATCGAGTAATGATTAGGCCAATTTTAAAGAAAACACCTTATGAGATTTTAAAATCTAAAAAACCTAACATTAGCTATTTTCACCCTTTTGGTTGCAAGTGTTTTGTTTTAAATAATGGAAAAGACAACTTAGGTAAATTTGATGCAAAAAGTGATGAAGCCATTTTTATAGGTTACTCTTTAACCTCTAAAGCCTATCGTGTATTTAACAAAAGAACTTTAGTAGTAGAAGAATCTATTCATGTTGTATTCGATGATAACCTCCTTCCTAGGAAGGATTCTTGTGATGATGATGATGTAGGAATCATAAATGCCTTTGATGGAGGTCAAACTTCAAAGGAGGATGAGATTCCAACAAAAGAAGAGGACACACAAGATCCACCTCTTGAAGCCTTGAAGGACTTGGCTATTGAGGAAAAGGAAGTGAGCTACCCAAGGGAGTTGAACTATGTCAAAGATGGTGAAATCTTGGGTGATCCATCCAAGGGGGTAACCATTCGTTCTTCTCTTAGATTAATGAACCATGTTGCATTTATCTCATGCATAGAGCCTAAAAATATAAAAGAAGCATTGAAAGATGATTTTTGGATTATGGCTATGCAAGAAGAGATAAATCAATTTAAGAGAAGTAATGTTTGGACATTAGTTGATAGGCCTAGTAATCAATCTACAATAGGAACTAAATGGGTCTTTAGGAACAAGCTAGATGAGAGTGGTAACATTGTAAGAAATAAAGCTAGACTTATAGCATAAGGTTACACTCAAGAAGAGGGAATATATTTTGATGAAACCTATGCACCCGTAGCTAGAATGGAAGCCATTAGGATGTTGCTTGCATATGCATGTTATCATAATTTCAAGCTTTTTCAAATGGATTTTAAAAGCGCATTTTAAATGGTTTTATAAATGAAGAAGTGTATGTGGAACAACCACCGTGTTTTGAAGATTCAAAATTTCCAAATCATGTTTTTAAACTTACCAAAGCCCTCTATGGTTTAAAACAAGCTCCTAGAGCTTGGTATGAAAGACTTTCAATTTTTTTGATTGAAAAAGGAAAGGTGGACACTACACTTTTTATAAAAATGTATAAAAATGACATCTTAGTAGTTCAAATTTATGTTGATGATATTATTTTTGGTTCTACTAATGAATGTCATTGTCAAGAGTTTGCTAAGTTAATGCAAGGTGAATTTGAGATGAGCATGATGGGGGAGCTCTCATTCTTTTTGGGACTCCAAATCAAGCAAAAGAAGGATGGCACCTTCATCAACCAAGCAAAATACATAAAGGATATGCTCAAGAAGTTTGGCTTGGAGAATGCAAAGCCTCAAGCCACTCCTATGAGCTCATCTACAAAGCTTGACAAAGATGAAGGAGGTAAGTGTGTTGACTCTAAGCTTTATCGCTCTATGATTGGATCTTTGCTTTACCTTACCGCAAGTAGACCGGATATCTTGTTTAGTGTTTGCTTGTGTGCTAGGTTTCAAGCTAGTCCTAGAGAGTCTCACCTTATAGCCGTTAAGAGGATCTTTAGGTATCTTAGAGACACTCCTTGTTTAGGTCTTTGGTACCCCAGAGACTCTACCTTCAACCTTCATGCTTACTCGGATGCAGATTATGGGGGTTGCAAAATAGATAGGAAAAGTACTTCGGGAACTTGTCAATTCTTAGGTAGTATGCTCATATCTTGGTTCTCTAAGAAACAAAATAGTGTAGCCTTATCTACCACCGAAGCCGAGTACATATCCTTAGGGAGTTGTTGTGCTCAAGTCCTTTGGATGAAGCAACAGCTCTTAGATTATGGAATTAAAGTTGAAACCATACCCCTAAAATGTGACAACACTAGTGCAATATGTTTAACAAAAAATCCCATCCAACACTCTAGAACCAAACACATAGAAATAAGGCATCATTTCATTAGAAATCATGTCCTTAAGGAAGATGTGGTTATAGAGTATGTAGACACCTTGAATCAATTAGCGGACATATTTACAAAACCCTTAGACAAAGAGCGTTTTTGGTCCCTTAGGAGAGAGTTAGGTCTAGCTAGCCTATCTTAACCTTCTAGGACTTATTTTGTGCTTAAATATGCTTGATCTTGTGAAATGCCGTGTTTGTATGCTTAGACTTCTAATTCCATCCATGCCTACAGTTAGGGGGAGTATGCTTCTGTTAAAATATGCTTAGAACTGCTCATTCATCATTTGCATACCTTTAGTAGATGTTAAGTTCGAGCCTTTGGTTGTTCTTTGAACCAAATATGCATTTATGGGCATACAGTATCGATACGGCCTTACGCGTATCAATACCTGTTCTTCATTCAGTTTCCCAGAATTCTCTTCGCTTCACGGGTATCGATACGATTAAACCCGTATCGATATGGGTCGCTTCGATACGGACCCCTCCGTTTCGATACGACTTTCCAACGAGCATTTTTACGGAAAAGACAATTCTATCCCCGTATCGATACACCTTCAGGCGTATCGATACTCGACTGCGCTGATGGCATTAAATTAGCTTTTAATGAGTTCAACTTTTACCTAAATTCAAACTTTTCAAAACCTAATTAACCCTAGCCGTTTTTGCCTATAAAAAGGCCCTTCCTCCTGCATATTTTTCACACCTCAACTCAATTCTAAAAGAGTTTTTGAATCAAGCAAGGATTTGTGCTCTCTCTCTCTCATCTTTTGTGATAGTCTTTCTTCAATCTTCCAAGTTTCTATCAAGGTAATCTTTCTTTTTCCTTTTCAATTTCTTTTGATTTGTTTTCTTATTTTGTTTTATCTTTTATCAAAACCTTTGTTTTTCTTCAATTTTTTTTTTGAAATTTTCTTTTAATTTTTTTTACCTTGTTTTTTTACTCAAATTGAAGAAATCCTTTTTGCTTAATTCTCTTTTAGATCATGGCACCAAAAAAACCTTCGAGGAAGCGTACAAGGGTTAATCAAGCCGGTGAATCCTCCACCCTTGGAGCTATTGCTCGTCCAAACTACTCAATCATCTATGAGCAATGCTTTGAAGGCAATTCGGGTCTAACTCACTTTCGTCAATACGAGAACTATAAGATCTGTGCCGAAAGGGTTATCTCCATCCCTTTTCTCGACTCCGAGCGTTTTAAGTTTGAATATCTTCCGTTATTTCGTCGATGGAACTTCATGGAGTTCATCTCTATTCCCAGTATTTTCTATCGCCTTTTGGTTTTGATTTTCTATGCTAATGCAAGATGTATTAGTCGTGATGGGGAAGTTGTTGCCATTAGCTCTTACCTCATGGGGAAGAAAATTATTCTTGATGTCAAATCCATTTGCGAGGTTTTCAAATTAGAGGATGAAGGCCTTGACAATGAGCATGCTATAGGGCATGTTCTTAGTGGATCCGTCACCGCCCTAAAAACTCAAGACCAGATCTTACATTTGATGGTGTCGTGGTGGTTTCGCCCCTCCGGAGGAAAATATTCCACCATCCGTCAAGTGGATGATTTTTGGATTCGGTGCTTCCGTGAGAAAAAGCGACCAAATCTAGCTCGTCTTATGTTCCAGGAGATCGTCTACCTCGTGCAAAATCGTCATACACCTCACGTCACCTCCTTTACATATGGTACAGCTTTGAGTTATTTCTTTACTAAAAAGGATATTGATTGCTCTTATGATTACCCAACTACTCTCACCGATCCCATTGATGAGCGATCTCTTGCTCGGGCAAAGTTTTCATATTTTAATGGTGAATGGGTACGTCTTGCCGAGCTACCTCCCGAAGCCGCCGTCGTACTTGAAGAGGCTCAAGCTCCTCAAGCTCCTCAAGTCCCACAACCCTCCATGGATGCTCTCATGACCTATCTCAATGAGCAATTTACCGGGTTGCGCACGGACATGAATACTCGTCTTACTTCAATGGAAACTACCTTTGATACAAGGATGACGGGTATGGAGAATCGCCTCACATCCCTTGAAAGCGGGCACAAATCTTTGAATATTTCCATTGCCGCTTTCCATGATGAGTGGCGTAATAGTATGCGAGCTAATGAGCCTATGGGAGATGATGATGAAGATGATGAAGATGACGAAGACAATGCCTAGACGTTTCTTCTTGCATATCATTCATATCATTTAGGATTTTCTATTTTATGCACCTATGCTTTATGTTCTTAGGATTAAGTTTGTTTTAGGATTAAAACCTATGCTTTGATTTCTTTTTGCCTTTGTTTGGATTTCAAGTTTGATGCTATGATGAATAAAATTATTATTATTATACCTTGATTTCTTTATGCACTTAATTGTCTCAAAGGATTTTTGATCTAACAAAAAGGGGGAGAAGAAACTAGCTCACACTTCAAATATTTTGATTTTAACTCAAAGGTTACCAAGCTTATATTAAGGGGGAGTTAACTTTGTAAAGGTTTTTCAAAAATGTCAAAAATTTTAAGTTTTGGTTTTGTTATATCAAAAAGGGGGAGATTGTAAAACCTATGTTTGATTTTGATATAATTAGATCTTTAAGGATCGTTTTGTAAAACTTAAAATTGTTTTTATAAGTCCCTAAATAAGTTTCAAAACACCAACACTTTAAAACTGATTTATAAAACTCAAACTCAAATTATTTTCTAAGTGTTCCAAGGCAAAACCATTGAAAATCGTTCAGGAGTATCGATACACTACCAAGCGTATCGATACCATTTTGCCAAACTTGGTTACTGTCGGAACACATATCGATACGGCAAACCCTCGTATCGATACGCCCCTGTGTTAAAAATCAAAGAGTTTGAGTAGCGTACCGATACGGCAAACCCTCATATCGATACGGTCTTTATAATTTTTGAATATTAAGTCGGTTTAAAAATATAATCGTTGGTGTCAGTTGGTTGGTAACCAAACTTTAAAAAGTCATTGACCCGTATCGATACACATAACCACCGTACCGATACGGATATCGACAGTGAGCTAAGTTGAGAAAATAGTATCGATACGGCCTTTACCGTTTCGATACCCCGTACCGATACGCTTACGCGTGTATCGATACGCCCTATTTATTGCACACAAAGGCTCTTTCTTTTATGAGACAGGTACCGATACACCTTCTCGCGTACCGATACTGGTAGCTGCAGAAGTGCATTTATGGTGGTAAGAGAGGGTTCCAACGGCTCCATTTATGTTCCCAACCACCCAAACGGTTAGAAATCAATGAGGAGGTATAAAAGACACATCTAAAAGCATCAACAACAATTATTGATCTTCAAGAAAACATCTATTCATCAAATCCAAGCAATTGTGCCAAAATTCATATTTGTCTAGAAACCCCAATTGTAATTTGCATTCACATCTTGTTCAATTGGGTTGAGTGCTTGTAATTGGGCTATCATTTGTATTGAGAGATACCTTATTAGCCAACAAATTTCTTTGTTCACTTGTGTGAGGATTGGGTTGATTTTTGGGTAGAAAAATCAACCGAAATTGTAAGGGTTGCCTCCTTAGCCTAGAAAAGGGGAAGAGCAATTAGTGGAATTGTTGCAAATCCTTAGTGAAGCTAAGGTAGTGGATGTAGAGTTCATTTGGAACTTGAACCACTCTAAATCCCTTGTCTATTATTTTTAATTTGCAATTTCCACCACAAAATCTTTAAAAATCCAATTCACCCCCCCTCTTGGTCTATATCGATCTTTCGATCCACTCAACAAAATGGGACCGTATTACCATGGACTTTTCACCGGTCTCCCTTGTACTCCAAGAAAGCATGATGCTGTTTGGGTCATTATTGACAGATTCACAAAATCTTCTCACTTCCTTCCTATACGAATGAGCATGAGCTTGGAAACTTTAGCCGAGCTATATATCCGTGAAGTGATTCATTTACACGGAGTACCGACGTCTATAATCTCTGATCGAGACCCCAAATTCTCTGCTCGTTTCTCGAAATCCTTGCAGAAGTCCTTGCCATTGGTAGAGTTCGTGTACAATAATAGCTATCAAGCATCTATTCAAATGGCTCCCTTTGAAGCTCTATACGGGAGGAAATGTAGAACTCTCTTATGCTGGTCCGAATTGGGAGAGAATAAGGTTTTAGGACCCCAAATGCTTCGGGAAACTGAGAAACAAGTTTGAATTATCCATGATCGATTGAATCAATCCTTCGACAGACAAAAGGCTTATGCTGACTTGAAACGGAGAGACTTTCAGCATAATGTTGGAGACAAGGTCTTCCTAAAAGTTTCTCCTTGGAAGAAAGTCTTCAGATTCGGAAGAAGGGGAAAGCTTAGCCCTCGATTTATTGGACCTTTTGAAATTGTCGAAAGAATTGGTCCTGTGGCTTATCGTCTTACACTCCCAGTGAGTTCGATAAGATCCACAATGTCTTTCATGTCTCGATGCTCAGGAAGTATAGATCTGACCCTTCTCACGTTCTAGAACCGGAAGAGGTGGAATTGAATCCTGACTTGTCTTATGTAGAAGAACCGATTCAGATTCTTGATCAAGAAGTTAAGAGGCTTCGTAATATGTCGGTTTCCTTGGTAAAAGTCCTCCGGAGGAATCATAAGGTACAAGAAGCTGCTTGGGAACTCGAAGCCACTATGAAAGTGCAATACATACATCTCTTCCCTTCAGGTAAATTCGAGGACGAATTTGTTTTAGGGGGGAGAATTGTAACAACCTAAACCGGGCTTAGGAGGATGTTAAAATTAAGTCATAGATTAAGCGAGTTATGTGCCAAATTAAGCTAAAAGAAATTTAATAAGTGATTTGAGTAAAATTAAAACAATGTGAACTAATCCTTGTAAACTAGTTAGGACTAGGATTTAATTGAAATAAAATGAAGTGAGGTAGCTCAATTAATAAGCAATTGATAATTAGTAAGCTAATTATAAGATTTGGGCTCAATTGGAAACAAAAAAAGAAGTGAGAAGCTAAATTAAGAGGATTGAAACGAAACTAAAACAAAACTAAAGTGTTGCATGCTAAACTATTAAAAGCTAGTTAGTGGAAAGTCTAGGTGGCATGTATGACCCAATAGGAAGGCTTCTAATGAGATATTATCTCATTAATAATAATAATAATAATAATAATAATAATAATAATAATAATAATAATAATAATAATAATAATGAATGGGGATGCATGTGGCCGGCTACTCCTAGGAGGAGAGAGAGAGTTTGACTCTTCCTCATCTTTGTTTGTTTCTTCATCCCTCCCTTACCCCATTTTGGTGAGAACAAAAGAGAGAGACCCTTTGATTCTTACTCCTTGATCTTGTGAGCTGAAAATCAATCGAAAAATAGAGTGTTTGAGTGAAAAATAAGATCTTGAGGAAACCTTGCTTCATCTTCCTCCCATGGCCGAATTTGAAAGAGAATAATGAGAGAAAGCTTGGGTTTGGGGATTGTTTTAGCTCAAGTCTTGGTTTTTTCTGTGCATGGCCTTTTGTTAGTAAGGTAATTACTTCATTTTATTTCATTAGGAATGCATATAATCATCTTGAATTGTTGAGATGTTGCTGCCATGTTAATAGGACATATTGTGCATGTTGGTTTCTATGTTAGTTTAGGATTGAGAAAATGATATGTGTCATGGATTAAAGGATATGTATACATGAAAATGGTTGTTGGAAACTTGAAGTATGGAGGCTAAAATTGTGTTGAAGTTATTGGAAATTCATTGGGTAATTGTTGGGAATATGATAAGAACATAAACATGCATGATGAGGTTATGTTAGTGATAATTTTAGAAGTGTAAAATGTTTCAATGCATAATTAGTGTGTAAGCATGTAAATGGTTGCTATAAAATGGATTAAATGATGCTAATTATGTGTCTAAAATGCTGGAAAATACATAAATATAGGCTTGGGAAAAAATTGATTTAGCAAAGTGTAATGGAGCAGTGGTTAGAATCTGTTTTGTGTACATTGGAGATAGGGACTGTTTCCTGTGGATAAATATGGTAAACGGCTATGATATTTAACATGGAACTAGTTAAGACACTAAGTAAGAGTACGATTTGACGTTTAGGTACATCCATTTGAGATGTGAAAATACATAAATACAGTCACTTTAAATGTTCGCCGAGAGTAGCATGGTTGGTATTTTAAGCTAAAAATTGGTAGGATTAATCTTTCATGTGTCTAGAAGGCTTGGGAAAAACGGAACTCAATTTCGAGTTACGTAGAAAAATCTGGAAATGAATCAATTTGAGATGTCTAAGCTGTCTGAAAATACAAGTACGACTGTCTTTAGGAACAAAACTGTATTAAATGGCTACGTAATAAAATACAAGCTTGTTATGGTTAAATAGATAATTTCATTAGCTTTCCAATGTTATAAAGTAATCGAAAATCCGACAAATGGATTAAAAGATATGCAATTTTTAGTAAAGGGGTTGATAAACTGTCTAGTACGGGACATATTTGAATCTTGCATTTGTAGTGCATATAAAAACTTGAATTGAATGATTTGAATGCATTCTAATGGATCGTTATGCATGTATGGTTTACTAGAGGACCAAAATATTGAAGATCTTGAGGAGAAAAGTTTGGTAGAGCCATCAAAGAAGACGAATAGAGGGATTGTCATCCACACTCCTTAGTACCTAGAGCTTGGAGTACAGTGAGTTTAAATTCCCTTAGGGTTAAGACCTAGGTCCTAACCATCCTTTGATTTCATAATTATCATGTATTTGGATTAAATTTATATTTGGTAATAAGAGAAGAAGAGTAAATTGGTTGGAAACTTGTTTGATGCCATGAATTGGTTGCTAGATTGCTAGGATTAGGCTAGTTCATGTGCATTGCTTGGAAATGCCGAGGTAAGTTTACGGCACGCTGCTTGCTGGATGCAAGGTACGTAATTTCATGCATATAACATGTACCTTGAGTGATATGATGGATTTGGATGATCACATGATACAAATGTTTGTTATACGATAGGAAGTATGATTGCCATGCCTTAGAAAATTCGGTTACATGATTTGAATGATATGAATGTTGCTATACGACATGAAGCATGGTTGATATGCTTTAAAAGATTTGATTACATGAAGTTATCATATGTATTAAAAGTTTGTTACATGAATTCAAATATTAAACGAAAGCTAATAATGCCTTGGTTACTAGTTGGTTTAGGTAGAACGGCATGCCTTAGAGTCTAGAGCTCTTTGATACTTTAGGTATCTTTCATACGAGTACTTTGTGTGCCAAAATGTTCATACGGTACTATGTGTGCCAATTTTCATACGGGTACTTTGGTGCCAATTTCATACGAGTACTTAGTGTACTAACTCTTCATACGGGTACTTCGTGTACCAATTTGTGACTCGATTACCTAGTCCAACCGAAATACCGAGGCAATAATGATTTAATAAGACTTATCAAATTAATAATTTTTAGCATGTGAAAATATATATGAAAGCATGAGTACATGTAATTGTCATGAAAATTTATGTGATTTGTCATGATATGATTATAAGTGACTGAAATGAAATGTTTACATGTGATTTTACTATGAAAGCATGACTTTTGAAATTGGGTATGATATGTATAAGTTAAGTAAGTTGCTATAGCATGCATGATAATGTGAATTAGGAAGCATGCTTGTTTGAACTTGCTTTCAAATTAGTTATATTGACTTGGTTTGTAACGCCCCGGTTTTGGGCTCAGAAGTTTTGGGCGTTGACCGGTTCGGTCAAAGTGCTGATCGAATATATAAGAGTGAATTTAGGAAAGCCTAGTTCGGGTTGCATTAAAAATATGGAAAAATATTCTAAAATCATCTTTTAATATATAAAAGTGAACTGTGAAATCAATTTTGGAAAATGAGGTTTGGAAGGGTGACATTTTGGGTTAGTGACCAAAATGTAATTTTTGAAAATTGCGTGACTGTTTTAAAAAGGATTGAAACTTTGAATCTTTAAGGAGCTATTTACCCAATGGGAGTTTCTCCAGATTTTCTAAATATATTAAATGATTAATTAAATGTTTTTAAACTAAAGAAAAGTGGAGGGAAGATATTTTTCCTAATTCTAACTAACTTTTCTCTCAACCATTTTCTCTCATCTTTTCTCTCAAACCAAACACATTCTCTCCAGATTTCCTCCTCTGATTTTGTCACTCAAATCACTCATTTCAACTCTCATTTGATTCCTAATCATCTCATCAACAAAACCTCTCAATTTACAAGTTGTTTCATCAAGCTTTTTGGCTCCAAAAAGGAGAAACTCAAGTTTGGAGGTAAGAACGTCTCTCTCCTCTAAACTATCAGTTCTTTACTGAAATTCCCAAGTTCTCAATCCTTGATTTGTGTTTTGTTAAAGGCTTTTCAATTGAAATCTTGATTTTGGCTTAAAATGCAAGATTTGGCGATTTTGGTGAAATTTTTGTATGATCTGTTTGGGCAGTGTTTTGAAGTGTCAAAATGATGTTAAATGAATGCTAAATTGATTACAAGTTGAGGTTTAATTAATGCAATCCCGGATAGGTTGAATTTCCTAAGTTTGGCTTGAGTTTTTGGTTGTTTTTGGAGTGTTTTTGTGATCTGTTATACCTAGAAGTATAAGGACGTGTTTGTAATCATTTTGGATGTTAATTGATGTTTAAAAATTGTTAGAAGTGATGGATCTTGGCTGGGTTAAGTTTTGGTAATGTTTGGAGGTGATTTCGGTTGTGTTTGGTAGCAGAATTGTTGGTTGTGTGATGAGCAGCGAGTTTGGTTGTGTGGCTGCTGTTCTTAATGCATAATGATGCATTAATGTGCTGTTTTTGTGTGCTTGAAACAGGGGAGTTTGATCCGTGAGCTTTAGAGGTGTTGCGGAAGGTTTCGGATGCTTGGAAGGCTTGGTGGCTAGCCTTGTTTTGTGTATCGGTGAGTGAAGTTGGGTTTTCAGCTTTTAAACCAAGGTTTGAAGGTTTTTGGGAGCTTAGTGTAAGTCTAAACAACTTTGCTAAGCTCAAGAGTAAGTAAATGGTTTTTCGCTCTTGAATTATGATTGTGAAATTGGCTATTAAGCAATTGTGGTTGATGATTGGAATGCATGTGTTTTGCATGGTTTAAATCTGTTTTGAAAGCATATTTTAGCATGGTTTAATGCTGGTTTTGAAAGCCATATGTGAAGGATGCTCAAGGTAAAAGATCCTTGGTTTTATACATTGGAAATGTGGATTTGATGCATGGTGTTGCATGTTGTTCAATGGCTTTGTTTAATGCTTTAAAACAGTGAATTAATGTTGGTAAATGATGGTTTTTGCATATTGGTTATGCATGTGAAACATTGGACTAATGTGGTAAGGTGGTTATATTGGCAAGTGATGTAAGTGGTTCTTGGTTCTTTGATCGGATATAGTTAGCCGACTATAGGATTGGGTGCACCGTGAATTAAGTCGCCTTGGAGGTGGAGTGGTCAAGAGTGGACCGGTAAACTCCCTTCAAGTATCCTAACGAGATGGTTGAGGTCATAATGGAGGTGTTGCCCATTCGAGGACCTTGGTTGAGCAAAGGTTATATGGTGTTTAAAAGTCCATATGTGAGAACCTTGTGCTTGTTGAGATCACAATGGCGGTGTTAAGTCCATGTGTGGATCTTGTGTAGGGTGTCCCGGGTCTCGTTAGTGATGTTATACAACTACCAATCGGTGAATGCAAAGGTTGTATGGTGTTTAAAAGTCCATACATGGGAACCTTGTGCATGTCAAGGTTGTATGGTGTTTGAAAGTCCATACATGGGAACCTTGGGGAAAGCTAAGGTTGCATGGTGTTTAAAAGTCCATACATGGGAACCTTAGGATGTTGAGGTCAAATGGTGTTTAAAAGTCCATTTGGGAGACCTTGGATTGGTAGGGTGTGTGGAGCGTAGGGACAATGCTCGGAATCCGCGTATCCGATTGGGTGTTGAGTTGAAAAGTGAATGTGGTTGATCACTTGAAGGCCAATATGATGTTCTTGATTGTGATGAAGCATGAGATGCTTGAAATAATGCATAATTGCATGTGAAGCATGAGATGCTTGAATTGATGCATAATTGCATGTGAAGCATGAGATGCTTGAAAAGATGCATGGTTGCATGGAAAGTGCATAATGCTTGTGAATGCATGGTTACTTGTTAGGTTGAACAAGTGTTGATTATCATTTGGAGAATGATGCATGTGAGCATGAAATATCTTTAGTGCATTGGAGTCTTGTTAAGACTTGTTTTGAAAGGCATGTGATGATGATGTTGTGGTTCATATATGTTGCCCTTGGTGTAATGCATGTGTTGGTTGGTTAGTGAAATGGTTTTAAAAGATTCTTGCTTGAATTGGCTTTCAAGTTTAAGAAAGGTATGTTGTGAAATGGGAGTGTTTTCCAAGGTTTTGTTTTAGCTTGCATATGGTGTTTATGCATGGTTTGGCTAAATGGTTGATTTTGCAAGTTATGCTTTGAAAAGGGTTTTCTTAGTTTGCTAAACTAAGGGTTGGTTTCCATGTATGTGCGATGCATGGTTTTGAGCTTGTTGTTGAAAAGGAGTTTTCAAACATGGCTTTGGTAAACAAATCGAGTTTGTTTTAAAAGTGATTTATGGCTCGCTGCATTGATGGTGTTTTGGTTTTGAGCATTCCTCACTAAGCATTATGTGCTTACGCTCCTTTTTGTCCATCAATGCAGATTCTTGAAGTTTGGACAGCGAGGAGCAAGGGATTCAAGAAGGACTCCACTTGAGATGTATGTCTCGGTTAATAGCTATAGTTAATAAAGGCAATGGGGTAGAATCTCTTGGGTTGATGTATGTGTTGGTTTATGTTCGGACAAGTATGGTTTTGTGTTGTTGATGTTGTTGAAACATGGTTTGGCTTATGAGTTTGAATTGGAAGTATGTTGTTTAAATGGTTGCTTGTGTTGGAAGCTTAGCCTTGAAATTGGGGCTCTTCATATATGTTGTGATTTTGTTGAATTGTTGATGCAAGTATGCCTCTTTTATGTTAAATTGCATGTTGGCAAAGTTTGGTGGCTTTTGGAGCATGATTGGATGTTTAATTGCATGTTTAAATAGGCAAAATTCTGCATTTTGTGCAGGGTGTTTCGGAACAGGGTGCACCGTTTCGGAACGGGTGCCTTGAAGCAGCCCAGGCGTCCGAAACGGGTGACACCGTTCCGAAACGGAAAGGCTACTGCCCGACCCCCGTTTCGGTACCCGTTTCAGAACGGCCCCGCGTTTCGAAACGGGCTGTCTCCCGTTTCGGAACGGTTGACCGTTGGGGGCTGACAGTGGCAGTTATGTGTTTTAAAATGTTTGCATTTTGGTCCTGAATCTTGTATGTGCAATTGTTTGAGTTTGGGATGTCCGTTTGAGCTGAAATTTGGCCGAGATGCATGAAACATGATTAATTTTAAGTTGGTAACTTAAAATCTGGTTAAGGCCTCAAAGTTTTCAGAATTTACAATTTGGTCCCTAAAGTTGTGTTATGTGCAATTGGGTCCCTGAATGATCTCTGATGGTTGTGATCTTTGAGTATGATGTTTGCGTGATCACATATAGGGTTAATGATCATCCAGACAAGATTAAAAAGAAAAAAAAGGGTCGTTAATCAAGGTTGACTTTCGGGTTGACTTTGGTTTTCCCCGTGTAATCTTCTTAATTCGGGCCAACCGTCTAGGCCGGGTTAAGGGGGTTACATTTGGTGGTATCAGAGCTGTGTTGCGAATGCTTGGGGAAAACGGTAAGTTGTGGTAATGTGTGCTTGTTGTTTACCCTGATGTGTGGTTGAATGTTGGTTGAAACACGTGTTTCTGGGCATGATGCTGATGTTTCTGAGCAAATTGTTGATGTTTCTGATCAAGTTGCTGATGTTTTCAAGCATGTTTTGTGTTTATGAATCATTGTTGAATTAATGTGGATATGTGCTGATGTTGTGAGCTGGTGTTATGCTTGATGATTGTGTAATGAGTATGTTATGTTGATAATATGCTGATGCAAATGGATGCTGATGGATGTAAGCATGGTCGAGTATGTTGATTGATATGCTTGATGTTGTGATGTCCATGTTGTGTTGACTGTTATGTCATGTAAAGGGGAGGATTCGGGATACCCATTGCCTTATTAATATAGCTATTGTGTTATTTTGGAGTTGGAGTTTGAATCCTTGCTTAATGCTGGTCTAACTGGTTTGTTTGTTTGTTGTGATTGTATGTTTGTTGTTGTTAGTAGTATGGCTAAGTCGATGAAAGAATGGCAGTTGGGTGAGATGGTTGCTGCCTTGGGGCAGGTTGTTAAGGCGTGGAATTCACCCTTTCGTGGAGGTGTTTTGTCTCAGTCTTCTGTGCTTGAGATTGAGGTGGTAAGGCAAGGGAAAGAAGCTGGTTCTGCGGTGAAGAGTTCATCATCTGATGTTCAGGAGGTGTTGGGAACATCTCAGGCTGTGGTAAAGGTAAAGTCTGTGGATGTGCTGGCTGTGGGATGTGTAGGTTTGCCGAAGCAGCGTTTGCTTGATTTGGGTGCTGTGGAATATCATGGTTCTACACCGGAGATGTTTGAGGCCTGGTTGGCCAGTGTGGTTCTGATCTTGGATCTGGAAGGCTGTGATCTTGCTTGTAAGCTGGGGAGTGTTGTTTCTCTGATGTTGGAGGATGCATGTGTCTGGTGGACATCTGTGGCAGTGGCGTCACATATTCCTGATATTGATTGGGATTTCTTTGTATCTGCCTTTTATGAAAGGTATCTTGGAGGGAAGTTTCCAAGGGTTGAGCAATGTGACGGTGGTGCTGTTGTGGAGCAAGTGTTGCTTGGGCAGGGAGTGGAAGTTCAGCCACCGGTGTGTGACCGTGGTGAAAGACGTCATGTTGGAGGTTGTTGGGGCGCGGGTGCTTGCTGGAACTGTGGTTCCAAAGTGCATGTTAAGCGTGATTGTCCTCTTGGAGTGAAGTCAGCTTTGGTGATAGCCAAAGGATCTCACAAAGGTCGTGGGCACGGCCGAGGCAAGGTTCAGAAGTGGCAGAAAGAGCAGAAAGTTGTGAAGAGTGTGGGAAAGGAGAATTGCTGGAAATGTGGGTCTGCTGGACACATGAGACGTGATTGTTTGATGTTGGCTCGGAACAGCCAAGGTCCCTTACCGCAAGGAGTTGGTGGTGACCCTAGTGTGTTAGCTGGTGCTGCAGTGGTGCGGCAGGAGGTTGATGGTTCCGCAAGGAAGAGAGCTCGTCAGATGAAGTTTCAGGGAGGTGTTGTGTTTTCAGGTAACCTTGTTAAGTAACCCTTGCTTTAGATACCTTGGTTGGTTTCTGTTGGTTTTCCTTGCGTGGTAAGTTTAGTCTTGTTTCTAGCATGTTGGGGTAATGGTTGTAGTTTGGAAACATCTTTGGTGTGAGGAAGGCTTAGGTGAGAATCTTGTGGTTAATGTTTGTTGGTATGGTGGAGTAGTTAAGCTAGAAGTGAGGTGGGAGGTTGTTCTTAGACGGATTTGAGGATGTTATTGGA
Source organism: Hibiscus trionum (assembly GCA_030270665.1). Lineage (NCBI taxonomy): Eukaryota > Viridiplantae > Streptophyta > Magnoliopsida > Malvales > Malvaceae > Hibiscus > Hibiscus trionum. The sequence continues at coordinate 22,572,473 of BSYR01000057.1, read as the reverse complement.
GGGTGTGAACTGGCATTCATGCACAGTTAAAATCATTGTTATATGCTATATTATATATGTTGGTCCATGCATGCATGTGGCATGACATTAGAGGTTTTGCATACATGTACATCATGCATTGATAGGGCATGTTGGTGATCATGCATACGATGTTCGCACTCGTTAATAACTAATCGAATCTGTTAGAGTGATGGTTGGATGATGGGTTTTTAGAGGTTGTTTTGGTGCTGGGTGAGAGCTAGACGTAATGAAGTATATTAGGCTAGTTGCTAGTAATAGTGAGATTGGTATGGTTTGATGGTAGAAGGATAGTGTTTGTTGCTTAAAGAGAGTTTAGTGGTTTGGATAGCTAAGTAGAAGGGGTAGCACCTTGATGCTAAGTGTTGTTGTAGTTTAATGGTTGTGTTTCCAGGTGCTGGGGTAGCTTAGCATTCGGGTTGTTGTGGAAGGGTTGTGTTTGTAAGTGCTGGTTCTTAGCAACCTTTGAGGAGTTGAGGAGTTGGTATGTATGGTAGGTTGGGCGATGTCCTGGTAAGACAAGTGTTATGGTTGAAGTTTGAAGTGGAAGGATCATGAAAGATCGAAGGCTTGTGTTGTTTGAAAGGATTCTTATGAGAAGTGGTTGGCTGGTTGTGAGTAAGTGAATTCTTTTTGGAGATCAGCTGGTGGTGTATGGAACAGCTGGCGGAGCCGAGTTGGGGTTGTGATGTAAATTTTGGTTTGTGGGTGAGTAGACCTGGTGAGTCGTTTTGGTAATGTTAGCGGCAGATGTGAAGGAATGTCAGCTTTTGTTGAGGAGTTTGGGTAAGCAGTTGATGCTTAAGAATTTTTGCTTGTTGGGAAGATTCTTGGAAGGGGTTTGAGAGTTGCAAGAGTTTTGGAAGTAGAGAAGTTTGTATGGTGGTTGAATTGGATTGGTTAGAGTCCCTGTGTAAACCAGTCTTGGAAGTTGAGTGTTACAGTAATGTGTGCTGTGAAAGTTAAAGTTCTTCATGATTGAAGTTGGGGCTGTGTACAGTCCGGATATGTGGAAGGTTAAGTTGTGGCTATCTTTGAGTGTTCTGGGTTTGTGAACAGCATGTGGTGGTGTTAGGTTCAGTGGAGTTTTGGTGTGGAAAGTGTTCAGGGTTGGTTGAGGTTTTTGTGTTGCCTTGTGTGTGTTTTGAGAAAGTTGTTGTTCTCTTTTCGCCGGTTGAAATTTCAAGGACGAAATTTCCTAAGGGGGGGGAGAGTTGTAACGCCCCGGTTTTGGGCTCAGAAGTTTTGGGCGTTGACCGGTTCGGTCAAAGTGCTGATCGAATATATAAGAGTGAATTTAGGAAAGCCTACTTCGGGTTGCATTAAAAATATGGAAAAATATTCTAAAATCATCTTTTAATATATAAAAGTGAATTGTGAAATCAATTTTGGAAAATGAGGTTTGGAAGGGTGACATTTTGGGTTAGTGACCAAAATGTAATTTTTGAAAATTGCGTGACTGTTTTAAAAAGGATTGAAACTTTGAATCTTTAAGGAGCTATTTACCCAATAGGAGTTTCTCCAGATTTTCTAAATATATTAAATGATTAATTAAATGTTTTTAAACTAAAGAAAAGTGGAGGGAAGATATTTTTCCTAATTCTAACTAACTTTTCTCTCAACCATTTTCTCTCATCTTTTCTCTCAAACCAAACACATTCTCTCCAGATTTCCTCCTCTGATTTTGTCACTCAAATCACTCATTTCAACTCTCATTTGATTCCTAATCATCTCATCAACAAAACCTCTCAATTTACAAGTTGTTTCATCAAGCTTTTTGGCTCCAAAAAGGAGAAACTCAAGTTTGGAGATAAGAACGTCTCTCTCCTCTAAACTATCAGTTCTTTACTGAAATTCCCAAGTTCTCAATCCTTGATTTGTGTTTTGTTAAAGGCTTTTCAATTGAAATCTTGATTTTGGCTTAAAATGCAAGATTTGGCGATTTTGGTGAAATTTTCGTGTGATCTGTTTGGGCAGTGTTTTGAAGTGTCAAAATGATGTTAAATGAATGCTAAATTGATTAGAAGTTGAGGTTTAATTAATGCAATCCCGGATAGGTTGAATTTCCTAAGTTTGGCTTGAGTTTTTGGTTGTTTTTGGAGTGTTTTTGGTGATCTGTTATACCTGGAAGTATAAGGACGTGTTTGTGATCATTTTGGATGTTAATTGATGTTTATAAATGGTTAGAAGTGATGGATCTTGGCTGGGTTAAGTTTTGGTAATGTTTGGAGGTGATTTCGGTTGTGTTTGGTAGCCGAATTGTTGGTTGTGTGATGAGCAGCGAGTTTGGTTGTGTGGCTGCTGTTCTTAATGCATAATGATGCATTAATGTGCTGTTTTTGTGTGCTTGAAACAGGGGAGTTTGATCCGTGAGCTTTAGAGGTGTTGCGGAAGGCTTCGGATGCTTGGAAGGCTTGGTGGCTAGCCTTGTTTTGTGTATCGGTGAGTGAAGTTGGGTTTTCAGCTTTTAAACCAAGGTTTGAAGGTTTTTGGGAGCTTAGTGTAAGTCTAAACAACTTTGCTAAGCTCAAGAGTAAGTAAATGGTTTTTCGCTCTTGAATTATGATTGTGAAATTGGCTATTAAGCAATTGTGGTTGATGATTGGAATGCATGTGTTTTGCATGGTTTAAATCTGTTTTGAAAGCATATTTTAGCATGGTTTAATGCTGGTTTTGAAAGCCATATGTGAAGGATGCTCAAGGTAAAAGATCCTTGGTTTTATACATTGGAAATGTGGATTTGATGCATGGTGTTGCATGTTGTTCAATGGCTTTGTTTAATGCTTTAAAACAGTGAATTAATGTTGGTAAACGATGGTTTTTGCATATTGGTTATGCATGTGAAACATTGGACTAATGTGGTAAGGTGGTTATATTGGCAAGTGATGTAAGTGGTTCTTGGTTCTTTGATCGGATATAGTTAGCCGGCTATAGGATTAGGTGCACCGTGAATTAAGTCGCCTTGGAGGTGGAGTGGTCAAGAGTGGACCGGTAAACTCCCTTCAAGTATCCTAACGAGATGGTTGAGGTCATAATGGAGGTGTTGCCCATTCGAGGACCTTGGTTGAGCAAAGGTTATATGGTGTTTAAAAGTCCATATGTGAGAACCTTGTGCTTGTTGAGATCACAATGGCGGTGTTAAGTCCATGTGTGGATCTTGTGTAGGGTGTCCCGGGTCTCGTTAGTGATGTTATACAACTACCAATCGGTGAATGCAAAGGTTGTATGGTGTTTAAAAGTCCATACATGGGAACCTTGTGCATGTCAAGGTTGTATGGTGTTTGAAAGTCCATACATGGGAACCTTGGGGAAAGCTAAGGTTGCATGGTGTTTAAAAGTCCATACATGGGAACCTTAGGATGTTGAGGTCAAATGGTGTTTAAAAGTCCATTTGGGAGACCTTGGATTGGTAGGGTGTGTGGAGCGTAGGGACAACGCTCGGAATCCGCGTATCCGATTAGGTGTTGAGTTGAAAAGTGAATGTGGTTGATCACTTGAAGGCCAATATGATGTTCTTGATTGTGATGAAGCATGAGATGCTTGAAATGATGCATAATTGCATGTGAAGCATGAGATGCTTGAATTGATGCATAATTGCATGTGAAGCATGAGATGCTTGAAAAGATGCATGGTTGCATGGAAAGTGCATAATGCTTGTGAATGCATGGTTACTTGTTAGGTTGAACAAGTGTTGATTATCATTTGGAGAATGATGCATGTGAGCATGAAATATCTTTAGTGCATTGGAGTCTTGTTAAGACTTGTTTTGAAAGGCATGTGATGATGATGTTGTGGTTCATATATGTTGCCCTTGGTGTAATGCATGTGTTGGTTGGTTAGTGAAATGGTTTTAAAAGATTCTTGCTTGAATTGGCTTTCAAGTTTAAGAAAGGTATGTTGTGAAATGGGAGTGTTTTCCAAGGTTTTGTTTTAGCTTGCATATGGTGTTTATGCATGGTTTGGCTAAATGGTTGATTTTGCAAGTTATGCTTTGAAAAGGGTTTTCTTAGTTTGCTAAACTAAGGGTTGGTTTCCATGTATGTGTGATGCATGGTTTTGAGCTTGTTGTTGAAAAGGAGTTTTCAAACATGGCTTTGGTAAACAAATCGAGTTTGTTTTAAAAGTGATTTATGGCTCGCTGCATTGATGGTGTTTTGGTTTTGAGCATTCCTCACTAAGCATTATGTGCTTACGCTCCTTTTTGTCCATCAATGCAGATTCTTGAAGTTTGGACAGCGAGGAGCAAGGGATTCAAGAAGGACTCCACTTGAGATGTATGTCTCGGTTAATAACTATAGTTAATAAAGGCAATGGGGTAGAATCTCTTGGGTTGATGTATGTGTTGGTTTATGTTCGGACAAGTATGGTTTTGTGTTGTTGATGTTGTTGAAACATGGTTTGGCTTATGAGTTTGAATTGGAAGTATGTTGTTTAAATGGTTGCTTGTGTTGGAAGCTTAGCCTTGAAATTGGGGCTTTTCATATATGTTGTGATTTTGTTGAATTGTTGATGCAAGTATGCCTCTTTTATGTTAAATTGCATGTTGGCAAAGTTTGGTGGCTTTTGGAGCATGATTGGATGTTTAATTGCATGTTTAAATAGGCAAAATTCTGCATTTTGTGCAGGGTGTTTCGGAACAGGGTGCACCGTTTCGGAACGGGTGCCTTGAAGCAGCCCAGGCGTCCGAAACGGGTGACACCGTTCCGAAACGGAAAGGCTACTGCCCGACCCCCGTTTCGGTACCCGTTTCGGAACGGCCCCGCGTTTCGAAACGGGCTGTCTCCCGTTTCGGAACGGTTGACCGTTGGGGGCTGACAGTGGCAGTTATGTGTTTTAAAATGTTTGCATTTTGGTCCTGAATCTTGTATGTGCAATTGTTTGAGTTTGGGATGTCCGTTTGAGCTGAAATTTGGCCGAGATGCATGAAACATGATTAATTTTAAGTTGGTAACTTAAAATCTGGTTAAGGCCTCAAAGTTTTCAGAATTTACAATTTGGTCCCTAAAGTTGTGTTATGTGCAATTGGGTCCCTGAATGATCTCTGATGGTTGTGATCTTTGAGTATGATGTTTGCGTGATCACATATAGGGTTAATGAGCACCCAGACAAGATTAAAAAGAAAAAAAAGGGTCGTTAATCAAGGTTGACTTTCGGGTTGACTTTGGTTTTCCCCGTGTAATCTTCTTAATTCGGGCCAACCGTCTAGGCCGGGTTAAGGGGGTTACATGGTTGATTTGGTGGGATTGGACTATGATAAGTATGTAAGTAGGTAAAATAAATAAGAAACATTTGAAGGTGAAAATCGATAGAGTCATATGTTCGGCTAAGTCCTGAATCAAAAGCTTTTCGGTATTAAATGGATAGGTCTAGGTGTTACCTCACTAAGTACACTATGTACTTATCACTCGAATTTGTCTTCTTCCCAAAATTTCAGGTATCTTAGATTTTGAGCTATCTCAACGTTGATCTAGCTAGTTTGTCACAAGCAAGAACAAAGTATGGTATTTTGATGATGTTTGCAACTCCTAGGGGTGGCATAGATGTATATACTAGTATGCAGTTTGGCATTTTTGGGATGTTTTGTATAAATTGGTTATGTTTTGGTTTGTAATTAAAGTAGCTAATCATAGCTTAATCATATGTTATGGCTATATGGTTGATTTGAATCATAAGGAATGGTTATATGTTATACATATGGGTAATATGGTTAGCATGAGATGCAAAGATAGGTAAGAATCTTGATTAAATTGGTTAACATGAAATTGACTTGAAATTTTGTTAGAAAATGTTAGACATAAACATGTGTTAAAATGGCTTATGTAATGGTAAAATATATGTGATAAGTTGATTAGATTAGGTGTGCTTGTATTTGATTACTAAATAGCATGTATGTAGGAATAGATTTCGAATGAGATGCTATGTCTACTTAAGCTATGTATTTCGAATGACTTGTATGCCTAGGGTTGATATTTTCATTCAGGTTAAATGTATGTAGTCAAATGGCATGTGAATTAATATGGAATTCGAATGACTTATAAGATATTGGAAGTAATAATGTATTTGTAATTGGTTTGGTAATTTTGATTGCTTAATACCATTAGGTACCTAATATGTTTAGTGGACTAGAGTAATACTATGTAAGTATAAATGGTCTTGTAATGGTGAAATGAATCAATATGTTAAGTTAAGTAAGATCTTATGTGAACTTAGATGGGTTAAGTTCCTTATATGCCAAGTGATATAAGTTATCAAGTTTAAAAGTCAAAATTTATTAAGTTAAAATTTTAAATTGTCCCGAAATTTGACTTATCTTGGTTATTTGGATAACTAAATTGATTAGTTCCTTAAAATGTAATTATAGAAAAGTTATAATAAAGTCTCAAACTTTTATTAATCTTGCTTAGTTTAGTTTGTTAACACTCCTTGCTCCTAAACCGGGTAAGGGGTGTTACATTTTGTGTTATCAGAGTGTAACGCCCTGGTTTTGGGCCTAGATGTTTTAGACATCGGATCGGATCAGTCGAGAATGATTCGAATCGCGTAAAGTGATTTTAGGAAATCATGGATCGGGATAGGATAAAATTGTGATAAAAATTGCTAAAATCCTATAAAATATAATTAAGAGACAGGTCAAGTCAATTTTACAAAAAGGGTTTTGGATAATGGACATTTTGAGTAGTGACAAAATTGTAAAGTTTCAAAACTGGGAAAATGTGTTTTTTAAGGTGGAAGCCAAAATCTTAGAATCTTTAGGGGGCTTTAAGTCAATTTTACCTTTCTTCAACATGACATGTGATTTAAATGGGTTTTAATTAAATGATTTTAATTAGAATTTGATATTAATTAATTGGTAATTAATGGATTTTCATTTTACGTAACTACCAATTCCCTCTCATTTTAGCCAAACATCATTTTCCCTCATCTTTTTCCAGAATTCTTTCTCCCAAAAATCCTCTCAACATTTCCTAAATCTTTTTCAAGAGATGTTCTTTAATTCTTCAAGATTTTTTGAAAGGAAAACTTGTTATCTATTGAAGGAAGCAAGGATTGGAGGTAAATCCCGTTCTCAACCTCTAATCTAAGTTCTTTATTGAAATTCCCAAGATGTTTGGCTTCTAATAACTATTTTTATTGAGTTTTCAATATAGTTTTGATTGGAGATCAAAATCTTATGAAAATGTGGATGAAATCTTGATTTTCGGACTTGATGAGTTGGACACTGTTTTGTGTTGATTTTAATTGATTTCTAAGTTGATTTATATGTTAAAATGAGGTGTGGTTAATATAGATCCCGAAATCCTTGAGATCCTTGAGTTTCTTGGTAGTTTTAAGTGTGTTTTTGGGGTGCAATGGTGGAATTTTAATTGTTGGAGGTATAAGGATGAGTTAAGATGTTTATTAGATGTGTTTTGATGTTAATAATGCTTTGGAAGTGATGTATGGTGGCTGGGCTCGGTTTAGGAAGAATTGATTGAGTTTTCGGTTGTTTTGGAAGGGTATTTTGGTATAGTTTGAGTGGGCAACGAGTTTATGAGTTGTTGCTGGTGTTAGAATGCATTTTAATGCATTTAGATCTCTGTTTTGATGATGTGAAAATAGGGGATCTTGATCCAGAAGCTAGCGAGGTGATTTTGGTGGCTCCGGAGGTATAATTTCCGTGTCGGCGAACGAGGCTTCGCGTATCGGTGAGTGGAAATGTGATTTCCTACTTTGTAACGCTTTAAACGTGGTCTTGGGAGCTTAGTGTAGGTTTGATACACTTAACTAAGCTCAAGTGTAAGTGTTTCGGTAATCTCTCTTTTGGAAATGTGCTATGTTTGATGAAATTGCACTTGATGTAAGAGTGGATTTGCTTACTATTTTTAAGCATGATTTGATGCTGGATTTTAATGCCATTATGTTAAGGATGCACTAGGTAAGTGATCCATGGTTTGCATGTGTTGAATGCATATGATATTAAGCATGTAATGCTTGTGGAAATGGCATTGTGGTTATGCTTGTAAAACAGTGGATTAATGTGGTTAAATGATTATATTGGCAAGTGATGGAAATGATTTTTGGTTCCTTTAATCGGATATAGTTAGCCGGCTATAGGATTGGGTGCACCGTGAATAAAGTCGCCTTGGATGTCGAGGGGTTGTGATTGTGTCGTAAACTCCATCCAAGTACCCTAACGATTGAGGTTAAGATCACAACGGTGAACGGTTAGTCCCGTGTGTGAGTCTTGTGTATGTGTCACATACTCTCGTTAGTGGAATTATACAACTACCGATGAGTGATGTTGAGGGGTTGTGACTGTGCCATTAGTCTCCATCACGGATGTTGAGGGGTTGTGATTGTGCCATTTGTCTCCACCTTTTGTAGTCCGGTAGTTTGTATGAAGCGTGAGGGATAATGCTTGTAATCCGCGTATCCGATTGTGTCTTGTGTTGAAATGGTTTATGGATTATCACCTGTGAGCCATTATAATGTAAATGACAATGTGAAGCATGAGGTGCTTGTATTTGATGCAAGGGTGCATGAGATATATGTGTATAATGCAAGAATGCATGTGATGCTTGCTAAAGCATGAGCAAAGGTCTATTTGTTGTTGTAAATTGATGCATATGTGCATGAGATTCCAAAAGTGCTTTAAAGTCTTGAGAAGACATGTTTTATAAATGGCATGTGATATAAAGTGTTGATTTTGCAAAATCATGAGTAATGCATTGATGAATGTTGTTTAGCGATCCTCACTAAGCTTTATGCTTACGCTCTTTTGTTTCATCAATGCAGATAATTAAACCTTTGAAGGCAGCCCAAAAGCAAGAGGAATCCAAAGCTTTGTTAAAGAGATGTATGTGGTTCACCCTTAGTGTAACAAGAGGCAATGAGTGGGATTTATACCTTGGAATGTTTGAGAATGTTTTCCCTTACTTTGAGCATGTTGGTTTGCCTATATTTGAGTTGTAAATGGCCTTTGGTGATTGGATTATGGTTTATATGATGTTATAGCTTGTCATGGTTTTGGTGAACTAGGTAGCATGCCATTAGTGCCTTTACCCATGTGTTGGTTGCTATGTTTAAGGTTTACCCTTGGTATGATGATTGTTGATATGTAACCTTGTTGTATGCATGTTGTGATATGTCTTGAGTTGTTTCGAATGTGAAAAAGGATGAAAAACCAGCAAAATCTGCTGTTGCAGGGCAGGGTGTATCGAAACACCCTTATCTTTTTCGAAACAGGGGCCCGAAATGGCCATAGTGTTTCGGAACGAATGAAGGTATTTCAGAACACTTTGGCTACTGGAAGACCCTGTTGCGATACGATTTCCAGAACCAGCCCGAGTACCGAAACGGTCAATTCAGTTTCAATACGACCGTTTCGATACCAAGGTAGGCGTTTCAAAACGGACGACCGTTGGATTTGAATTTTGAGTTGTTCGAAGTTTCTGATTCTTACATTTTGATCCTTAAATGTTGGCTGCTTAAATTAGTGAGTTTGAATGGTCCTTTTGAATTTATTTTTGACATGAAGGCATGTTATATGATTAATTGCGGTTTGGTAATATTAAAATCATGAAAGTCCCTGTAATTTGTGAAATTCACGTTTTAGTCCCTAAAATACATTTTTATTCAATTGAGTCCCTGTTTGAGGTCCGTTCGCTGTGTCGCTTCTGCTGGAGTAATTTATTAAACATATAGGTTAATATTGAGCATCTAGAAAAGTTAAAAAGAAAAAAATGGGTCGTTAATCAAGGTTGACTTTCGGGTTGACTTTGGTTTTCCCCGTGTAATCTTCGTAGTTCGGGTCAAACGTCTAGACCGGGCTAAGGGGGATACACAGAGCCTAAGGTATAGATTATAGGATTGAAACTGATGTGCATGAATCATATAGGATTGAACTATGCCACCTTGGAGTTGTATACCATATGTGTTTGTGTTCTTGCATATATGAACCTTTTCTTTGTTTACCCATTTGTAGAATGCCCGAAACACCAAAAGGTCGGGACAATGAAGGTCCTAAGAGCTCCTACTATCCAAGTTGTTCAAAGGGAATGTCTCCTGAGCATGAAGGAGATGTTTGATCAGCTAGTGTCTAACCTTAGACAAGACCGTCTTGTTGCTCCTGCTCATGTTGCTGCTGCACCAAGCAGGGCCCCCTATTGATAAACTTGCTCAATGTCGAGCCTTTACCTTTACCGGCGTCAGTGAGGAAAAGCCTGAAGAACCTGAACAATGTTTAGAATGTACCACTCAGATTCTAACTAAACAGCTGCAATGCACGGATGAGCACAAGATGGAATGTGCTATCTCACTCTTAGCTGACGAGGCATTAAGTTGGTGGGAAACTACGACCTTGACTGTTCCTATCGACTCGGTCACCTAGGATTTCTTTGTGGAAGAGTTTAAGAAGAAGTATGTCAGTGAGCAGTATCTAGTCTGATTGGAAGTAAAAAAAAGCCAAGCACCAGAAGGAAGGCTCCTCGGCCTACTATCGTGAATCAAAGAATCACTATATACCGAGACATCAATCGGTAAATAAACAATCAAACTGACTATCTCTATTCATAGCATGGGGAATTCTGGAAAGACTTCTTCTTGTCAATTCGGCCAAAAGCTTTATTATGGCCCATGCCGTTTTCAGAATAAGTTATGCCATGCATGTGGTGGAGCTGATCGCATCATCAAGGATTGCCCCCAGAATCCTAATAATAAAGCTACAACTCAGTCTCGTGCCAATCCGAGTCCTGCATCTCAGAATAGAAATAAAGGTCCGAGACAAGCTTAGTCGGGGAATCAAGGCATAGGGAAAGGCCATCACTTGGCTACCACATACCAGGAATCTCGGCCGCCTGCTAGAATGTACCACATCCAGGGTACAGAGGAGGAAGAATCTCCAGATGTGATTGCATGTACTATTGAACTAAACTCAAATCATGCCTATGCTTTGTTCGATTCAGGGTCTACCCATTCATTTGTATCTTCATCTTTGGTTGATAAACTAGAACTGAAGCATGTACTTGTTAGATCTGGCCTAGTTGTTTCGAACCCCATAGGTGGGAACCTACAAATTAATTTGCTTTGTAAAGGTTGTTCAATAACTATTCGAAACATACCCTTTCCTATTGATTTTTATGTCTTGCCCACTTGTGAAATCGATCTAATACTGGGATTAGATTGGATGGGAAAACACCAAGTCTGGATAGATTGCCAGAATAGGAGGTTGTACCTTCGGGGTTTAGGAAAAGAGTCCATCTTACTTATCGATAGAAAACCTACCTCGATCTTTGCTACTATGATCTTACAAGATGAATATGAATTTAGATTAGCATCTATCCCTATTGTGTCTGAATTTGTTGATATTTTTCTCGAGGAACTCCCTAGTCTTCCTCCAACCAGAGAAGTGGAGTTCAGAATAGAGGTTCAGCCTGGAACGAACTTGGTGTCCATTACTCCCTACAGGATGGCCCAAATAGAATTGAAAGAACTCAAGAAACAAATTCAAGAGCTGCAAGACGAAGGATTCATCCGTCCTAGCTCTTCTCCCTAAGGTGCTCCAATTTTGTTTGTGAAGAAGAAGGATGGTACCATGAGGCTATGTATAGACTACCAGCAATTAAATCAGGTTACCATCGAAATCAAATACCCTTTGCCAAGAATAGAAGATCTATTTGATCAACTCAAGAATGTTGCGGTGTTCTCTAAAATTGACCTTCGATCAGGGTACTATCAAATGAGGGTGAAGGAAAAAGATGTGGCTAAGACTACTTTCAGAACTCGTTTTGGCCATTTAGAATTCCTGGTGATGTCATTCGGGTTGACAAATGCCTCAGCCGCATTCATGGATCTTATGAACATAATATTCAAGCCTCATCTCAATAAGTTTGTTGTTGTCTTTATGGATGACATACTTGTCTATTCCAAAAACAAGGAGGAAAATTCTGAACACCTCCAAATCTTTTTGCAATCCCTTAGAGAACGTCAGTTATATGCCAAGTTTTCTAAATGTGAATTTTAGTTATCGGAGGTGTCATTCCTTGGCCATGTCATCTCGGCTGAAGGAATTAAAGTCGATGCCAGGAAAGTACAAACTATATTGGACTGGAGACCTCTGAGGAATGTTGGTGAGGTCAGAAGTTTCCTTGGTTTAGCCGGGTACTATCTGAGATTTGTTAAGGGATTCTCCACTATTGCCTTACCCTTGACTAAACTCCTTCAAAAAGATCAAGTGTTTGAATGGTCGGAAAACCAACAAAGAAGTTTCGATCAGCTTAAGCAAGCTTTGACCCATGACCCTGTTCTTATTGAACCAGAATTAGGCAAGGACTTCAGTGTGTACAGTGATGCCTCACAATCAGGGCTAGGTTGTGTTTTGATGCAAGGAAATAGCGTGGTTGCATACGCATCAAGGCAATTGAAACCTCATGACCTGAACTACCCTACTCACGATCTCGAATTAGCTGCCATTGTATTCGCTCACAAGATATGGAGGCACCACTTATATGGTGAGAAGTGTTACTTGTACTCCGATCACAAAAGCCTCAAGTATCTCCTGACCCAGAAGGATTTGAATTTGAGGCAGAGAAGGTGGATGGAGTTTTTGAAAGATTATGACTTAGTCATCGACTATCATCCTAGAAAAGCCAATGTGGTTGCAGATGCTCTTAGTCGTAAACCGATATTGGGTAAGCCAATTAAAAGCTTTGAAATCTTGAACACTTTCCTTGAATATTCGTACCTAACTTTATAAAATTTCCTTGTAGCCCCTAATGCGATCAATGCTCATCTACGAGTATATCAAAAACAAGGATCCTTGTCTGGACTCCAAATTCAATCTAATTTGATTTCGAGAATCAAAGATCTTCAGCAATCTGATTCTGAGCTTCAAGCTATTATCTCAAAGCTTGATTCAAAAAGCTAATGTTGAATTCTCCACCAATTCGAATGGATTGCTCTACTTTAGAGATAGAGTCTGTGTTCCGAATAATGAAGAGTTAAAAAAAGATATTTTACAAGAAGAACACCAAAGTCCGTTCTCGATTCATCCTGGTTCTGTCAAAATGTACAAGGATTTGAAATCTCTATATTGGTGGCCTGGCATGAAAGCATCCAGCATAGACTTTGTATCCCGGTGCTTAACTTATCAAAGAATGAAAGCTGAACACCAAGCTCCTACGGGATTGCTTCAGCCCATTGAATTGCCTAAATGGAAATGGGACAGTATTACCATGGACTTTGTCACCGATCTCCCTTGTACTCCAAGAAAGCATGATGATGTGTGGGTCATTATTGACAGATTCACAAAATCTTCTCACTTCCTTCATGTACGAATGAGCATGAGCTTTGAAACTTTAGCCTAGCTATATATTCGTGAAGTGATTCGTTTACACGAAGCACCAGCCTCTATAATCTCTGATCGAGACCCAGATTCTCTGCCCGTTTCTGGAAATCCTTGCATAAGGCTCTTGGAACTAAAGTACACCTTAGCACAACCTTCCATCCTCAATCTGATGGTCAGTCTGAAAGAGTGATACAAGTATTGGAAGATATGTTACATGCTTGTGTCATAGACTTTGGAAAGAATTGGGAGAAGTCCTTTCCATTGGTAGAGTTCGCGTACAATAATAGCTATAAAACATCTATTCAAATGGCTCCCTTTAAAGCTCTATATGAGAGGAAATGTAGAACTCCCTTATGTTGGTTTGAATTAGGAGAGAATAAGGTTTTGGGACCCCAAATGCTTCGGGAAACTGAGAAACAAGTTCAAATTATCCATGATCGATTGAAGAAAGCCTTCGACAGACAAAAGGATTATGATGACTTGAAACGGAGAAACGTTCAACACAATGTCGGAGACAAGGTCTTCCTAAAAGTTTCTCCTTGGAAGAAAGTCTCCAGATTCGGAAGAAGGGGAAAACATAGCCCTCGATTTATTGGACCTTTTGAAATTGTCGAAAGAATTGGTCATGTGGCTTATCGTCTTCCACTCCCTAGTGAGTTCGATAAGATCCACAACGTCTTTCATGTCTTGATGCTCAGGAAATATAGATCCGACCCTTCTCACGTTCTGGAACCGGAAGAGGTGGAATTGAATCCCGACTTGTCTTATGAAGAAGAACTGGTTCAGATTGTTGATCGAGAAGTTAAGAGGCTTCGTAATAAGTCGGTTCCCTCAGTAATAGTTCTCTGTAGGAATCATAAGGTAGAAGAAGCTACTTGGGAACTTGAAGCCACTATGAAAGAGCAATACTCGCATCTTTTCCCTTCAGGTAAATTTTAGGACAAATTTCTTTTAAGGGGGGAGAATTGTAACACCCTAAACCGGGCTTAGGAGGATGTTACAATTAAGTTATAGATTAAACGAGTTATGTGCCAAATTAAGCTAAAAGAAATTGAATAAGTAATTTGAGTAAAATTAAAACAATGTGAACTAATCATTCTAAATTAGTTAGGACTAGGATTTAATTGAAATAAAATGAAGTGAGGTAGCCTAATTAATAAGCAATTGATAATTAGAAAGATAATTATAAGATTTGGGCTCAATTGGAAACAAAAAAAGAAGTGAGAAGCTAAATTAAAAGGATTGAAATGAAACTAAAACAAAACTAAAGTGTTGCATGCTAAACTATTAAAAGCTACTTAGCGGAAAGTCTAGGTGGCATGTATGACCCAATAGGAAGGCTTATAATGAGATATTATCTTATTAATTTAATAATAATAATAATAATAATAATAATAATAATAATAATAATAATAATAATAATAATAATAATGTGGCCGGCTACTTCTAGGAGGAGAGAGAGAGTTTGACTCTTCCTCATCTTTGTTTGTTTCTTCATCCCTCCCTTACCCCTTTTTTGTGAGATTAAAAGAGAGAAGCCCTTTGATTCTTACTCCATGATCTTGTGAGCTGAAAATCCATGGAAAAATAGAGTGTTTGAGTGAAAAATAAGATCTTGAGGAAACCTTGCTTCATCTTCCTCCCTTGGCCGAATTTGAAAGAGAATAGTGAGAGAAAGCTTGGGTTTGGGGACTGTTTTAGCTCAAGTCTTGGTTTTATCTGTGCATGGCCTTTTGTTAGTAAGGTAATTACTTGATTTTATTTCATTATGAATGCATATAATCATCTTGAATTGTTGAGATGTTGCTGCCATGTTAATAGGACAGATTGTGCATGTTGGTTTCTATGTTAGTTTACAAATGAGAAAATGATATGTGTCATGAATTAAGGGATATGTATACATGAAAATGGTTGCTTGAAACTTGAAGTATGGAGGCTAAAATTGTGTTTAAGTTTCTGGAAATTCATTGGGTAATTGTTGGGAATATGATAAGAACATAAACATGCATGATGAGGTTATGCTAGTGATAATTTTAGAAGTGTAAAATGTGTCAATGGATAATTAGTGTGTAAGCATGTAAATGGCTGCTATAAAATGGATTAAATGATGCTAATTATGTGTGTAAAATTCTGGAAAATACATAAATATAGGCTTGGGACAGAATTGATTTAGCAAAGTGTAATGAAGCAGTGGTTAGAATCTGTTTTGTGTACATTGGAGATATGGACTGTTTCGTGTGGATAAATATAGTAAACGGCTATGATATTTAACATGGAACTAGTTAAGACACTAAATAAGAGTACGGTATGAAGTTTAGGTACATCCATAGGTGAAATGGTCACTAATTAAATTGGTAGGGTGAGTTGAAGTAAGCTGTCCAGAACAATTTGTTCTGGAACAGTCACTTTAAATGTCCGCCGAGAGTAGCACGGTTAGTATTTTAAGCTAAAAATTGGTAGGATTAATCTTCCATGTGTCTAGAAGGCTTTGGAAAAACGGAACTAAATTTTGAGTTACATAGAAAATTCTGGAGATGAATCAATTTGAGATGTCTAAGCTGTCCGAAAATACAAGTAGGGGTGTCTTTAGAAAAAAATTTGTATTAAATGGCTAAGTAACAAAATTCAAGCTTGTTATGGTTAAATATATAATTTCATTAGCTTTCCATCCGTATAAAGTAATCGAAAATTCAACGAATGGATTTAAAGATATGCAATTTTTAGTAAAGGGGTTGATAAACTGTGTAGTATGGGACAGATTTGAATCTTGCATTTGTAGTGCATATAAAAACTTGATTTGAATTATTTGAATGCATTCTAATGGATGGTTATGAATGTTTGGTTTACTAGAAGACCAAAATATTGAAGATCTTGAGGAGAAAATATTGGTAGAGCCATCAAAGAAGAGGAATAGATAGATTGTCATCCACAATCCTTAGTACCTAGAGCTTGGAGTACAGTGAGTGTAACTTCCCTTAGGGTTAGGACCTAGGTCCTAACCATCCTTTGATTTCATAATTATCATGTAATTAGACTAAATCTATATTTGGTAATAAGGGAAGAAGAGTAAATTGGTTGGAAACTTGTTTGATGCCATGAATTGGTTGCTAGATTGCTAGGATTAGGCTAGTTCATGTGCATTGCTTGGAAATGCCCAGGTAAGTTTACGACACGTTGCTTGCTGGATGCAAGGTACGTAATTTCATGCATATAACATGTACCTTGAGTGATATGCTGGATTTGGATGATCACATGATACTAATGTTTGTTATATGATAGGAAGTATGATTGCCATGCCTTAGAAAATTCGGTTACATGATTTGAATGATATGAATGTTGCTATACGACATGAAGCATGATTGATATGCTTTAAAAGATTTGATTACTTGAAGTTATCATATGTATTAAAAGTTTGTTACATGAATTAAAATGTTAAACGAAAGCTAATAATGCCTTGGTTACTAGTTGGTTTAGGTAGAACGACATGCCTTAGAGTCTAGAGCTCTTTGATACTTTAGGTATCTTTCATATGAGTACTTTGTGTGCCAAAATGTTCATACGGGTACTATGTGTACCAATTTTCATACGGGTACTTTGGTGCCAATTTCATACGAGTACTTAGTGTACTAACTCTTCATACGGGTACTTCGTGTAACGATTTGTGACTCAATTACCTAGTCCAACCGAAATATCGAGGCAATAATGATTTAATAAGACTTATCAAATGAAGAATGTTTAGCATGTGAAAATATATATGAAAGCATGAGTACATGTAATTGCCATGAAAATTTATGTGATTTGTCATGATATGATTATAAGTGACTGAAATGAAATGTTTACATGTGATTTTACTATGAAAGCATGACTTTTGAAATTGGGTATGAAATGTATAAGTTAAGTAAGTTGCTATAGCATGCATGATAATGTGAATTAGGAAGCATGCTTGTTTGAACCTCGTTTCAAATTAGTTATATTGACTTGGTTGATTTGGTGGAATTGGACTATGATAAGTATGTTAGTAGGTAAAATAAATAAGAAACATTTGAAGGTGAAAATCGATAGAGTCATATGTTCGGCTAAGTCCTGAATCATAAGCTTGTCGGTATTAAATGGATAGGTCTAGGTGTTACCTCACTAAGTACACTATGTAATTATCACTCGAATTTGTCTTCTTCCCAAAATTTCAGGTATCTTAGATTTTGAGCTATCTCAACGTTGATCTAGCTAGTTCATCACAACCAATAACAAAGTATGGTATTTTGATGATGTTTGCAACTCCTAGGGGCGGCATAGATGTATATACTAGTATGCAGTTTGGCATTTTTTGGACGTTTTGTATAAATTGGTTAAGTTTTGGTTTGTAATTAAAGTAGCTAATGGTAGCCTAATCATATGTTATGGCTATATGGTTGATTTGAATCATAAGGAATGGTTATATGTTATACATATGGGTAATATGGTTAGCATGAGATGCAAAGATAGGTAAGAATCTTGATTAAATTGGTTAACATGAAATTGACTTGAAAATTTGTTAGAAAATGTTAGACATAAACATGTGTTAAAATGGCTTATGTAATGGTAAAATTTTTGTGATAAGTTGATTAGATTAGGTGTGCTTGTATTTGATTACTAAATAGAATGTATGTAGGAATATATTTCAAATGAGATGGTATGTCTACTTAAGCTAAGTATTTTGAATGACTTGTATGCTTAGGGTTAATATTTTCATTTAGGTTAAATGTATGTAGTCGAATGGCATGTGAATAAATATGGAATTCGAATGACTTATAAGATATTGGAAGTAATAATGATTTGTAATTGGTTTGGTAATTTTGATTGCTTAATACCATTAGGTACCTAATATGTTTAGTGGACTAGAGTAATACTATGTAAGAATAAATGGTCTTGTAATGGTGAAATGAATCAATATGTTAAGTTAAGTAAGATCTTATGTGAACTTAAATGGGTTAAGTTCCTTATATGCCAAGTGATATAAGTTATCAAGTTTACAAGTCAAAATTTATTAAGTTAAAATTTTAAATTGTCCCGAAATTTGATATCTTGGTTATTTGGATAACCAAATTGGTTAGGTCCTTAATATGTAATTATAGAAAAGTTATAATAAAGTCTTAAACTTTTAATAATCTTTCTTAGTTTAGTTTGATAACACTCCTTGCTCCTAAACCGGGTAAGGGGCGTTACATTGTTAGACAATAGGAATTCAGTAAATTAAAAGCCCGAAAAGTTCACACGATCTAATGAAAAGAACAATAACGCATAGTGCACCAAATAAGTAACTTATGAAAAGAGATGTGGTGCACTAGGCACACTTAAGTACCAAGTATTTATAAGAACCAGTCATAGACATGCACTCTCATATTGTCTTTTAATCATTCATTTTTGGGTTTCTTTTTCTTATGCTTAAGGAAGTTCTTGAAGTCGTTCCTAGTAGGGGTTAGCTTTTCAAATGACTAACACCTAAAAGGATTAACCTATGAACATTCCTTCTATGAAAATAACTTGAATAATAAATTAACGTTACTGATTTTTTATTCACAAAAATTTGAAACCAGTCATTATAAAATTAAGAATTTGGTAACTAATAATTTCTTATCACCAACGTCTTTTATTTTGTATTTATGGTCCAACGACCCTCAAGATTCTTTAGCCATTTTTAAACATTATACACTTCATAATGTGCATTAGATAAGGCTTTGAAAATATAATTTCGACATAGAAAAATAAAGTTCTTCCATAATTTGATTCAAGACCTCAATCAGAATCAACGCTCTAGATTGCGAATTCATGAAAATTTCCTTTTCTTCTATTTTAAGATTTCAGAAATAGAACAGTAATTAGTAATAATTACTAATTTTAATAATAAATAGAAATTTAATTCTAGTTTATTACGATTCTGTTAACCGGTAGAATTTAGTTAAAACTAAATTTCTGAACCAGAATAAGTAACCAATATCACTTCTAATAACAAATTTTGTTGAACGGAAAGATTAAAATCCTGAAACATATTTGTTTAGCTTGTTTATGTTTGAATAGAATTTGTTAAACGACACTTAATAAACTTCATAAACATATTTATTCAGATTATTTATTGTTTGAAACATATTTCTTCTATTTCTCATTTTCTCTTCAGCCAATCATTCCCTCTTTTCTCTCAATTTCCGGAATTCTTTTCATTCTTTTGCTCTTTCGATTCACAACTCTTCTTTAAAGATTCTTCTCAAAGATTTACAAAGATTTCTTAAAGCTTCATGAGTTGAAAACTTGCCATTTGGAAGAAAAGCAAGGATTGGAGGGGAGGATTCTTTGGAAGCATTTGGCGAAGTTTCACGAACTTCGGACGCTTTAATTTTGCTTCGGCAATTGAGGTTTCGCAAGTCGGTGAGTGGAAATGCAATTTCTAGCTTTGAAACATCTTAAAAGTGGTTTTTGGAACTTAGTGTAAGCTTGAAACGCTTTACTAAGTTCAGAAGTAAGTAAAGTGATTTTCCCCCTCAAATTGTGCTATTGTAAGATTTTTGATGCACTTGTTTTTATATGTGTTTACCTACTGTTTTAAAGCATGGTTTGAGCATATAATTTGCTGTTTATGATGTCATATTATTGAAGGATGCACTAGGTAAGTGATCCTTGTAAGTATGTGTTTATACTTGTTTTATGAAGCATGGTTTGATGCTTGGAAATATGGCTTGTTGTGAATGCCTTGAAAACAGTGAGGTTTATGCTAAATGTTAATTATATTAGCAAGTGATGTTGTGAAATGTGGTTTATAAAGTAAATCGGATATAGTTAGTCGGCTATAGGATTGAGTGCACTATAAACAAGTCGCCTTGGATGTTGAGGGGTTGTAATTGTACCGAAGACTCCATCCAAGTACCCTAACAATTGATGAAATTGAGTTGTGTCCTGTCTCTCGTTAGTGGGGTTATACATCTACCGATGAGTGGTGTTGAGGGGTTGTAAAGGTACTGAATACTCCACCACGGGTGTCACAACGGTGGAGGGTAGCTCCCGTGAGTGAACCTTGAGATGCCGGTGAGAATGTATGAAGTTTTGGTGTTGAGTGGATCGTTGAATCGATAAATTCCAAGAGGGGTGAATTGGATTTTTAAAATGTTTGGTAGTAAAGTGGTAAAATAAAAATTGAAGACAAGACACTTATAGTGGTTCAAGTTCCAAATGAACTTTACATCCACTACCTTTGCTCCCACTAAGGATTTTCCAAACAACTTCACTAGTTGATCTACCCCTTTTCTAGGCTTAGGAGGAAACCTTTACACAAATGTTCAATTTTCTACCCAAAATTGACAAACCCTCTCACAAGGTTACAAAGAAGAATTTGGCAAATACAAAGTATCTCTCAATAGAAATGTTGCCCAAATTACAAGCACTCAACCCAATTGAATCTGAAAGATAGGAATTACAAAGAATCACAATTGGGTTTTGTTGAGTGGATCGAATGATCGATATGAACCAAGAGGGGGGTGAATTGGATTTTTAAAGGTTTAGGTGGTGGAAATTGCAAATTAAAAGGATGGACAATGAATTTTAGAGTGGTTCAAGTTCCAAATGAACTCTACATCCACTACCTTAGCTTCACTAAGGATTTGCAACAATTCCACTAATTTCTCTTCCCCTTTTCTAGGCTAAGGAGGTAACCCTTACAATTTCGGTTAAATTTTCTACCCAAAATTTAACCCAATCCTCACACAAAGATAACAAAGAGTTAGATGGCTAAGATAGTATCTCCCAATACAAATTGTAGCCCAATTACAAGCACTCAATCCAATTGAAAAAGATAAGAATTAAAATTACAATTGGGGTTTCTAGACAATTTTGGGATTTAAGCACAAATGCTTGGATTTGATGTATGGATGTTTGCTTTTGGATCAATAGTTGTTGCTGGAGCTTTTAGAGGTCCCTTTTATACCTTCTCATTGATTTCTAGCCGTTGTGGTTGTTGCATTCATCAATAGAGCCGTTGGGAGTGTTATCTCACCTCCAAAAATGCAGTCTGCAACCACCTGTTTCGGAACGCGGGAACCTGTTTTGAAACGGACCAAAATAGAAAGAGCCGTTAGGGTGCATTTAAGAGCCCGTTTCGAAACTGATTGAACTCGTTTCGAAACACTTTTGCCACTGTCAAGGGTCGTTTCGAAACAGCTTGAGCCCGTTTCGAAACACCCTAACAGTTTCTAAAAAATCAGTTAAAAACTTTGCAACGGTCATATTTTTCAAATCAAAATGAAGAACCGTTTCGAAACACTTGAAGTCGTTTCGATACGGGTTCTTATGTTCTAAAGCCGTTTCGATACCTGTTTCGGAACAGGGGTTGGCAGTGGTGAAATCGTTTCGAAACGCCTTAGTCCGTTTCGAAACAGAGACTTGAAAAACACTGTTTCGGCTTTAAGAACACTTAGAAAAATTTGAAAATCTTAGTTTTTAACTTTGGCATATTCTTAAAATCATATTGGATGTTTGAGGACTTAAAAATTCGTTTTGACATTTTCAATTTAGTCCTTAGGTTCTTTAGTTATATCAAAATTAAAATATCGGTTTCACAATCTCCCCATTTTTGATATAACAAAACCAAAGTTAGAATTTTTAAGAGTTTTAAAAATTTTGAACATATTCTAACTTCCCCTTAATTTAAGATAGGTTTTTAAAGTTTTAAAAATGTTTTAACTTTGAAATTCAAGTTTTAAAACTTAAAAACTCTTTAAACATTTAAAATGAATTTTTGGCTCTTAAATTTCTTCTCCCCTTTTTGTTAGATCAAAAATAATAAATAAGGCTCATAGAGAAGAGAAAGGGTTAGTTCCAATAAGCATTAAGTAATAAGCAACAATAATATTAATTCATAAAATTAAAATATCCAAAACATAAATCAACATTAAGTTCAAAACATAATCCCAAATAAGATCAAAAGCATAGATTCCTAAAACATAATGAAACATAAAAATGTAAAGTTAAACCTAAAATGCATAGATAATATGATATGATATGAATATCCTAGGCCTCGTCACCACCATCATCATCATCCGAAATCTCATCATCGCTCTTGACTTGAGAACGGAGAAACTTCGTCCATTGGCCATAGAGGGTAGAGAAGGACAAATCCATGTTCGAGTGGGAAGCCTCAAGGGATTGGAGTCGATCCTCTACATTTTGCAAGCGAGTGTTGATGGCACCAAAACCCGAAGCCATGATAGTGTCCATGGCATTGAACCGCTCGGTAATCAAAGCTGTGAGAGCTTCATTGTTTGCAACATGAGCTTGAGGTTCAACGGGAGGAGGAGGAGGAGGTGCGGCTCTATCAACACGTTCCCAAACATGGTTCACATAGTGAAAACCGGACTTGCGAAGAGAGGACTCACCAATCTTGGACTTGCGGGGTTCCGGAGAGTCGTAGGTGCAATCTAGACCAATCTTGCTAAAGATGTGACTTAAAATCGTGCCATAAGTAAAGGATTTCAAGGCATCGGTGTCAATAAGCTTAACATTATTAACCATCTCGGCAAATATGATCTTAGCAACATTAGGGCGCTCACCACGACGGAAACATTCAAGCCAAAAGTAATCAACTTGACGGATATGAGAATATTTACCTCCGGAGGGGCGAAGGAACCATGAGACCATCAAGTGGAGAAAACGATCGTGCGCATCCAAAGTAAGAACTTGACCAGAATTAGTACCAAAGTGACGTTCATTCTCAATTCCTTCATCCTTAAGGGAAAAAGTAGACTCCAAGAGAGCAACATTAACAACAAACTTTTTCCCTAAAATAAAAGATTCAATCCCAACAACCTCGATATTTATTTCATCATTAATAAGACGAGCATTGGAGTAAAAGATGAGTACCATGTGTTTGTAGCGAATGTGCGGGATGCTCAACAAAGGAAGAAGATTCCATTCGCTCAAACGCTCGAGGTAACGGAAAAGGAATCGCTCGGAGTTAAGAAATTTGAGATCAATGACACGCTCACGATGAACTTCGAAATCCTTGACATATTTGAAACGAGCTCGCATCTCTGGAGTTCGAAGGGATTTTTGAAAGAGCCGAGCAAGATTCAGACGCACACTCGAGTCACCGGATTGAACGGACTTACGCTTTTTGCTAACATTTTCCGACGCCATCCTAAAAGCATTAAGCAAGCAAGTTTTTTAAAAAATTGAGTGTATGCATAGATTTCTAAATTCAATCCAAGGATAAATCCCACTTACGTTTTTAAAAAAATTTAAAACAAAGAAAAAATAATAAAAAAAATAGTAAAAGAAAATACGACTGAAAATTTTTATATTCAAATCAGAAAATTTAAGATTTTGAAATTTTTTTACAAGATATTAAAAACCCAAGCATAAAAACATATAAACTATACAAAAATAAAATTTTCTAACCTAAGATTCGAACATAAATCGAAAAAAAAGGAAAAGAGGAAAAATACCTTAGTTTGGGATTTTGGATGAATGGATGAAAATCCTTGCACAATGTTGATGAATCTTGCTTAGACTAGTGTTTTAGAGAAAAACCCCTCAAGATTTGGTGAAAAACGAGGAGGTTTAGAGGGTTTTTATAAGGAAAAAGTCGGGTTAGGGTTTTTAGGGTTTTAAAGAGTTTTAATTTAAAGTGAACTTTATCATTAAAAGCCCTACTTAAAGCTGTCCGTGAACCCGTTTCGGAACGGTCCTAACCATTTCGAAACGCGAGCACGAGAGTTTGACCGTTTTTAGAATTTCAGCTAACCGTTTCGATACGGTGTTGACCGTATCGAAGCCCCGTTGACTCGTATCGAAACTTGTTTCGATACACCCCTTGGCAGTAGCAAAAACGTTTCAAAACCCTTTTGAGGCGTTTCGAAATGCCCTTCTCTCAGACAAGATTTTAAAGCATCCGTATCGAAACAGGTTGACCCGTTTCGATACACTTGGGCCTGGAAGTGCAATGAGGGTCTAAAAGTGCAGAAAATTGAGTTTTTCTAAGGCCTAACATGCATGAATGACATGAATGAGCATGCAAAACATATGCAAACATAAACATACTCCCCCTAGCTATAAGCATGGATGAAATTAGGAGTCAAAACACATAAACATGGCATTTCACAAGATCAAGCAATTTTAAGCACAAAAGAGGTCCTAAAAGGTCAAGATAGGCTAGCCAGACCTAACTCTCTCCTAAGAGACCAAAAACGCTCTTTGTCTAAAGGTTTTGTAAATATGTCCGCTAATTGATTTAAGGTGTCTACATACTCTATAACCACATCTTCTTTAAGGACATGATCTCTAATGAAATGATGCCTTATTTCTATGTGTTTGGTTCTAGAGTGTTGGATGGGATTTTTTGTTAGACATATAGCACTATTGTTGTCACATTTTAGGGGTATGGTTTCAACTTTAATTCCATAATCTAAGAGTGGTTGCTTCATCCAAAGGACTTGAGCACAACAACTCCCTAAGGATACATACTCGGCTTCGGTGGTAGATAAGGCTACACTATTTTGTTTCTTAGAGAACCAAGATATGAGCATACTACCTAGGAATTGACAAGTTCCCGAAGTACTTTTCCTATCGATTTTGCAACCCCCATAATCCGCATCCGAATAAGCATGAAGGTTGAAGGTGGATTCTCTAGGGTACCAAAGACCTAAACAAGGAGTATCTCTAAGGTACCTAAAGATTCTCTTAACGGCTATAAGGTGAGACTCTCTAGGACTAGCTTGAAACCTAGCACACAAGAAAACACTAAACAAGATATCCGGTCTACTTGCGGTAAGGTAAAGGAAAGATCCAATCATAGAACGGTAAAGCTTAGAGTCAACACACTTACCTCCTTCATCTTTGTCAAGCTTTGTAGAAGAGCTCATAGGTGTGGCTTGAGGCTTTGCATTCTCCAAGTCAAACTTCTTGAGCATATCCTTTATGTACTTTGCTTGATTGATGGTGTCATCCTTCATTTTCTTGATTTAGAGTCCCAAAAAGAATGAGAGCTCCCCCATCATGCTCATCTCGAATTCACCTTGCATTATCTTAGCAAACTCTTGACAATGACATTCGTTAGTAGAACCAAAAATAATATCATCAATATAAATTTGAACTACTAAGATGTCATTTTTATACATTTTTATAAAGAGTGTAGTGTCCATCTTACCTTTTTCAAAACCCTTTTCAATAAAAAAGTTTGAAAGTATTTCATACCAAGCTCTAGGAGCATGTTTTAAACCATAAAGAGCTTTAGTGAGTTTGAAAACATAATTTGGAAATTTTGAGTCTTTAAAACCCGGTGGTTGTTCTACATACACTTCTTCATTTATAAAACCATTTAAAAACGCGCTTTTAACATCCATTTGAAAAGCTTGAAATTATGATAACATGCATATGCAAGCAACATCCTAATGGCTTCCATTCTAGCTACGAGTGCATAGGTTTCATCAAAATCTATTCCCTCTTCTTGAGTGTAACCTTGTGCTACAAGTCTAGCTTTATTTCTCACAATGTTACCACTCTCATCTAGCTTGTTTCTAAAGACCCATTTAGTTCCTATGGTAGATTGATTACTAGGCCTATCAACTAATGTCCAAACGTTACTTCTCTCAAATTGATTTAACTCTTCTTGCATAGCCATAATCCAAAAATCATCTTTCAATGCTTCTTTTATATTCTTAGGCTCTATGCATGAGATAAATGCAACACGATTCATTAATTTAACAGAAGATCGAGTGGTTACCCCCTTGGATGGATCACCCAAGATTTCATCATCTTTGACATAGTTGAACTCCCTTGGGTAGCTCACTTCCTTTTCCTCAAGAGCCAAGTCCTTCAAGGCTTCAAGAGGTGGATCTTGTGTGTCCTCTTCTTTCGTTGTTGGAATCTCATCCTCCTTTGAAGTTTGTCCTCCATCAAAGGCATTTATGATTCCTACATCATCATCATCACAAGAATCCTTCCTTGGAAGGAGGTTATCATCGAATACAACATGTATAGATTCTTCTACTACTAAAGTTCTTTTGTTAAATATTCGATAGGCTTTAGATGTTAAAGAGTATCCTATGAAAATAGCTTCATCACTTTTTGCATCAAATTTACCTAAGTTGTCTTTTCCATTATTTAAAACAAAACACTTGCAATCAAAAGGGTGAAAATAGCTAATGTTAGGCTTTTTAGATTTTAAAATCTCATAAGGTGTTTTCTTTAAAATTGGCCTAATCATTACTCGATTAACAATATAGCAAGCGGTGTTTGTGGCTTCCGCCCAAAAATATTTAGGTAAATTATTTTCACAAAGCATAGTTCTAGTCATTTCTTGCAAAGTTCTATTTTTCCTCTCTACTACCCCATTTTGTTGAGGAGTTCGAGGAGCCAAAAAATTGTGGCTAATACCATTTTCATTTAAAAAATCTTCAAACCCTAAATTTTGAAACTCGGTTCCATGATCACTTCTAATATGTGAAATTCTAAGTTCAAGATCATTTTGGGTTAGTTTTGAAAATGTGATGAATTTTTCCAAAGCCTCATCTTTAGTACTTAAAAATAGAACCCAAGTAAATCTAGAAAAATCATCAACAAGTACAAATGCATAAGACTTACCACCCAAGCTCATAGTCCTAATTGGCCCAAATAAATCCATATGGATTAGTTGTAAACATCTACTTGTAGAAACATCATTAATGGATTTAAAGGAAGACTTGTGTTGTTTACCCTTAGAGCATGCATCACAAATTTTATCATTTGAAAATTTAATCTTGGGTAAACCTCTAACTAGATCAAGGGAAACTAGTTTTTCTAAAACACTAATGCTAGCATATCCTAGTTTCCTATGCCACAACCATGCATCATTTTCATGTTGTGCTACTAAGCATGCATGAGATGTATGAATGTCATCTAGATGCACCATGTATATGTTCCCTATACGATGACCTATGAGCATAATATTATTAGATTTAATGTCTACAATTTTGCATCCATTTTTATCAAATTAAACATTAAATCCTTTATCACACAATTGACTTATGCTCAATAAGTTATGTTTAAGATCATCGACATACAAGACATTTTCAGTGAGAATAGTAGAGTGATTACCTATGGAGCCAATACCTTTAATGTGGCCTTTGGAGTTGTCACCAAATGTCACCACTCCTCCACTTTTTGGCTTTAGATCCATGAATCTACTCTTGTCTCCGGTCATATGCCTTGAGCATCCACTATCAAGGTACCATGAGTTTTGACTTTGTGCTTTGGCCTTGTAGCAATGCTCCCCCTACAAACAAAGATATTAAGCTTTTGTTTTTGGTACCCAAATCATTTTGGGTCCATGAGTGTTAGCTCCCAAAACCTTGGTTCCCTTAGGGATCCAAGATGACATAGCAATAATGTTATTAGATTTTACAAGTTCCTTAGGAACCCATACACTTCTAATTCTTTTAGTTCTTCTATGTCTAGGAAGACTACCTTGTTTGTAGTTATTAGTCTTTTCTTAAGTTGGTTTGTTTTAGAAGATTCACCAATTTCATGCTTCATACTACCAACATTTTTAAAGGACTCCTTGAGCTTGTTAAGCTCATCTAACACCTTTTGGTGTTCACTATTGCATTGAGATAAAAGATTATTAAGATCAACATTTTCATCTTGAAAGAATTTAAGTTCATCTTTCAACCCTAATATCTTTTTCTCAAATTTTGAATTAGCTTGAGAGAGTAAGTCATTTTTCTCATTTAGCTCCAAAATGATTTTCTTATTCCTAATAACCGACTCTTTATATTTCTCAACTAATTCATCATAGACCTCTTGCAACTCATCATATGCATCATTTAATTCATCATATGTAAAATCAAAAGATGACGAGTTAGAGGTTACCATAGAGGAATCTTCGTCAAGTGCCATGAGGCAAAGGTTGGCCACTTCTTGTTCGTCATCCTCCGATGACTCCTCATCACTCCAAGTAGCAAGCTTGGCTTTGAGCTTCCTCTTCTTCTCAAAGCCCTTCTTCTTGAATTGAGGACACTCTAAACGTATGTGGCCGGGTTTATTGCACTCGAAGCAAATGATTGATATCTTGCTTCTTCTTTGTTCTTGCCTTTGAAGTCCATCTTCCTTTGAATTTTTCTTCCCCAGTTGGACCTCATAAAGCGTGAGAATCGTTTGGCTATCATAGCCAATTCTTCTAGCTCATCCTCCTCACTAGAAGAGCTCTCCTCAAGTAGTGAAGCTTTGAGAGCTATTCACATCTTCTTCTTCTTTTCAACCTCTAGCTTTTCTAATCTCTTCTCTTCTTTCTTCTTCTCTTTTTCCCTTCCTTGCTTCATAATCTCATGTGTAAGGAGAGAACCCACTAGCTCATCTAGCTTTAAAGTCTTCAAATTCTTAGCTTCTATGATGGCGGTTCTCTTCCCATCCCATGATTCGGGAAGTGAATAGAGTAGCTTCCGGACAAGCTTGTCTTCCGGTATGATTTCTCCAAAACCTTTGAGCCCATTGACTATAGTGGAGAACCGATCAAACATCTTGGACACCGCCTCATCGGGCTCAATCTTGAAATTCTCATAACTAAGATTGAGAATTCCAATCTTAGTTTTTTTGACATCGTTGGTTCCCTCATAGGTAGTATCAAGAGTGTCCCACACTTCTTTGGCACTCTCAATGGATGACACTTTAGAATAGATGTCCGGACCGAATGAACAAAAGAGCATGTGGAGAGCTTTGTCATTTACTTGAATCTTTTTCCTTTCTTCTTCACTCATCTCCACCTTTTTCTTCAAGACCATCTTGCCTTCATTATCTTGCTTCAATGGAATGTAAGGGTCATCTTCAATGACATCCCAAACTAAGTAGTCATTGGACTTGATGAAGAGACGCATTCTATTCTTCCAAAAAGAATAGTTGTCACCATTGAAGAAGGGAGGCTTTGTAGTGGATTGAGACTCATACATGCTCGAACCGGAGGTTGAAGCCATTTCTTGATTTTTGGATGATCACAATCTTCCTAGGAACTCCTCTTGTGGTTGTTAATCCTCAAAGAGGTAGGCTCTGATACCAATTGTTAAGTGGATCGAATGATCGATATGAACCAAGAGGGGGGTGAATTGGATTTTTAAAGGTTTAGGTGGTGGAAATTGCAAATTAAAAGGATGGACAAGGAATTTTAGAGTGGTTCAAGTTCCAAATGAACTCTACATCCACTACCTTAGCTTCACTAAGGATTTGCAACAATTCCACTAATTGCTCTTCCCCTTTTCTAGGCTAAGGAGGTAACCCTTACAATTTCGGTTAAATTTTCTACCCAAAATTTAACCCAATCATCACACAAATATAACAAAGAGTTTGATGGCTAAGATAGTATCTCTCAATACAAATTGTAGCCCAATTACAAGCACTCAACCCAATTGAAAAAGAAGAATTAAAATTACAATTGGGGTTTCTAGACAATTTTTGGATTTAAGCACAAATGCTTGGATTTGATGTATGGATGTTTGCTTTTGGATCAATAGTTGTTGCTGGAGCTTTTAGAGGTCCCTTGTATACCTTCTCATTGATTTCTAGCCGTTGTGGTTGTTGCATTCATCAATAGAGTCGTTGGGAGTGTTATCTCACCTCCATAAATGTAGTCTGCAACCACCCATTTCGGAACGCGGGAACCTGTTTCGAAATGGACCAAAATAGAAAGAGTCGTTGGGGTGCATTTAAGAGCCCGTTTCGAAACGGATTGAACTCGTTTTGAAACACTTTTGCCACTGTCAAGGGTCGTTTCGAAACAGCTTGAGCCCGTTTCGAAACACCCTAACGGTTTCTAAAAAATCAGTTAAAAACTTTGCAACGGTCATACTTTTCAAATCAAAATGAAGAACTGTTTCGAAAGACTTGAAGTCGTTTCGATACGGGTTCTTATGTTCTAAAGTCGTTTCGATACCCGTTTCGGAATAGGGGTTGGCAGTGGTGGAATCGGTTCGAAACGCCTTAGGCCGTTTCGAAACAGGGACTTGAAAAACATTGTTTCGGCTTTAAGAACACTTAGAAAATATTTGAAAATCTTAGTTTTTAACTTTGGCATATTCTTAAAATCATATGGGGATGTTTGAGGACTTAAAAAATCGTTTTGACATTTTCAATTTAGTCCTTAGGTTCTTTAGTTATATCAAAATTAAAATATCGGTTTCACATGTTTTTGAAAGATATGAGAATTAAGCACTTGAGCTTGGATTTGATGTTGGAATGTTTCTCTTAGGATCAATAGTTGTTGCTGGTTGTTTTTGGACTTCCTTTTATACCTTCTCATTCAATTATAGTCGTTGGGGTTGTTGCCATCATAAATATAGCTGTTGGGATGCAATCTTCCCACCATAAATGCACTTCTGCAACTACCCGTTTCGACACACCTGTACCTGTTTTTGAAACAAACCAAAATAGAAATAGCCGTTGGGGTGTAATTAAGAGATCGTATCGAAATGAATACGATCGTTTCGATACTGCTAAGAGCTAGTTACGAAACGTGCTTGATGTCGTTTCAAAACATTTTGACACTGTCAAAACTCGTTTCGAAACGTGCTTAACTTGTTTCGATACACCTTAACTGTTTTCTGAAAACTAGTTATAAAATTGTAACGGTCATATTTTCGAATCCAAGTTTGAATATCGTTTCGAAACGTTTGAGGTCGTTTCGATACTGTCGTATCGAAATAGGTCTGCCCGTTTCGTTGTTCTTCATCTGTTTCGAAACATAGGGTCCTGTTTAGATACTATCGTATCGAAATGAGAGTTCTCGTTCCGAAACAAATGTTCACAGTTTCAAAACGTTCCGAAACACCTAAGGGTTGTTTCGAAACAGTGACTCGAAAATCATTGTTTTGACTTGGAAACACTTAAGAAAATTTTGTCTTAAACATTTGGTTTTGACTTGACAACTTTACTTAAAAGTTTTGGGAGGTTTTGAGGTCTTAAAAATTTATTTTAAATTTTCAATTTAGTCCTTGAATCCTTTGTTATATCAAAATCAATTCTTTGGTTTTACAATCTCCCCCTTTTTTGATATAACAAAACCAAGTATAAATTTCTAAGTGTTTTTGAAATCTTTGAAAAACTTTTAACTCCCCCTCAATTTAAGATAGGTTTTAAAGTTTTTAAAAGTTGAAATTTAAAGCACTTGAAACTCAAAACCAACTTAAAAACACTTAGGCTCTTAAGAATTACTCCTTCCCCTTTTTGTTAGATCAAAATATATAATCAAGGCTAAATGAGGATAAAAGAGGCATAAATCATAAACCAAACAACAAAATATCATTAAAAGCATTAAGTTCATAAAAAATCCAACCATAACATCAAGCTCAATCCTAAAAACATAAAATCAAACCATAGGTCTTAAAAATAAAAAAACATAGATTGGTGCATAAACAATTCTAATATGACAAAATGATATGATATGCAATAAGCCTAGGGTGCCTCATCACCATCATCTTCTCAAATGTCATCCATGAAATCATCCTTATCCTTTTCTTGATCATTGTGAAAACGCCTCCAATCACCATAGAAGTTGGAGAAGGAGAGATCCGTGGATGACTGTTGGGTTTCAAGAGCGGTAAGACAATTCTCGTTTCCAAGAACAAGATCCTCCAAGGATTGTAAACGAGTGTTGATAGCAACAAAACTCGAAGCCATGTTCGTGTTCATCGTGTTGAACCTTTCGGTGAGGAAGGCAATGAGAGCATCATTGTTAGGAGCCACAACGGGAGCTTGAGCTTGAGGTTGAGGCTCAACTTGAGGTGCTTGAGCTCTTCGATCAACATGAATCCATTCACCAAGAGTGTAACGAAATCCGGATCTTACAAGAGAAGACTCACCAAGCTTTTGCTTTTGTGGTTCCAGAAAATCGTATGAGCAATCAAGACCAATGCGAACAAAGATGTAGCTCAAAACTGTCCCAAAGGTGAACGAGGTGAGGGAGTCGGATAGACGATTCCTTACTTGATGGACCATCTTGGCAAACATGATCTTCACCAAATTAGGTTGTTGTGCTTGGCGGAAACACTCGAGCCAAAAATTATCAACTTGGCAGATGTGGGCAAATTTTCCTCCGGATGGGCGAAAGAACCATGAGATGATCCAGTGCAAGAAACGGTCATGGGCATCCAAAGTAAGAACCAATACAGTATGAGATCCAAAGTGATTTTCATCCAAAATTCCCTCATCAACAAGCCCAAGGATGTTCACTAAGGTGGATGGATCAATCTGAAACTTCTTGCCCAATATGTAAGACTCAATCGCAATGACTTCGGAACGATCCTCATTGTTGATAAGAATAGCATTGGAGTAGAAGAGCAAAACTATATTTTTGTAGACGATATCAGGAATGCTCATAAAGCTTAGGAAACTCCATTGTGTCAAAAGAGGTAGGCATTTGAAGAGGAAGCACTCAAAGTCAAGGAATGTCATGTCTACAACACGCTCTCGGCGAACAACGACATCTTGAAGAATTTTAAAACGATTCTTAGCATCTTGATTTCTAAGACTCTTGGAATAGAGGAGGGTAAGGTTAGGAAGAATATTGTCACCGGGGCTCGAACCTTCACCCCCTTCAATCTTTCTTTTCTTAGAATCTATTTAAAAACACCTAAAAACAAAGCAATCAATAAAATTAAGTGTATGCATTTAAATCCCAATTCGATCCAATAAGAATCCCATTAAGGTTTTTAAAAACAATTTGAAAGTATATACATAATAATTTTTTTTGATGAAAGCAAATTTGAGAAACAATGTTAAAAAATACGATTAAAACAAAATATATTCGAATAATAAAATTTGAGATTTTGAAAAATTTTCAGAAGATTTTGAAAACCCATAATATAAAACAAGTATACTATACAAAACTATAATTTATTAACATAGTATTCGAACGAAATCAAGAGAAAAAGAAAAGGATAGAAAATACCTCAAATATGGGATTTTGGAAGAATTGTTGGATGAAATTGCACCAAACTAATGAAGCTTGCTTAGATTTACGTTTAGGAGTAAAAACCCTCAAGTTTTGATGAAAAACAAAGAGATTTGGAGGGTTTTTATAGAGGAATTTAGGGTTTTGAGGGTTTTGGTGTTTTAAGTATAAAACTCTTTTAGAATTTAAAATCATTTAAATTAGGCTTTTCAGATACGCATTTTGAAACAAGAGAGATCGTTTCGAAACAGGTGTACCGAAACGCTTTCGAACGTTATGAAACATGCTGACCGTTCCGGTATAGGTTTGACTGTATCGAAGCCCAAGATTTTGCCCGTATCGAAACGCATAGGGACCATTTCAATACATATTTTGACAGAACCAAAACGTTTCGAAACCCTTTGGGGCGTTTCGAAACTGGTTGGTCCATTTGTGTTCTTAAGAGGCAGACCGTATCGAAACAGGGTGACCCGTTTCGATACCAATAGCCCTAGAAGTGCATATGAGGCTCTAAAATGTAGAAAATTCGAACTTTAATTTATCCTAGATGCATGAATGAGATGAATGAGTAAATTTAACATATCAAAACATGAACATACTCCCCCTAACTATAAGCAATAATGCAATTAAGATCAAAAACACATAAGCATGAGATTTAACAAGAATTCAAGCAAATTTTAAGCTCAAATGTCCTAAAAGGTCAAGATAGGCTAGTTACACCTAACTCTCTCCCAAGGGACCAAAAACGCTCTTTATCTAGAGGTTTGGTAAAGATGTCCCCTAATTGATTTAAGGTGTCTACATACTCTAAAACAACATCTTCCTTAAGGACACGATCTCTAATGAAATGATGTCTTATTTCTATGTGTTTGGTTCTAGAGTGTTGGATGGGATTTTTGGTAAGACATATGGTACTAGTGTTATCACACTTAAGGGGTATGGTGTCTACCTCTATTCCATAGTCTAAGAGTTGTTGTTTCATCCAAAGGACTTGAACACAACAACTCCCTAAGGATATGTACTCCGCTTCGGTGGTAGATAAGGTTACACTATTTTGTTTCTTAGAGAACCAAGATATGAGCATACTACCTAGGAATTGACAAGTGCCGGAAGTACTTTTCCTATCTATCTTACAACCCTCGTAATCCGCATCCGAATAAGCATAAAGGTTAAAGGTTGAGTCTCTAGGATACCAAAGGCCTAAACAAGGAGTATCTCTAAGGTACCTAAAGATCCTTTTAAAGGCTATAAGGTGTGACTCTCACTACAAGAAATTTATAATATTGCAACAAATTTATTTATCACCAAAAGTACTAAATTTGTCGCGATATATTTATTTTGACAATTTTTGTTTGTTACCATGTTTGTTAGAACAACCTCGTCATGTAAAGTATATTGTGACAAAATTGTGTTTGTTACCATTTATACTATTTATCGTAACAATGAAATTTTGTTATTATAATTAACTTAGCCTAACAAAATATTTGTCACAATAAATTAACTATTTCATCACGAGAAGTACGTTTTGTCACATCTAACTAGTATTTTAACATCAAATATAAAGGGGTTTTGTGACAAAAAGTAATTTCTCACTGCTTATATTTCGTCAGTAAATGTAACTTATAGAGACAAAATATTTGTTAGAATAAAATATTTATTTAGTCACAAAAAGTGAATTTTGTCACAATTAACATAAATTTTAACATCAAACGAAAAAGATTTTCGCGACAAAAATACACATTAAAACAAAATTTAACTTCTCACTACTTTTATTTTGTCACTAATTGATACTTATGAGAACAAAATATTTGTTAAAATAAATTATTTATTTCATCATAAAAAGTACATTTGGTCACAATTAACTTAATTTTAACATCGAAAACAATTGTTTTTGTGAAAAAATAAAAAAACTACAACAAAGTTTATTTTCTCACAACTTGTTTATAGTGACAAATTTATTTCCTCAAAAATGTGAATATGGACAACATAACCATTACACTTAAATCTAAAACATAACTCGATCCCGCGGAGCCTAGAACCTAAACTACCGTGGTTGGAACCCCAAATCCTAATGCACTTGCATCGTCGACCTAGATTCCAACACTCAAGAAAGTTCCATAAAGGTGGATCGCAACCTTCCATCTTCGCTTCACGTCAGTAACCAAGTGACCAGCCGAAGCCACTTGTCAGACGTCATATCAGCGACCAAGCTTCACAACGTCTACGATGTTTGATTCAATAATGGAATTGTGAAACCAAAATTGATTTTGATATAACATATAAACTTAAGGACCAATTTGCAAAACAATAAATTTTTAAGTACTATTTAAAGTCTCACAATTGACAAGTATTTTAAACAAAATAACATTTCAAGACAAGGTCCTAAATATATGAAAAATTCTCTAAGTCTTTTCCTATTTTTTCCAAGCCTAAATATGCAAAAACACCCAGGCGTATCGATACCCTTGGGTGTATCGATACCCTCTTTTGCTACTGGATTTTTTATTTTCAAGCCAAAGTATACAAGAACGCACAGGCGTATCGATACCCTTACGCGTATCGATACGAGCTTTTGCCACTGGAATTTTAATGGACTTACCGTACCGATACTCTTTGCAACCGTATCGATACGATAAGCATATCTTTGAAAAATCTTGGCATTTAATTTTTCGACTGCTACTTGTCAGTTGGTTGGTTTCTCAATTTTTAAAAGACCGTTATACCGTACCGATACGCTTGGTATGCGTATCGATAAGCTTTTTATGAAAACCAAACTTGGGATTCCAGTGATAAACACCGTATCGATACGGCCCTCCGTATCGATACGGCCCTTAAAACCGTACCGGTACGCCTCCTATGCGTATCGATACACTCTGTTTTCAGGCACAACAGCTCTTTCCTCTTTGATGCAGGTATCGATACGCCCTTCCCGAGTACCGATACGGTAGGCTGCAAAGCTGCATTTAATTCGGGAAAATTGCTCCCAACGGCTCTATTGATGATCCCAACTACCCAAACGGCTAGAATTCAATGCAATGGTATAAAAACAAGCTTCTATTGACCAAGAAACAACTATTGAACCTAAAAGCAACATCAAAGCAAAAATCCAAACCCTAGTGCTCCTCATAGTCAAATTCATGTAACCCAACTCTAGTTATTTTATTGTTATCTTGTATTGTGAGTTTGGGGTGTTGGAAATTGTATTTGGGTAAACATTTATCCTTTGAGAGGAATTGTTTGAGTTTACCAAATCCATCTCTTTGTAAAAGTGAGTGGATTAAGCTTTGGGTAGAAAGCTTAATCAAATTTGTAAGGTTACCTCCTCATCCAAGAAAAGAAGAAGAATTCAAGTAGTAAATTGGTTGAAAATCCTTAGTGGGAACTAAGGTAGTGGATGTAGAGTTCATTTGGAGAACTTGAACCACTCTAACCACTTGTGTCACTTTTATTTTTCACTCTTACCTCCTACCAAAATTTTAATTGTCAATTCACCCCCTCTTGGCCATTTGCAATTGTGTGATCAACTCAACAATTGGTATCAGAACTACACTAATTGGAAGGATTACAACCCTCTTGAGTCGATTCTAGGAGAGTTTGATCAACAACTAGTCAAGCAATGGCATCGACCTCCAACTCCAACCTCTATGAGTCCCAATCTACCACCAAGCCGCCATTCTTCAATGGGGATAACTACCCATATTGGAAGAATAGGATGAGGCTCTTCATCAAGTCCACCGACTATATGGTGTGGGATGTGGTTGAAGAAGGTCCATACATTCCCATGAAGAGAGATAGTGAAGCAAGACTTGTCCCAAAGGTGAAAGCCGAGATGGCGGAAGATGAACGAAGAAGGATGCAAGTGAATGATAAAGCTCCCCATGTCATATTTTGTGCACTTGGTCCGGATATCTACTCCAAGGTGTCTTCGATTGAAAATGCCAAGGAGGTTTGGGACACCCTCGAGACAACATATGAGGGAACTAGTGATGTCAAGGAAACAAAAATTGGGTTGCTCAATCTAAGCTACGAAAATTTCAAGATGGATCCCGATGAGAGTGTTTCCAAGATGTTTGATCGATTCTCGGTCATTGTCAACGGATTAAAGGGGTTCGGTGAGATCATCCCCGAAGACAAGCTAGTGAGGAAGTTGTTGTACTCTCTTCCGGAATCATGGGATAGCAAGAGAACGGCTATTATTGAAGCTCGGGATTTGAAGACTCTCAAGCTTGATGCTCTTGTTGGATCTCTACTCACCCATGAGATCATGAGAAAGGGAAGAGAAGAAGAAAAGAAGATGGAAGAGAAGAAGGTTGAGAAGAAGGATGTTGAGAAGAAGAAGGTTGGAATCGCTCTTAAAGCTTCATACCATGAAAGCGATTCGAGTGAAGATGAAGATGAGGAGATGGCCATGTTGGCCAAACGGTTCACTCGGTTCATGAAGTCTAATTGTGGGAGAAAGTTCATAAGAAAAGAAGATTTCAAGAGCAAGAGTAAGGAAGAGGAGAAGGACCAAATCACTTGCTATGAATGCAAAAAGCCCAACCATATCCGTTCCGAATGTCCTCAATTGAAGAGGAAGAGCTTTGGGAAGAAGAATAAGCTCAAAGCTCAAGTAGCAACTTGGAGTGACGATGAGTCATCCCAGGAGAAGGAGGAAGTGGCCAATCTTTGTCTCATGGCCATTGATGATGAACCAAAGGTAAATTCTAACTTATCTAATTTTGATTTTACTTTTGATGAGCTTCAAGATGCTTATGATGAATTGCAAGAGGTTTACGATGAGTTAGTTGGAAAATACAAAGAATCCATTTTGAGAAACAAGAAAACCATTTCCGATTTGAAAAATCAAAATGAAACATTTTCAAAGACTAACTCCGAATTGGAAAAGAAAGTTTTGTTTTTAGTAAATCTTTCAAATGATCTTAAAGCAAAAAGTCTTGAACTTGAAAAACTTCTTTCCGATTTTCAAGATTATCACACAAAGGAAGTGGATAATCTTAAAACATCAATTGCTATTGGGAAAAACCATTTTGAAAAAGGAGACTCTTCTAGATCCCAATATGTGAAAAGAAAACCTTTTATTCCTAAACAAAGAAATTTTTATAAGCAATCTAGAGGTCAAAAGGTTAGAAGTGTTTGGGTTCCTAAGGAACTCATTATTTCTAATAATATGAATGATATTGCTTCTTGGATTCCTAAGGGAACCAAAATTTTGAAGGCTAACACACATGAACCCAAAATGATTTGGGTACCAAAAATCAAGGCCTAATTTCTTTGTTTGTAGGGGGAGCATTGCTACAAGGCCAAAGCTTCAAGCTAAAACTCATGGTACCTTGATAGTGGATGCTCAAGACATATGACCGGTGACAAGAGTAGATTCGTGGAACTAAAGCCAAAGAGTGGTGGAGTGGTAACTTTCAGTGACAACTCCAAAGGCCACATTGAAGGAATAGGCTCCATTGGTAATCACTCTTCTATTTTCATTGAAAATGTTTTGTATGCCAACGATCTTAAACATAATTTATTGAGCATTAGTCAATTATGTGATAATGGTTTTAATGTTTTATTTGATAAAAGTGGTTGCAAAATTGTGAACATTAAAACAAATCAACTAATGCTCATAGGACATAGAATAGACAATATCTATATGGTGCATTTAGATGACATACATTCATCACATACATGCTTAGTTGCACATGATGAACATGACTCATGGCTTTGGCATAGAAAATTAGGACATGCTAGCATGAGTGTCTTAGAGAAATTAATTTCCCTTAATCTAGTTAGAGGTTTACCCAAACTTAAATTTTCTAATGATAAAATTTGTGATGTATGTTCAAAGGGTAAACAACATAGAACTTCATTTAAATTCATTAATGATGTCTCTACTAGTAGATGTTTACAATTGATTCATATGGATCTGTTTGGGCCTATTAAACCATTGAGCTTGGGTGGTAAATCATATGCTTTTGTGCTTGTAGATGACTATTCTAGGTTTACTTGGGTTCTATTCTTAAGTACAAAAGATGAGGCTTTAGAAAAATTCATCACATTTTCTAAAATAACTCAAAATGATCTTGAACTTAAAATTTCTCACATTAGAAGTGATCATGGAACCGAATTTCAAAATCTAGGTTTTGATGAGTTTTTAAATGAAAATGGGATTAGCCATAATTTTTCCGCACCTCACACTCCTCAACAAAATGGGGTAGTTGAGAGGAAAAATCGAACCTTAGAAGAAATGGCTAGAACCATTCTTAGGGTACTCTTTAAACTCTAAAGCCTATCGTGTATTTAATAAAAGAACTCTAGTAGTTGAAGAGTCTATACATGTTGTTTTCGATGATAACCTCCTTCCGAGGAAGGAATCTTGTGATGATGATGATGTAGGAATCCTTGATGCCATTGATGGAGGACAATCGTCAAAGGTGGATGAGGTTCCAACTAAAGATGAGGATACACAAGATCCACCTCTTGAAGCCTTGAAGGACTTGGCTCTTGAGGAAAAGGAGGTATCTTACCCAAGGGAGTTCAACTATGTCAAAGGTGGTGAAATCTTGGGTGATCCATCCAAGGGGGTAACTACTAGATCCTCACTCAAATTAATGAACCATGTTGCATTTCTTTCATGCATTGAGCCTAAAAATATTAAAGAAGCTTTAAAAGATGATTTTTGGATTTTGGCTATGCAAGAAGGATTAAATCAATTTGAGAGAAGTAAAGTTTGGACATTAGTTGAAAGGTCAAATAATCAATCTACTATAGGAACTAAATGGGTTTTAGGAATAAATTAGATGAAAGTGGTAATATAGTGAGAAACAAGGCTAGGCTTGTTGCTCAAGGCTATACCCAAGAAGAGGGAATTGATTTTGATGAGACATATGCACCCGTAGCTAGGATGGAAGCCATTAGGATGCTTTTAGCATTTGCATGTTATAATGATTTCAAGCTTTTTCAAATGGATGTGAAAAGTGCCTTTTTAAACGGTTTTATAAATGAAGAAGTATATGTTGAACAACCATCGGGCTTTGAGGATTCAAAATTTCCAAACCATGTATTTAAACTAACAAAAGCTCTTTATGGTTTAAAACAAGCTCCTAGAGCTTGGTATGAGAGACTTTCAAATTTCTTAATTGAAAAGGGTTTTGAAAAAGGAAAGGTGGA
Source organism: Hibiscus trionum (assembly GCA_030270665.1). NCBI lineage: Eukaryota > Viridiplantae > Streptophyta > Magnoliopsida > Malvales > Malvaceae > Hibiscus > Hibiscus trionum. The sequence goes on along the minus strand of BSYR01000057.1, from coordinate 22,532,037 downwards.
CACTACACTCTTCATAAAAAGATATAACAATGACATCTTAGTAGTACAATTCTATGTTGATGATATCATTTTTTTGTTCTACTAATGAGTGTTATTGTGAAGAATTTTCTAAGCTAATGCAAGGTGAGTTCGAGATGAGCATGATGGGGGAGCTCTCATTCTTCTTGGGGCTCCAAATCAAACAAAGGAAAGATGGCATCTTCATAAATCAAGCTAAGTACGTGAATGATATGCTCAAAAAGTTCGGCTTGGAGAATGCAAAACCTCAAGCCACACCTATGAGCTCTTCCATAAAGCTTGACAAAGATGAAGGAGGTAAGTGCATTGATTCTAAGCTTTATAGATCCATGATAGGCTCTTTGCTTTACCTTACCGCAACTAGACCGGATATCATGTTTAATGTTTGCTTGTGTGCTAGGTTTCAAGCTAGCCCTAGAGAATCACACTTAGTTGTCATTAAGAGAATTTTTAGATACCTTAGAGACACACCTAACTTAGGCCTTTGGTATCCTAAAGATTCCTCCTTTAGCCTTCATGCTTATTCGGATGCGGATTATGGGGGATGTAAGATAGATAGGAAAAGTACTTCCGGGACATGCCAATTCTTAGGTAGTATGCTCGTATCTTGGTTCTCTAAGAAACAAAATAGCGTAGCCTTATCTACCACCGAAGCGGAGTACATATCCTTAGGGATTTGTTGTGCTCAAGTCCTTTGGATGAAGCAACAACTCTTAGATTATGGTGTTGAAATAGAAACCATACCCCTTAGGTGTGACAACACTAGTGCCATTTGTCTCACTAAGAATCTCATCCAACACTCTAGAACTAAACACATAGAAATTAGACATCATATAATTAGAGATCATGTGTTGAAAAATGATGTTGTTATTGAATATGTTGATACCTTGAACCAATTAGCGGATATATTCACAAAGCCTTTAGATAAAGAGCGCTTTTGGACCCTTAGGAGAGAGTTAGGTTTAACTAGCCTTTCGTGACCCCTTCTAGGTCCCAAAATGTCAAAATTTGCTTGAAATTGTTTGTAATTCATGCTTGTGTTAATTTTGTTCTTTTTGCTTCTATGCATGTTGCTAGGGGGAGTATGCATTAATTTTAGCCATTAAAACTTGTTCATAGGACATGTACATGCATTTAGGGACATTTAAGTTGATTTTATGCACTTAAACCTGTCAAAAATGCCTAAACTGGTAAAGGGGTATCGATACGGCTGAAGTGTATCGATACGGGTTCATAACTGGGAAACTTTGAAGCTGAACGAGTATCGATACGACCCCGCATATCGATACGGTTTAAAGTCAAGGGAAATAGTCAAAGCCAAGCGTACCGATACATCCCCGCGTATCGATACGGTAGTAACGACGAATAAAAAATTAGGGTTAAAGGGTATCGATACCCATGTATAGCGTATCGATACGGTCTCGACGGAGAGGCTATTTAGGGCTGCTATTGTTAAAAAGCTTAAAAAAAACAAAACCCCTCTTTTCTCTCCAAAACCCTAGCCGCAAAACACTATAAAACCCCCCTCAATTCTTCAATTTTTACCATCAATCTTAAAAATTCTTTGAGGGTTTTTAATCTCCACATCAAAGCTAAGCTTTGTCAACAAATCTTGTGTATTCACATCACCTCATTCATCCAATCTAAGATTCAAGGTATAAAACTCTTCTTTTTTATTTTCTTTGATTTTCATAATTGTTTCAATTCAATTTTTGTACAAAACATGTTTGATTGTTATGGGTTTCAAGTTCTTCATAAATTTTTCTTCAAAAATCAAAATTTTTCATTCGAATATATTTTCTATTCGAATTTTTTTAATCTTTTATTATTATTATTATTATTTTAATTGTAAATGTATTTTTAAAATTAAATTTCTTTTTACAATTAACTTGAATTATTATAATTTATTGGATTGAATAAGATGTTAATTGCATACATATTTGAATCGTTTTTTATGTGTTTTCAGGGTTATGGCACCATCGAAAAAGAGAACTAAGCGTTATCGTTCTACTTCCAATCCTATTGAGGATGCCGAGGGTAACCCTACACCTAATCTTCCCTACATTATCCAAATAAGTTTTCCCGAAGCCGACGATATAGAACGATACAAACTCTTTCAAGGTATGAACCTTAGGGAAGAACGTGTTGTGTCTGTCCCGTTTTTAAATTCTGCCCGATTCAAATTTCAATACCTCCCTTTACTTAAGAAATGGAAATTTCTGAATTTTTAAGCATTCCTCCTATTCTCTATGGGAATCTAGTCATCGTATTCTTTTCCAATGCCATATGCATTCATGATGAAGCTAGGGAGAATGTCATTGCTATTGAATCCTCTGTTATGGGCAAAACCTTTACAATTGATCAAAAACTTTTATGTAATGTCTTTGGTTTTGAAAACGTTGGTATTGATGATGAAAAATCCTTGGGTACGGGTCCTTTAGGCTCAACAAAAGGTTTAAATGCTCATGACCGTATCCTTCATCTTCTTGTCTCTTGGTTTTTTCGTCCATCGGGAGGGAAATTTTCAACTATTCGTCAAACCGATGATTTTTGGCTTAGGTGTTTTAGAGAAGGTCATCGTCCAAATCTTTGTCAAATTATGTTTGTCGACCTTGTATTTTTAGTCCAACACCGTCACACCAAACAAGTCTCATCCTTTTACTACTCTACGGCTTTGAGTTATCTCTTTTATTCCCTTGATGTTGATTGTTCCCATGATTATCCCGAAACCCTTGGCCTACCCATAGATGAGCGTTCTCTAGCTCGTTCCGGTTTCTCTTATGTTGATAATGAATGGGTTCGTACCACTTAAGATCCTTCACAAGATGCTCCGGTCGATGCTTCTCGTGCTTCTTCGAGCTCTCACCGTGCTCCGATTGATTCCTCTTCCATGGGCACTCTTATGACTTTCCTCAATGAGAAGTTCACTTTCATGGAAGCCGGGTTTACCGCGATGGATACTAGATTCACATCCTTGGAAGATCGCGTCAAAGGTATGGAGAAGAAGATGGACACCATGGCTTCTCGCCAAAACTCCATGGATATCTCTCTTACCGCCTTCCATGGTGCTTGGCTTAACCAAAACCGAAGGAATCAACCATCTCAAGATGAGGAAGATGAAGAGGACGAGGACGACGATGATGATGGGGCGGACGAGTAGTTTATTCATATCATCTACATGGCATTTAGTTTTTATATTTTGTTATTGCATTTTTTTAGGATCTAAGTTTATGCCTATTATCTATGTTTTAGGATTTTAAAGTTTGGATTATTATATTTTCTTTGAAGTTTATGCATTTAAACTCTTATGATTGCTTTAAGTTTAATGAATTATTGTTGCTATTATCCTTGTATTTATCTTTGATCTAACAAAAAGGGGGAGAAGGATTATAGAGTCATTTTTTTATTTTTGAAAATCTATCTTAAATTAAGGGGGGGAAAACTTTTCAAAGTTTCAAAAACTTAAAAATTTATTTGTGGTTTTGTTATATCAAAAAGGGGGAGATTGTGAAACCAAAATTGATTTTGATATAACATATAAACTTATGGACCAATTTGCAAAACAATAAATTTTTAAGTACTATTTAAAGTCTCACAATTGACAAGTATTTTAAACAAAATAACATTTCAAGACAAGCTCCTAAATATATGAAAAATTCTCTAAGTCTTTTCCTATGTTTTCCAAGCCTAACTATGCAAAAATGCCCAGGCGTATCGATACCCTTATGTGTATCGATACGGGCTTTTGCCACTGGAATTTTAATGGACTTACCGTACCGATACGCTTTGCAACCGTATCGATACGATATTCATCTGGGCAACTCTTTCAATGAAACCGTACCGATACGCTTTGCAACCGTATCGATACGATAAGCATATCTTTGAAAAATCATGGCATTTAATTTTTCGACCGTTACTTGTCAGTGGGTTGGTTTCCCAATTTTTAAAAGACCGTTATATCGTACCGATACGCTTGGTATGCATATCGATACGCTTTTTATGAAAACCAAACTTGGGATTCTAGTGAGTAAACATCGTATCGATACGGCCCTCCGTATCGATACGCCCCTTAAAACCGTACCGGTACGCCTTCTATGCGTATCGATACGCTCTATTTTCAGGCACAACGGCTCTTTCCTCTTTGATGCATGTATCGATACGCCCTTCCCGAGTACCGATACGGTAGGCTGCGGAGCTGCATTTTATGCTGGAAAATTGCTCCCAACGGCTCTATTGATGATCCCAACTACCCAAACGGCTAGAATTCAATGTAAGGGTATAAAAACAAGCTTCAATTGACCAAGCATCAACTATTGAACCTACAAGCAACATCACAGCCAAAATCCAAACCCTAGTGCTCCTCATAGTCAAATTCTTGTAACCCAACTCTAGTGGTTTTATTGTTATCTTGTATTGTGAGTTTGGGGTGTTTGAAATTGTATTTGGGTAAACATTTATCCTTTGAGAGGAATTGTTTGAGTTTACCAAATCCATCTCTTTGTAAAAGTGAGTGGATTAAGCTTTGGGTAGAAAGCTTAATCAAATTTGTAAGGTTACCTCCTCATCCAAGAAAAGGGGAAGAATTCAAGTAGTGAATTGGTTGAAAATCTTTAGTAGGAACTAAGATAGTGGATGTAGAGTTCATTTGGAGAACTTGAACCACTCTAACCACTTGTGTCACTTTTATTTTTCACTCTTACCTCCTACCAAAATTTTAATTGCCAATTCACCCCCTCTTGGTCATTTGCAATTGTGTGATCAACTCAACAGGAATGTTGCAGTCCTACACATGGAAATGTAATACAACATAAAATCTCCACAACAAAACAATATGAAGGGTTCAAGAAAAGTGATAGGCAATTTAGTACAATATCACAGAGCATTAACCATCCTCTTCATCGCTTCTAACCTTTCTCACATTATGGTCTTCAATTTCTCTTTCTATAAGTACTTGCTGGATATGACACATCGACTTTTTGGCCTAAATTTCATCATAAGCAAAATATATCCAGCAAGCAATTGGATTTTAAGCAATTAACATACTAGTAAAAGAATTTATGTTCTAAAATATGTTACCCACACAGACCCTTGAGGATATTCAAGCAACACTAATCACAAAGTAGGTCAAATAACAAGCAGAAGCATCATGATTATTCCTTGGAGATGCAGTCTGGATTGGGAAAGCATAGATTCTAGACATGAAGCATCTGTTGTTGTGTCATCGACATGTTTTTCTCTTTCAACAGAACGTACCATAATTTATGAAGATCTTCCCAGTACATCACTCGTTGTTACAATCAAACAACCATTTATACAAACCTTCGTCATTGTCCCAAATCAGTGACCTATTAGAACACAATGACTTTCTCCATTTCAATATAAATGGAAACATTCTCTTAAGTAAATTTACTTGCATTATTTACAACATAGTAGTTATAAAACATAATAGTTTTTTTAGCTCGACAAAAAACTTTTATTAAATAAATAGACCTGAGTTGTATGCCTCGTTAAAAACCTCCCTAGACCTAAATGGAGGAAAATAGTATATATAACCATTTTAAGCATTACATAACCCAAAAACGCCTTACAAAAACTCGACAATTACATATTCATCCACACTTTAAAGCTCCTAAAATTAAACAAAACCCCAAAATACTTCACTTTGCAACACCTTTACAGCTTCACATTCACTCAACTAAATCCAGGGGAAATCATGGCTGGTAGGATACTTCATGTCCAACTCCAAACTGGTTCGAGCTACAGAAAGCCTTGCCACCAAGCTTTAAACATAACATCCCTATTTGAACAAATAAAACCTAGTACTTGATAATGCCCTGAAAATTATTTTTAAAATGTTATATTGTGTGAATATATCATTTTAGCATATCAACAAAATAAATGATGCAATGGACAAGATGAGACACATCCTCATTGTTATAAAAGGTAAAAACATATGACATGGTAACTTATAAGACAACTTTAGATACAACACGCCACATAGTGAAAACACACATAAACCTAACAAAGAACATGATTAGTTGAAACCTACAAAGCCATATACAGTTTGCAGCCAGTAATAAAGGGCCTTAAAGAGCAATGAATAAACTAATGAATGCACGACACTGCCAACTATATCTTGTTATGTAATTTCAAATACAGATAATACATTGGTGTACAAATACAAGTTAATTTGAAATTGTTTTCCTCGATTTTTAAAGGTTACCAACAATCCTCCTGAGTTTAGCTACTAATTTGCATCAAAACCATCTACTTAAATAACCAAAACAACCTTTACTATAACTGCTGCTTTCTACATTTACTCGCTACTGTTTTTGCTACATTTTTAGCTGCATTTGAGCAGTATTACTCGACAAAATAGTTTTTAGCAGTAATATTTTTATAATATAGAAAGTTTTGGCAATCATTAACCATAAACTAATCTTGTTGCTGTATTTTTTAACTAAATTAATAATTAATTAGCTCGTATAACCAAAAATCACAACATGTAATATATCCAGCTTTTAGATATTGATTTTCCCCCAATTAATCACTATTTTGAAGATAATAAAAAGGGTAAGAAAAAGAAAAGTTCAAGAAAAAGAAATAGGGTGACCTCGAACTCGAATGACACTATTTTATATTTGTGAAGCTTTAGACTCTGAGTTGTATACATATTACATCTTACTTCATTCAGGAAAGCACTTTCTTTGTGTTTTGTGCCTCATGCAATTTAAGGGTTCAAACAACAATTTGCCCTTATCAAAATTAACTTTGCCACCCATCAATTTGTAAAATCAATCAAACATGAAGGTAATTAACAAAGCTTCTTGGCTTCGTTGTTCTAATATAAGATTCAACACTTTCATCCTTGTAAACAAGTATAGAATGTATAGAATATATAATCATATAAAACAACATAATATTAGAATGTATTATTATGAGTTAATTTAAAACAAATAACTGATACCATCATTTTTTTTCATTTAAAGACTTGAATTCTAAATCCGGCAGTAATGAACGACTTTATTGGAAAAGGAAAGCTAAGGGAAACAAAAGGATTATATGTTGGAAATCTATGCTTTTCAACTTTTGAAGCCATGATTCATGTCTGTTATCAAAAATTGATATTTTTCAGATTTCAGAATTGATTCGCATTATACCAATTAAGGAGAAATCAAACCATGAGATTTAAGAAATCAAAATTTATTTCATTAGAATTATATAGCCCTATAAACACAATAACTATATATATTCCAAAAAAAACTATATTTTTCAATAAATCATATTTCGTTACTACTAAACAAACATGAGAATACTACCCTGTTGAATTATGTTTCACATTTGTAGTGATATGAGTTCTAATTTCGCTCTTTCAAGCAGTCTATTTGCATTCCTAGTAACTTTACTCAGCATTTCTAAAAATTTGAATTATTCTACAAAGTTCTCCATTTCTCAAAGCAATAAAACAAAATAAAAAATGATCCAAAAAATTAAAAATGCTAAAATGAAAATTAATCGAATCCAAACCAGTAAATATCAAAATTTTGCTCCCTGTAGAAGATGACCGGAAACTCCTTTCTCAAGGTAAGAATTGCTTCTCCTCTCCCACTTTACTGGGCTTCGAACATCGCTTTATTGGAGCAAAAAAATTGTTCGTACAACCTCAAATCTTTGGCTCATACATGAAATCGTATTACCTATATCTTTAACACCGACCCTACCGTTAGCCCTTGACCAAACTTTTTGGTCATTGTTCTTCAAAATTGCGTCTCTATTGAGGAATTTAGAGTGACATATATGGTTAGAAAAAATTGTCAGAGAGGATGATAATTTCAGGCGAGGGTATGACAAATGCTATCAAAAGAGTATGATTTCTAAAGAAAAGTTTTAAGCATAGAATGTGGATTATAGGAAATAAAGGGAATTAAGTGTCATTTTCTTTGAATATGATAAAGTTAAAGAAAGAAAGGGATTTAGGGTAACGAGATGAGAAAGAGAGGAACAAAACCCAAAACGCGATAATAAAACACATACATTAATTAAAGCTTTAGAGAAAAAATCGAAGCCACTAAGCTTTTAATATAGTATCGATTTTACTATTAAACTAAATATCGATACTATCTTTATCATTGAATTTAATTTAAGCTTCAATTATAGCAATTAAATCGTTATAATTCCTTCACGTAATCACACATAAACAATTAAGATCCGCCCACATCATCGATTTTAACGGTTCAGTGATATAATTGAAGCTTAAACTAAATTTTAGTGCTAAAATAGTATCGATTTTTAGTTCAGTGGTATGATCAACTAATTCACCGAATTCGTTTTGTAACCTTCCAAGTCTCCTCAAGAAACAATCTATTGACTGTTGCCTTACTTGTTGCAGATGGTGCATACAGGAAAGATTTGTTCCAAGCTTGGTGGTAACCTAGCTCAAGTTTTTTTGTTCGTCTCTGTTGTACTCGAGTCTTTTCTAGTTTGTTGCCCGACCGATCGTGAGTACTCTTTTCCTCCATCTAGGATTAGGGAGTGATGTGAGCACATTTTCACCAGCACATGTTGTTGATCCGGAGGTCTTACCGTTAGGACCAATTACACGATCTAGGGCAAAACATTTCAGGGAAGCTCTTTTCCTTACTTTTACTGACATTTTTGAATCATTTGATAATGTTTGTGCCTTAGAAGATAGGACTTTTAATGTCTTGCATGTTAATATGTGACATATTATTCTTGCATGTTGATATGTGACATATTATTATTATATTAATTATTAGGTGTGTTTGAATATGATTTATAATGTTTTTATATTAGTTTAATTTTGGATTATTATTATAAGGTGGCTTATTATTTTTATATATTTGTTTGATAGGATCAAGTGTGCATGCATTGTGCGTGACCAACATTGTACGTGACCATCACCTTGCATGTGTGATGCAAGTTCGACCATCAAATGGAATTTACATATGCAGCCGTATCCCTTATTGTTTTACCCCTGTGCGTACAATGGGGTTTGAATTCCTCTACACATGTGCGCATCTGCAGCAGTCATGTGGAGTTCACCATGCATAGTACGTGGGAATACTATCAGCCGGCCATTTTCCATGCATTCTACCTAAGTGCGGCAACTTGGGTGTATTTGGCCTTCATTTCATTCACATGTGCGACAGCACAAATTGGTTTTACCAACAATGCACATTTTACATGTGCAAATTTATTGAAATTTGAATTGTACGCACATTTTCCATGTGCCCTTATCCACATTGGTTCCTTTGCACGGCTGAAAATCATTGCCGCCTTAAGAAGTTGATTTTTGAACATTTATTTTCAAACCATTTGAATGGCAGCCACAAATTGTTATAACCGGCCATGTCCCCTTGCATTATATATGTAATTTGAACTACTTTGTAAGGTTACCAACTTTGAAATAAAATTACATTTGAGAGAATTTTCTCTTTTCGGTTCATTTTAGAACTATTCGACACTCAAACATGTTTGTTTGTCATTGATACTTCGGGTTCCTAAATTGCTATTTAGCGGGTCCAAGTCCTTTCGACGTTAAACAGATTCGATTCGAGTTTGCTCAGTAGATTGTGCAGGTTCTTTCGAGTTTAGCGTTTCTAACATCGGTCGTTTTTGAAGCCTTCTTCACCATCGTTGAAGTTCTTTCCAAAACGCCAAAATTATCATATTACTCTATATTATTTTTATTTTTTATTTTGTTCATCTTTAAGTCCATATTTAACATAAATATGTCGTATAATTTTTGTTGTTTCCTAGTTGTTGTTATTGCAGGAACGTGCCTACAACATTCCTAGATCCGTAACAAACGAGGATAGTCCGTTTCGGCAGACTGCCCCTTATTAGGGAGGTTTTTAACGAGGTTCACCTTCGGGTTTTCTTCATTAATAAAATTATCTCTTGCCTAGCAAAAAAACTTAAAGTTTAGTAGTATCTTTTGTAGTTTACCCTTTAAAATTGAAATTCTAATTTAAAAATTAAATTGACACAAATAACTCAACTAGCATAATTTAATAAAAAAATAGTTTTTTGAGTTAAATAACTCACCTGTTTTGAGTCGGTTAGTTTAGGTTTTAAGATTTTGGATTTAGTTATTAAAGAGTAAATATTTAGGATTGTGCAAGTTTTTTACACAACTTGTGTATCAAAAATTTACTCATAATAACATTCTAATGACAAATTTTCAATTATTTTACATTACCGTTTTAATATTTTTACAATTATCTATATAAGGAAGATTGAATTTATTAGCCTAAAATTCAAAATATAAGAAATTTTATCACTAATTAGATTTTGAATTAGACACACAACTAAGATGTCAAAATTCCCTCATCAATAAATCCTCTAATTTTTCTATTAATTATTGGTGTCAAGCATTAAGTAACACAATTTTGTATTGTTTTTGAAAAGCGTAAAATAAAATGTAAAATTTTTTCCAATTTGTGACAAATGGTTATTTCGGTCAAATTAAATTATTTTTACAAAAATACAAAGTCAGCTTTTACGTTTTTTAAATATAACAAATCAAATTGTCACAAATAATATTTATTGGCGATGAATTTACGTCACTCATTAACATGGAATCGTCATAATAATGATTCATCACAAATGCTTTCATATCGTATAAAATTGTGATAAATCTTATTATTTGTTGTGATAATTTTTTTTGTAACAATAATATAACTTGTAGTTACAAAACATATCACTATATAACTTTTTTGGCACCAAAAAAATGTAGGAAAACATATGTGACGGTATATTTTGTCACTAGTTAAAATATATGACTACAAAAACAATTTGTCACAACAAACTTGAATCTCATTATTTGTTGTGACAGTTTTTTGTAACAATAATTATAACTTATAGTTACAAAATGTGTCAATATATGACTCTTTTTGCGCCAAAAAATGGAGGGAAACATTTGTGACTATACAATTTGTCACTATAATTAAAATACATAATTACAAACATAATTTGTCACAAACAAATTGAATCTAATTATTTGTTATGACAAAAAATTGTAATAATTATTAATATTTATAGTTACAAAACTTGTCATTATATGACTTTTTATTGGCGCCAAAAAATAGAGGGAAAGATTTGTGACAGAAAACGATAACAAAATATATTTTGTCACCATATATTACACAAGTTTACTAATTGTGACAAAATATTAGGAAGGTTTTAGTTTTTGTCACAATTGTATATGTTTTTCTAATTTAAAGTGACGCTTATTTATTTTGTCACAATAAAACTATAAATAGTGACAAAAATAATTTTTTCAAAATTAAATTTTTCACAACAATGAAAATTTCTTGTAGTGTCTTTAGGACTAGCTTGGAACCTACCACACAAGCAAACACTAAACAATATATCTGGTCTACTTGCGGTAAGGTAAAGCAAAGATCCAATCATAGAGCGATAAAGCTTAGAGTCAACACACTTACCTCCTTCATCTTTGTCAAGCTTTGTGGATGAGCTCATTGGTGTAGCTTGAGACTTTGCTTTCTCCAAGCCAATTTCTTGAGTATATCTTTGATGTACTTAGCTTGATTGATGAAGATGCCATCCTTCATTTGTTTGATTTGGAGTCCCAAGAAAAATGAAAGCTCCCCCATCATGCTCATTTCAAATTCACCTTGCATCAACTTAGAAAAATCTTGACAAAACAACTTATTAGTAGAACCAAAAATAATATCATCAACATAAATTTGAACTACTAAGATATCTTTGCCATTGTTTTTAATAAATAGTGTTGTGTCCACCTTTCCTTTTCAAAACCTTTTCCAACTAGAAAACTTGATAATTTTTCATATCAAGCTCTAGGAACTTGTTTTAAACCATATAAAGCTTTTGACAATTTGAAAACATGGTTTGGAAAAATAGGATCTTCAAAACCCGGTGGTTGTTCCACGTACACTTCTTTGTTTATAAAACCATTTCAAAACGCACTTTTGACAACCATTTGAAAAAGCTTGAAATCATGATAACATGCAAATGCAAGTAACATCCTAATTGCTTCTGTTCTAGCTACAGGTGCATAGGTTTCATCAAAATCAATTCCCTCTTCTTGAGTGTAACCTTGAGCAACAAGCCTAGCCTTGTTTCTCACTATGTTACCACTCTCATCTAGTTTGTTTCTAAAGACCCATTTAGTTCCTATAGTAGATTTGTTTCTAGGCATATCAACTAATGTCCATACTTTACTTCTCTCAAATTGGTTTAACTCATCTTACATGGCCATAATCCAAAAGTCATCTTTTAATGCTTCTTTAACATTCTTAGGCTCAATGCATGAGATAAAAGCAACATTAGTAAGTATTTTAAGAGAAGAACGAGTAGTTACCCCCTTGGATGGATCACCCAAGATCTCACCACCCTTGACATAGTTGTACTCCCTTGGGTAGCTCACTTACTTTTCCTCAAGAGACATGTCTTGCAATGCTTCTAGAGGTGGTTCTTGTGCTTCTTCCTCTTTTGTTGGAGTCTCATTCACCTTTGATGATTCTCCACCATCATTGACTTCAATGATCCCTACATCACCATCATCACAAGAATCCTTCCTAGGAAGGAGGTTATCATCGAAAACCACATGAATAGATTCCTCTACAACTAAAGTCCTTTTCTTAAACACATGATAGGCTTTAAAGTTTAAAGAGTAACCTAGAAAAATAGCTTCATCACTCTTTACATCAAATTTACCTAAATTATCTTTTCCATTGTTTAAAACAAAACACTTGTAACCAAAAGGATAAAAATAGCTAATGCTAGGCTTTTTAGATTTTAAATCTCATAAGGAGTTTTCTTTAAAATAGGTCTAATAATTACTCGGTTTATAATGTAGCAAGCCGTGTTAGTGGCTTCCACCCAAAAATACTTAGGTAAATTGTTTTCACAAAGCATAGTCCTAGCCATTTCTTCTAAAGTTCTAGTTTTCCTCTCAACTACCCCGTTTTGTTGAAGAGTTCGAGGAGTCGAAAAATTATGGCTAATCCCATTTTCATTACAAAAATCATCAAATCCCATATTTTGAAATTCGGTTCCATGATCACTTCTAATATGTGAAATTTTAAGTTCAAGATCATTTTGGGTTATTTTTGAAAATGTGATGAATTTTTCTAAAGCCTCATCTTTGGTGCTTAAAAAGAGAACCCAAGTATATCTAGAGTAATCATCAACAAGCACAAATGCATATGATTTTCCACTCAAGAAAGTAGCCCTAATTAGCCCAAAGAGATCCATATGGATCAATTGCAAACATCTACTTGTAGAAACATCATTAATGGACTTGAAAGAGGCTCTATGTTGTTTACCTTTAGCACATGCATCACAAATTTTATCTAATGAGAACTTGAGCTTAGTTAGGCCTCTAACTAAATTAAGGGAAACTAATTTTTCTAAAACGCTAATGCTAGCATGTCCTAGTTTCCTATGCCATAACCATGCATCATTTTCATTTTGAGCAACTAAGTATGCATGAGATGTATGAATGTCATCTAAATGCACCATATATATATTGTCTATGCGATGACCAATGAGCATTGTTTTGTTAGATTTAATGTCAACTATTCTACACCCATTTACATCAAACATGACATTAAACCCTTTATCACACAATTGACTAATGCTCAATAAATTGTGTTTTAGACCATTGACATGCAAGACATTTTCAATAAGTATGGAAGAGTGATTACCTATGGAGCCAATACCTTCAATGTGGCCTTTGGAGTTGTCACCAAAAGTTACTCCTCCTCCACTTTTTGGCTTTAATTCCATGAATCGACTCTTGTCTCCGGTCATGTGCCTCGAGCATCCACTATCAAGGTACCATGAATTTTGGCTTTGTGCTTTGGCCTTGTAGCAATGCTCCCCTACAAACAAAGAGTTTAAACTTTGATTTTTGGTACCCAAATCATTTTGGGTCCATGAGTGTTAGCTCCCAAAAGCTTGGCTCCCTTAGGAATCCAATGTGACATGACATTAATATTATTAGATTTTACAAGTTCCTTAGGAGCCTATACACTTCTAATTTTTTTAGTTCTAGAATGCCTATAAGAGCCACTTTGTTAGTAGCTCAAATTCTTTCTTTTTATAAAGTTGGTTTTTGAAGATTCTCCTTTTTCAAGCTTTGAAGAACCAACATTTTTGAAAGAATTTTTGAGCTAATTATGATCATTCACCAACTTTTGGTGTTCATCATTACATTTAGAAAGAAGGTTGTTTAAATCAATATTTTCTTGTTCAAAGAACATTAAATCATCTTGCAAGCTTAAAACATTTTTCTCAAAATTCAAGTTAGTTTTAGAGAGTAAATCGTTTTGAGCTTTTAAATCTGAAATGACTTTTTTGTTTTTCAAAAAGAATTCCTTATATTTCTCTACTAACTCATTATATACCTGTAACTCATCATATGCATCATGCAATTCATCAAATGTAAAATCAAAGCAAGATGAGTTAGAGGTTACCATAGAATCCTCCTCAAGAGCCATGAGGCAAAGGTTAGCCACTTCATGTTCCTCATACTCGGATGACTCCTCATCACTCCAAGTAGCAATCTTGGCTTTGAGCTTCTTCTTCTTCTCAAAGCCCTTCTTCTTGAGTTGAGGGCAATCAGAACGAATGTGACCCGGCTTCTTGCACTCAAAGAAAATGATGGGATCCCTTTCTTCTTCTTTGCTTTTGTTCTTGAAGTCTATCTTTCTTTGAAATTTCCTCCCTCGGTTAGACTTCATGAACCGTGAGAAGCGTTTGGCTATCATTGCAAATTCCTCAAAATTATCCTCCTCACTAGAAGAGCTCTCCTCTTGTAGAGAGGCTTTGAGAGAAACTCCTAGCATCTTCTTGTTGTCCATCTCTTGCTTCTCTATTCTCCTTTCTTCTTTCTTCTTTTCTTTGCTTCATAATCTCATGAGTAAGGAGAGAACCAACTAGCTCATCAAGCTTTAAGGTCTTCAAATTCTTAGCTTCAATGATGGTCGTTCTTTTACCATCCCAAGATTCTGGGAGAGAATATAAAAGCTTCCTAACTAGCTTATCTTTGGGAATCACTTCACCGAATCCTTTAAGACCATTGACGATTATAAAAAATTGATCGAACATCTTGGAGACACTCTCATCGGGATCCATCTTAAAATTTTCATAACTCAAATTTTGGTAGCCCGATCTTCGTCTCTTTCACGTCGCTAGTTCCTTCATAGGTTGTCTCAAGAGTGTCCCACACTTCTTTGGTGCTCTCGATTGAAGAAATCTTGGAATAGATGTCCGGACCAAGTTCACAAAAGATGATGTGCAATGCTTTGTCGTTGACTTGCATCCTTCGTCTATCTCCCTCGGTCATCCCCGACTGCACCTTCGGGACAAGTCTTCATTCATTATTTCCTTTCATTAGAATGTAAGGCCCTTCTTCCACTACATCCCAAACCATGTAGTCGGTGGATTTGATGAAAAGACGTATCCTATTCTTCCAATATGGGTAGTTGTCCCCATTGAAGAATGGTAGTTTAGTGGTGGATTGAGACTCGTAAAGGTTGAAGGTTGGGGTAGATGTCAAGGCTTGACAATAAATATAATCACACTCTTCTAGGGTCTCCTCTTGTGGTTTTTAATCCTTAAAAAGATGTAGGCTCTGATACCAATTGTTGAGTGGATCGTTGAATCGATAAATGATAAGATGGGGTGAATTGGATTTTTAAAATGTTTGGTAGTGAAGTTGTAAAACAAAATTGAAGACAAGACATTTATAGTGGTTCAAGTTCCAAATGAACTCTACATCCACTACCTTAGCTCCCACTAAGGATTTTCCAAACAACTTCACTAGTTGATCTTCCCCTTTTCTAGGCTTAGGAGGAAACCTTTACACAAATGGTCAATTTTCTACCCAAAATTGACCAAACCCTCTCACAAGGTTACAAAGAAGAATTTGGAAAATACAAAGTATCTCTCAATACAAATGCTGCCCAAATTACAAGCACTCAACCCAATTGAATCTGAAAGATAAGAATTACAAAGAATCATAATTGGGTTTTTTTATAGATATGAGAATTAAGCACTTGAGCTTGGATTTGATGTTGGAATGTTTCTCTTAGGATCAATAGTTGATGTTGGTTGTTTTTGGACTCCCTTTTATATCTTCTCACTCACTTCTAGCTGTTAGGGTTGTTGCCATCATAAATATAGCCGTTGAGATGCAATCTTCCCACCATAAATGCACTTCTGCAACTACCCGTTTCGAAATACTTGTACCTGTTTCGAAACAGACCAAAATAGAAATAGTCATTCGGGTGTAATTAAGAGACCGTATCGAAACGGATACGATCATTTCGATACTACTAAGAGCCCATTCCGAAACGTGCTTGATGTCGTCTTGAAACATTTTGAAACTGTCAAAACCCGTATCGAAATGTGCTTAACTCATTTCGATACACCTTAACAGGATTCTAAAAATCATTTATAAAATGGCAACAACCATATTTTTGAATCCAAGTTTGAATATTGTTTCGAAACATTTGAGGTCGTTTCGATACTGTCGTATCGAAACGGATCTGCTCGTTTCGTTTTTCTTCATTCGTTTCTAAACATAGGGTCCTATTTCGATACTATCGTATCGAAACGGGAGTTCTCGTTCCGAAACAAATGTTCACAGTTTCAAAACATTCCGAAATGTTTAAAGGCTGTTTCAAAATGGTGACTCAAAAATCACTGTTTTGACTTGGAAACACTTAGAAAAATTTGTCTTAAACATTTTGTTTTGACTTGACAACTTTACTTAAAAGTGTAAAACTAATGAATTGATTTTGATATAACAAAGGATTTAAGGATTAAATTGAAAAAGAGAAAATAAATTTTTAAGTCCTCAAAACCTCCCTATGTGTTCTAAGAAAAATGTCCAAGTCAAAACTTAAGCTTACTCAAATTTCTCTAAGTGTTTACCAAGTCAAAACACTGATTTTCGAGTTACCGTTTCGGAATGACCTTTAGGTGTTTTGAAACAGTTAACCTCGGTTTCGGAACTAGCTTTTCCATTTCGATACGGGTGTATCAAAACAGCTATTTGTGTTTCAAAACAGATGAAGAACAACTGAACGGTTTGAACCGTTTCGATACGGCAGTATCGAAACAACCTCAAACGTTTCGAAATGAATTTCAAACTTCGTTTCAAAATATGACCATTGAATTTTTATAACTAATTTTAAAGATACAGTTAAAGCGTATCAAAACACTTCTAAGACGTTTCGAAACGGGCTGAAGCCCGTTTCGGAACAGACTCTTAGCGTATCGAAACGATCGTGTCCGTTTCGGTACGGCCTATTAAATACACCCCAACGACTATTTCTATTTTGGTCTGTGTCAAAACAGGGTCGGGCGTTTCGGACGGGTAGTTGCAGACTGCATTTATGGTGGAAAGATAGTATCCCAACGGCTATAATAATGAAGGCAACAACCCCAACGGCTAGAATTCAATGAGAAGGTTTAAAAGGGACTTCTAAAAGCACCAACAACAACTATTGATCCAAAAAGAAATATCCAAACATCAAATTCAAGCTTTTGTGCTAAAATCCCATATTTTCTTGTAAACACCAATTGTAGAACCTTGTATTTCCAATCTTATTTGTTCAATTGGGTTGAGTGCTTGTAAAAAAGGCTACATTTGTATTGAGAGATACTAGCTATTAGCCTTAAACTTCTTTGTAATCTTTGAGTGAGGATTGGGTCAATTCTTGGGTAGAAAAATTGACCATTTTGTAAAGGTTTCCTCCTAAGCCTAGAAAAGGGGAAAATCAACTAGTGGAGTTGTTGAAAATCCTTAGTGAAGCTAAGGTAGTGAATGTAGAGTTCAATTGGAACTTGAACCTATCTAAATCTCTTGTCTAGCAAATTTTTATTTTCCACTCCACCACAAAATTCCTAAAAATCCAATTCACCCCATCTTGGCTTAAATCGATTCTACGATCCACTCAACAAAAAGTTTTGGGAGGTTTTGAGGACTTAAACATTTATTTTCAATTTAGTCCTTAAATCCTTTGTTATACTAAAATCAATTCTTTGGTTTTACAGTTGGGACAACACTTGGGAATCCGTGTATCCGATACTTTTTGAGAAATGAGAATGTTATTGATCACTTGTGAGCCAATATAATTGATTAATTTCTATGGAAATGTTTATGGATGCATAACATGAAAAAGGCATGTTGTACTCTAAAGCTTTGCATATTGGTAGCTATGCATGGAAGGCTTGAGTTATATGTTAGCAAATGGATTTTGTTGTTGAAGCATTTGATACTTGTTGCATGTGGTATAACATGATGATTTTTGTTAATGAAGTGCATGGATTTTAAGAAAGCATGATGGTTTTCAAAAGTGTAAAATGATGTTAAGCAGTGATGGTGTTTTTGAGTTTTGAGTACTCCTCACTAAGCTTGTATGCTTATGCTCTCTTATTTCCATCAATGCTGATAACTAAGGGTTTAGAGGCAGCAACTCACAAGGGAATCCTAAGAGACTACGCTTTGAAAGTATGTTTCGTTTATGGAATAGAGTAATAAAGGCAATGGGGGTGTCCAATGTTTTGGAGTTGGTTGTTTTGGTATTTTCTGTTTTGGTATAAGTTTGGTATGCCTATATTGCTTTGTAAATAGCCTTTAACTCATGGATTGTTTGGATTTATGGTTCTTTATGTTCCAAGTAAATCGAAACTAGGAAGCATGCCTATAGGTTTTTCATATGTTGCTATGCTTGGTGATAAATGCTATGATTGGTGCCTAGGATGTGTTTTGAAGTACCTTTGCTGCTCCATGATTTTATCTAGTTTTTGTATGCTGAATCGAATCATGTTTGAATGCTCAATTATGTTGTAGTGAGTCTTTTTCTGGTATGTGTTTCGAAACATCTGCTGCCGTTTCGATACGATATGCATATTTGGCCTAAGTGGTTCGAAACTCATAAGGGTCATTCTGAGACCCCAAGGCTATTTTCAGGCCTGTATCGAAACACGAGGTCGTTTCGATACACCTCTGTATTATCCTGAGGTAGGGGAATCAGACCAAGTATGCTTGGTCTCGAAACGGGTGAGGCTTGTTTCGGTACGTTTTGCTATTGTGATTTGTTGTTTCGAAATGGGCTTGGTTTGTTTCGAAACAGGTGACAGTTATGTTAGTTAATGGAATGTTCTGCAGTCCTGATTATTTGCATTTTAGTCCCTAAATGTTGTGGATGCAACTGAAGTAGCATGAATGATTGTTTTGAGCTGAGATTGGACTGAGATGCATGTAATGAGACTAATTAAAGGACGATAACTCTGAAATTGCTTAAGTCCCTGCGATTCGAAAAAATTACAAAATGGTCCCTAAAAGCCATAATTGGATGAAATTGATATATGTTTGAGTTGCGAATGATCCGCTGCAATGTTAAAAAATAGTAACATAATTTGCATCTAGATAAGATAAAAAGAAAAAATAGGGTTTTTTATTGAGGTAAACCTTCCCGGTTTCCTTCAATATTCCCCGTGTAACTCGTTCGGTTCGGTCTACCGGCTAGGCCGGGTCGAGGGGTTACAAAAATTATTAGGAAGAAAACAAAATAATTCACGGTATTTTCAAAACACAAGCGATAATTATTATAACATTTAATAATTGTTATAAAGGCTAAAATTATTAAAGAATGTTAGAGATTATCTTAATAATAAAATGTTTAAAGGAGTTACCCTAATAATACATGCAAACATATATTTATATATTTATTTATTGCCTTTAAGAAAAACGACATAAATATTAAAACTTTAAAACATATAAAGCACCTAGTATATTAAATCATATATAATAATGCATTAGGGAAAAAAACCTTGATATACATGCTAGTTTACACATGCCTTTTAGCTTTAGGGGTTAGGTGTTTAGTTTATGGTTTAAAATTTAGGGATTGAGTTTTAAGGTTTAGAATTTAATGTTAGTGTTTAAAATTTAGTGTATAGGGTTTAGAGTTTAGGGTTAGGAATTTAAGAGGTAATTTACATTTTAGATCACCAAACTTAACACCCACTCTCATTTACATTATATACCTTTAATTTAATCAAATTACATCATCTAACTTTTATTATTGATAAATTAAGTCATTTATATCGACAACGTTAAATGATTTTAAAGTAAAAAACTGAAATTTATATTTTTATTTGACATATTTTCACATATCATCAATACATAATGTTTGATTTGTATTTTAAATTGTTTATGTTAGGATTTGTAGGAAATTTAGATATTTTCTTTGAATTCATTTAAATGAAATGTTTCAGAAAATTATTACAGAAAAAATTTAAAATTATCCATTAAACATAATTTGATGATGATATATGAAAAATATACTGAATACAAGTGTCGTTTCAATTTTTTACATTATAATTATTTAGCGTTCAATATAATTGACTTCATTTAGAAATTATAAAATTTGAATGATGTAACTTGATTAAATTAAAGATTTGTGATGTAAATGAAAGTAAAAGTGAAGTTTAATTATATAAAAAGTAAATTACTCGAATTTAAAATTAAAATTTTATAATGTAAATATACAGATTTTTTGTAATAATTTATTTTTACACAATTTATGTATCAAAATTTTACCTATACATTAAAGTATATAAAGCAAAAGCTAAATATAAAGCATTAAAAACGCTTAAGCTTGATTAAAAAAGTTAAAAAATGCTTAATGGCTTGATAATAATGAAAGATAAACTTTCTGATTTAGTGTTGCCAAGTTCACCTTTCTTCGCATATAATTGAGATAGAACCAGAATTGGTTCCGTGTGTAACATTATAACTGTAGGAATAGGTAAAATATAGGGTAAACTACTCAGGTGTTCACCGAACTATTTAGACGTACTTATTTTTATCACTAAACTAGGTAACTCGTCAATCAGACCACTAAAATTTTAAATTGGTCCTATTTTGACCACTGCTGTAACGACCCGAACTCCGAGTTAGCGAATTGGATCTCGGACCGAATTTTGAGCCTTTATGTTGGAAATCCAATAATGAGTTTGAACCTAGTGGCAAAAAAGAAAAATGGGGTCTTGGTCTTTTAGTTAAATGGTATCATCTTTTATTTTGGAGGGTTTGAAATTGAAAAGATGAAAATAAAAGAAGAAAGAAGATAAAGTGTGTGGTAGGTGAGAAAAGTGAAAGGGGATATGATGGAGAGAGAGAGGAAATGAAAAGGAAGAGAGAAAGGTGGATAAGGAGAGAGAAAAATAGAAAAGTGAAGGAGAAGAGTTTTAAAGCTCGATCTACCGCCGCTCGAGCATCCGTTCTCGACACCACAGCTACTATTAGAAAGCACTAACCGAGATGAGTCGATCGATGGTTGTCAAGTCGTCGTTGTCGCTGCCGTTCGGCGGGGTGAGGGGAAAGAAGTTCGACCAAGTACCTAATGAAACATTTATGGCGGGCAAAACTGAAATATGCGGATTTCTTACAATCTTACAAGTCTTACAGGACGTCGATGAGAGTAAACTTAATTACCGCGCCCAAGCTAATCTTACACGTATGAATTTGTCTGACGCGGCCGAATTTTCTTACACGTACGGATTTGTCTTACACGCATGCGAGTTTTGTCTTTCAAGTCTTACATGTGCACATTAATCCTAGTTGATCAATCAACTATATCCGGTAAAGATGCTAACTTATGCCAATATTCTAACAATGGTCAAACTTACCAAATCTTACATGGCTATCAAGCCCATCTTACAACATCTTACTCTTACCAGCATTTCCATACCAAGCATGCCTTTACCAACACATATATCTTACAATCTTACAACAACAACATAAGGATGCTCGCAACATATCATAAGTAATAAAGGTAGGAAAAACAGTAGGCAAATCAATCACAAGTCTTACCACAATTTTATAACACATCATACAATATAAAAAACATGGTGAAGTGTGAAACCACTTACTCTTGAGTTTAGATTGGCTTATCAAGCCCAATCTAAACCCTCAAAATCATCTTTGAACATTTCCAAAAAACTTTAAAACATTTTCACTCACCAATAAACTCATTCCATAAAGCCGAAACCCAAACTAGGATCCTTTGTTTCTATACAAGTTAAAACAGAGTATTAACACCCCAAATAAGCTTCCAAACTTGCAGCAACACTGAAATCCAACAAATACACTCAAATACCCAATAATTCAATACCGAAAATCATCAAAATCACTTCCAAAACGTCCAAGACACAAACCCAGCCATTACCCAACATTTCAACCATAAAAAATCATCTATTAACATCAAAATCAGCAACTTACACATGCTAAATTCATTGCTGCCATTAAAAACCCGAAATCAAGCTTAACCTCAATATTTTTCATACCAAACTCCACTCAAACTTCAAATTTCAATTTCCTTATGATCCTACCTTCATTTAAGCATCATTTAAACACCAAAACACCATTTAGAACATTCTAAAACCCAGCCTAGGCCAATTGAACGAAAATCTTCCAAAACCCATTTTATTTCAAACTTTGAACTTTTAAATCAAAAGAGGTAAACCATTTGATTTTGATAGAAGACTAATAAAAAGAAGTTTAATTAAATAAAGGCAAGGTGAAATCAAGTTTACGTCCAAAACCTTGATGGGTAATCCCTTGAATTGAAAAAGGCTACAATGGTGGCTTGGCTTTAGGAAACCAACGTGAAAATGAGAGTGAGGCTGATTCAAAAGCCTTTCTTTTTGTTATAAAACCCTTTTAAAATAAGTTTGAGTTTAATTAAAAACTAGAAGCACATTTTTGGCTTATTTTACAAAATGACCACCAACTTTTGAAAACTTGCGATTTGGTCACTAGACCGAAATCCCAACCTTCTAGAATTGATTTTCCAAAATTGATTTCACAAAACTCTTATACATAACAAATAGTGATTTTAGAAATTATTCCCAACTTTTTAGGAATACCCGAAGAGGGTTTTCTCTGGTCTAACCCCAAAATGTCAAACTAGCTCATCGAATATCAAAATCCACATCTGCAACATCTAGCTCCAAAATTGGGGTGTTACAACTCTCCCCCACTTAAGAAATTTCGTCCTTGAAATTTACCTGACGAGAAAAGATGCGGAAACTGTTTCTTCATGTCATCCATTCTCTCCCAAGTGGCTTCCTCAACACCACGATGTAGCCACTTTATCTTAACGAGATCAATAGTTATACCTCGCAACACCTTGCCGTCAAACGGTAGGATCTCAACTGGTTGCTCATCGTAGGACAAATGCGGATTCAACTCAATCTCTTCAATAGGAATAACGTGCGACGGATCTGACCGATACTTTCGAAGCATAGAAACATGGAACACATCATGAATCTTCTCAAGTTCAGAAGGCAACCTCAATCTATAAGCAGCCAGTCCAATCCTTTCAACTATCTCATATGGACCGATAAACCTCGGACTCAATTTCCCTTTTCTACCAAACCTCATCACTTTCTTCCATAGCGAAACTTTCAAGAACACTCTATCTCCCACCGCATACTCAACGTCTTTTCTCTTCAAGTCAGCATAAGATTTTTGTCTATCTATAGCTGCCTTCAAACGATCACAAATCAGTTTTACTTTCTCGATAGTACCCTTCAAAATATCGGGCATCGCTACCAACCTCTGACTGACTTCAGCCCAACATACATGTGTTCTACATCTCCTACCATACAAAGCCTAATAAGGAGCCATCTAAATACTCGATGGATAACTGTTATTATATACAAACTATACTAATGGCAGATGTTTCTCCCATGAGCCCTGAAAATTAATGATACAACATCTCGACATGTCTTCCAAAATCTGAATCACCCGTTCTGACTGACCATCCGACTGAGCATGATAAGATGTGCTGAAATTCAAACGAGAACCCAAAGCATTATGCAAACAATCCCAAAATCTAGCTGTAAACCTTGGATCTCTATCAGACACAATCGAGTTCAAGACACCATGCAGTCTCAAAATCTCATGAATATACAATTCGGCCAATTTATCTACAAAGTATGTAGTATGAACAGACAAGAAATGAGCACATTTTGTAAATCGATCAACTATCACCCAAACTGAATTCTTCTTAGAAGGTGATAAGGGAAAACCTATTACAAAGTCCATGGTGATTCTTTCCCACTTCCATTCAGGAATCCTCAACAGTTGCAACAAACCTGATGGAATCTGATGTTCCGCTTTCACTCTCTGACATGCCATGAACTTACTTACAAATTCGGCAACGTCCTTCTTCAAACCAATCCAGAAGTACTCATTCTTCAGATCACGATATATCTTTATACTACTCGGATGCATAGTAAACGGACTACAATGTGCTTCAGTCAAAATGGTGCGTCTCAACTCACTATCTTCCGGAACAACTACCTTGCTCTTGAAACACAAAATCCCATCATCACTGAAACAAAAATCAGTCGGTTTACCTTCCGCAATGTCTTGTACATGAGCAGCCAAAGATCTGCCTCGCAACTGTTTCTCACGAATCAACTAAATTAAAGAAGGTTTCACTTGCAATTCAGTCACTAAGCCACCATCCCCTGATACATTTAATCTAGCAAACATAGCTCGCAATTCAACCACTTTTCTGCTCAAAGCGTTGGCTACTACATTTGCTTTACCCGTATGGTACTCAATGGTAAGATCATAGTCTTTAAGTAATTCTACCCACCTTCGTTGTCTCAAATTCAATTCTTTCTGTGTCATCAAATACTTCAAGCTCTTGTGATCTATGTAAACTGTGCACTTCTCACTATACAAATAATGTCACCAAATCATCAATGCAAACACAACTGCGGCCAACTCTATGTCATGTGTAGGGTAGTTCTTGTCATGCACCTTCAGTTCCCTAAAAGCATAAACAACAACTCTTCCTTCTTGCATCAGGACACAACCTAAGCCAACATACGAAGTATCACTATAGATTACAAACTCTTTCCCTGCCACTGGCTGAACTTAAACTGGAGCATTAGTCAAGGCTTCTTTCAATTTCTCACAGGCTTGTTGTCTTGCATCTGTCCACTCAAATCTAACACCCTTTTACAACATGGCCAAAAAATACAACTTCCCTGATCCAAAATTCACATTTGCTCAACTTGGCATAAAGCTGATTACTTAACAATGTTTGTAGCACTAACCGCAAATGCTCATCATGTTCTTCCTCGGACCGTGAATACACAAGAATGTCATCAATAAACACCACCACAAACCGATCCAAGTAATCATGAAACACCTTATTCATCATATCCATGAAAGCTGTCGGTGCATTAGTTAACCCAAATGGCATTACTAGAAATTCATAATGTCCATATCTAGTCCTGAAAGCTGTCTTCGTCACATCAACATCTTTCACCTTCAACTGATAATACCCTAATCTCAAATCAATCTTCGAAAATACTGATGCCCCTCTCAATTGATCAAATAAATCATCAATACGCGGCAAAGGGTACTTGTTCTTTACCGTTAGCTGATTTAGTTGCCTATAGTCGATGCACATCCTCATACTACCATCTTTTTTTCTTTACAAATGATACTGGAGAACCCCACGATGAAATACTGAGCCTAATAGAACCACAGTCTAACAACTCCTGAAGCTGTTTCTTTAACTCTTTTAATTCTTTTGGAGCCATACGATACAGAGCAATCGACACCGGAGCAGAATCAAAGATAGTCTCAATAGCAAACACTACCTCTCTATCTGGAGGCAAACTAGACAATTCTTCCGGAAATACCTCTGGAAAATCACAAACTTTCCTAATGTCCTTTGGTCTGGCCTTACTCATGTTAGGATTCATCACATAGGCCAAATATGCCTGACAACCAGAATTCATCAACCTATGAGCCTCTAGAGCTGAAACAACATTCGACAAGAACTTAATGTTCTCACCTACTACAACTACCTCATAATCATCTGCAAGCTTCAATGTAATCCTTTTTATCTCAAAGTCCACCCTAGCTCTATGCTCAACAAGCCAATCCATACCCAGAATAACATCAAAACCATAGACCGGTAGCTCCATCATATCAACCAGAAATACATGACCTTGAATCATCAACGGACGCCTCCTATACATCCGTCTAACCACAACAGTCTCACAAAAAGAGCTAGTCACATGCATTCCTACATCTAATATCTCAACAGGGATGTCCAATAATTTCACATGCTCGCTCAGAAAATATGAATGTGTAGAACCAGAATCAACCAAGGAAAGCAATGACATAGACTGTAACATGAAATTACCTGCAATAACATATGTGTTGTTCCCGGCCTCTCTTTGGTCATACACCCTAGCTGGTCCACCACCCTCTGGATGGACTGCAACAACATGAGCTACGTTCCTCGGAGCCTCAATCCTTGGCTGGAAGTTACCTCGACCGCGCACACGACCTCTCTGATGATCAACTGCTCTAACTGGATAAGGACAGTTATGCCTAAAATGATCGCGAGATCCACAGTTCCAACATGGATCAGGAACACCCCAACACTCACTCGTATGATGTCTCCCTCATCTAGCACACTCTGGAGTACGAGCAATAACCTCCTTGGCCCTGATGGCCGCGACTCGGGTTACCACCCCCACGCATATGATCATAATGATGCCTATTATCTTTGTGCCTCTTAGCATCACCTCCGTCCCACTGGTTGTGCCTCTTCCCTGAGCTAGAACCACTAGCACGAGAAGACAAACCCATGTTTTGCTCGATGTCTTTGGCCCGGCTCACCAAAACATCAAAATCCACGTAGTCAGAAGCTAACATGTATGTTTTCACATCCTTTACCAAACCATAACGAAAGCGCTCACATATTTCCTTCTCATTAGGCACTAACTCAGGAGCATACTGACTCAGCCATACAAATTGTATCTCATAATCATATTGTAAAGTGTCCAAAATTCCTATATAACATGCACTTTCCAGCTCTTATTATTAGAGTTTTTAAGCTCATTTTAGGCATAATTAGGCTCATGCATAGCATTTTACAGTATTTCATTGTTCTACCTCGCTATTATAACTTATCATTCATTTGGTGAACAAGAGATATTGTTTTAGTGTATTCTTGCTTGTAGGTACTAACAGCTAAACGAGGGAACCAAGGAATAGAGGACACGACACTGAGAAGCAAACCCAGGAGCTGTACTGAAGCAATTCAAACAAAAGTAAGTTGCTGCTGAGCACCTGCCGAACAAAGCTGCTGCTGACCTTGCTGCCCGCGACAACTGACTATGGAAGTTAGGAGAATCGGAGCGCGATCTGTAGAGCTAAAACTCCTGAATCTATCGTCGGCGTTCACATGATTTTCTGACGTCTATATCAGCGGCCAGGGCTGCCGAAGCAAAATTCTCAAGCTTACTTGCGGACGAAGGCAAACGAGAAAGAGTCTACATTCCACGCAAAGAAGTCATCATTTAAAGTCACATTAAAGAAGGAAAGCTACTTTAAAGGACATCTACTTTAAGGAGGACTTAACCTAGTCTCTAGTCTATAAATACCCATTGTAACTCCTAGATCAAATCATCTTAGGTTTTCTATAGACTTTACTTGTGCTCTTCACCGCCGTCATGTTCTAAATCCCCATTGGGTTAGGATTATGTTGTAACTAGAGTGAAACGGTTGTTTTAGGATTTTGAGTTATTTCTTCAATAAAATATTACAAGTTTACTTAATCCTCAAGTTATCAATCTCGAGCATCTTAACCTAGAAATAGGAGAGATCACTATCGACTATCCTGCCAAACTTGGAGTATCTGCCAAACTTGCGCCAGGACTTCTTTCCATTCCACATGCCGAGACAGTACACACCCCTGCAGTGGCAGTGACCTGCTGCGGCCGCATGACAGGTTCGTAGTTTGCCGCCCACCATACCCGTCGAGGTAGCATATCGTGGCAACAAAGAATAACTCATACCTATTACAACGCAGTTTTCACACTAGGTGGCAGAATAACCCTGCCTGCTCTATCAACCTGATTCACCTCTTCTCTTTTACTTGTGTCTTTATTTACTCTTCGATCTCAACCAATCATTCACATGTGTTTTTACTTACCATTGTGCAGGAACTAAGGAACGAGACAAGCTGTCCAATCCCCGTGGGATTCGACATCTTATATACTATAACTTGACAAGAGTGTGCACTTGCGCTCTTACAAAAAGGGAACACCTACACGCCCTACAAGTTTTTGGCGTCGTTGCCTGGGATTGGTAACAGCGAATTTCGTTTTTCATTTTATGAACTTTTCATTTACCATTTATTTTATTTTTATTTAATCGAAAAAAAATAACTGTGTCCTTTGCAAGTGTATGACCTGGGCTAACCCTAAGGGAAAATTCATCATTTACGACGATCTTGAGCGTGAAATTAGACGAATCAAGAGGGAGCTCAGGGAATCTTTAAAGAACAAAGACAAAGGCAAAGCAAAGGAAGAGACCATGGTAAACGAGGACCCCCTAATTGATGCCATGAATGGCAGGGGCAGGCAGCAAGATTTGCCGCCCAGAGGACCACACGTACAATAGAGGCAGGATCCCCCAGATCCACCCCATGTGTGGACAACTAGAGACTACCTTGAACATGACTTTCAAAGGTTCGAGCCAATAGTTATGTAACCGGAGATAGGGGCAGATCGTTTTGAACTAAAGCCCGTCATGTTCAACATGATAAATACACTAGGGCACTTCGGAGGGACTACCACAGAAGATGCTCGGCAGCATTTACGAGGATTCCTGGACATTTGCCGAGCATTCAAGATTCATGGGGTACACCAGGATGTACTGCGGCTGAGGCTATTTCCCTATTCACTTAGGGATAGGGCGAAACAATGGTTAGACAACAAGCCAGTCGGATCTTTTAGTTCATGGGCGGAGCTCTGCAAAGACTTCCTAGATCGCTTATGTTTGTCTAACGTCACTGATAGGCCGCGGAATGAGATTACAACCTTTAGACAAGGAGATGATGAGCCAATGTACGAGGCATGAGAGAGGTACCAACAAATGCTGGATAACTGCCCACTGCATGGCCTACCGGCTTGGACTTAGGTATCTATATTCTACAATGGGGTGAACTACCCAACGCGGATGATGGTAGATGCCTCGATTATCGGGATCATCCTAGATAGACCTCCAGAGGAAGCACTGCGGCTGCTAAACATAGCCGCTAAAAATGATTACAAGTATCCGACAGCCCACCGAGGCGGCATAAGGCGGCCAGCCACAGCAAATGAGGTAGAAGCCTTAGAGTCCGTTAATGCCCGCCTCGATCAATTAACAGAGCCGGTGATGAAAATCGTACAAACCCCTGGAGGAGTCTATGAAGTAAAAGTTGTGGAGCCATTCTGCGAAGAATGTGGTGGCAACCATGATTCCACTGACTGTGCCGAATCTGCTAATTATATGGGAAGATATGAGAGGAATAGCAGACCTACGCAGAATAACTACAACCCATGATTAAAGAACCACTACTCGTGGAGCAACCCCAGAATGACTGCGAACCCATCACATCAACAAGAAGATTATCAACAGAACCTGCCAAGATAGTTGCCACCACAACAGGACACAAACACTTCATCTTTAGACTCTACTCTGCATGAATTCATATCCTATACTAAAGAATTTATTTTTAGCACAACTAAATTTATTGATAAAACTGAATCTTTCATGTACATTACTGAAAATAGGATGAACAATCAAGAAGCAGCATTGAAAAATCTAAAAACACAGTTCGGAAATTTGCCCAGATTATCAGCACTAGGCCAATGGGTGGATTACCTAGTGACACTGAATCAGCAAAAAGAAAAGCCCTTGAACAGTATAAGGCCGTAATAAGCCGAAGCGGAACAGCACTATAGGACCCACTCATGCCCACTACAAGAGAAACAACAACTGCCCAACCCGCCGAACATTCTGTCGCGGCAGCACCAGAGCATGAATCAGCAATTAACCCCAGGAATGAACAGACAGAACATGAACCAGCTGCCTAGAATAATATGGCCAACAAGAAAAAAAACTACCAACCCTGCACCTCCACCTCCATTTCCCCAGAGACTAAAAAGACAAAAGCAAGAGATGCAATATAAAAGATTCTTAGACGTGCTAAAACAAGTAAAAATCAACCTTCCACTAATAGAGTTGATTGAGCAAATGCCAAGCTATGCCAAGTTTTTGAAGGATATGGTATCCAAGAGAACAAGGATCGGGGAATTTGAAACGATGGCAGTAACGGAAGGATGCATCGCTATGTTACACAATAAAGCACCGCCCAAACAGAAAGATCCTGGTAGCTTTATAATCCCTTGCAAAATCGGCAGCAACCACTCTGTACGAGCATTATGAGACCTAGGGGTGAGCATAAATTTGATGCCCAAATATGTTTTTCAGATACTAGGGATAGGAGATGCCCGCCCAACAACGGTGATTCTACAGCTGGCTGACAAAACCTATGTGCAACCAAAAGGAAAATTTGAGGATATTCTAGTAAGAGTGGATGAGTTTATTTTTCCCGTCAATTTTTTAGTGCTGGATTGTGAAGCAGACGAAAAAGCACCGATAATACTGGGGCGACCTTTCCTTGTTACGAGTAGAACTCTGATTGATGTAGAAAAAGGTAAACACACAATGCGAATAGACAATCAACAAATAAAACTCAATGTTTATCAATCCATGAGACAGGCTGAAGATCAGGAAGAATGCCAGCTACTGGATGTTGTCACAGAGTTCAACCTGGAAGAAAATAGACCCTACCTACAGTAAGACTGCCCCAGCGGCAAACTTGGCAGCTGCCGCGTCAACCATTTAGAAAGCTACCCGAAAGATAATGTGTGGACGAAACAGGAAACAGAGGAGAAGGAAGAAGCCCACTGGATAACAAACAGACCAGGTATGTACTTTGAACCTCTGAATTACTAAAAAAAAGGGGGCAAGATGTTCAAACCATCCATTGAACAACCTCCTACCCTCGAATTAAAAACCTTACATGCACAACTTAAATATGTTTTCCTGGGACCTAATGATACCCTGCCAGTTATAATTTAATCCAAGTTGTAGCCTAAGTAGGAACAACAGTTAACTGAACTGATGCGGCAGCATAAGAAGGCGATAGGCTGGACCATTGCAGACATAAAGGGAATCAGCCCTACCATTTGCATGCACAAAATTCAGCTGGATCAAGACCAAAAACCAATTGTGGACGCCCAAAGAAGATTGACCGAAGCCATGAGAGAAGTGGTCAAGAAGGAGATCATCAAATGGCTAGATGCTGGTATCATATATCGAATTGCAGACAGCGAATGGGTAAGCCCGATACAATGTGTACAAAAGAAAGGTGGAATAATTGTGGTAAACAATGATAATAATGAATTCATCCCAACTTGAACAGTAACGGGTTGGCGAATATGCATGGATAACCGCAAGTTAAATAAAGCAACAAAAAATGATCACTTTCCATTACCTTTTATTGATAAGATGCTTGACCGCCTTGCTGGCAAGCCTTTCTATTGTTTTTTAGACGGATATTCAGGGTTTAACCAAATCGCTATCGCACCGGATGACCAGGCCAAAACAACCTTCACTTGCCCATATGGCATCTACGCCTTTCGAAGAATGTCATTCGGTTTAGGCAATGCCCCAGCCACATTCCAGCGATGCATGATGGCTATCTTCTCCGACATGATCGAAGACTTCATGGAAATCTTCATGGATGACTTCTCTGTCTTTGGCAGCAGCTTCGACAGCTGCCTCGACAACCTTGAGAAAGTGCTGACAAGATGTGAGGAAACAGACCTAGTGCTTAACTGGGAAAAATGCCACTTTATGGTCGACGAAGGCATAGTCTTGGGGCATAAAATTTCTGCACAAGGAATAAAGGTGGACAAAGCAAAGATTGAAGTTTCTGCACAAGGAATAGCCAACTTGCCGCCGCCTACCAATGTCAAGGGCATACGCAGTTTTCTGGGACACGCAGGTTTTTATCGCAGATTCATTGAAAACTTTTCCTAGATTTCTAAACCGTTATGTACTTTGCTGGAACAGGACAAGCCTTTCATTTTTGACGAGGCATGCCAGGAGTCGTTCAAAACATTAAAAGAGAAGCTCGTCACAACCCCTATGGTAGTTCCCCTGGACTGGAGTCAACCCTTTGAGCTCATGTGTTATACTAGTGACACTGCCGTTGGCGCCGCCCTAGGGTAACGCAGGATAAGCTCTTTCATGTCATATACTACGCTAGCAAAACACTAAACACCGCCCAGACCAACTACACCACCACAGAAAAAGAATTGT
Organism: Hibiscus trionum; assembly: GCA_030270665.1. Lineage (NCBI taxonomy): Eukaryota > Viridiplantae > Streptophyta > Magnoliopsida > Malvales > Malvaceae > Hibiscus > Hibiscus trionum. The sequence goes on along the minus strand of BSYR01000057.1, from coordinate 22,499,723 downwards.
TAGCAGTAGTATTTGCTTTCGATAAGTTTTGACCCTACCTGATTGGCACGAAGGTGATAGTTCATACAGACCATTTCGCCCTAAAGTACCTGTTTGCAAAGACGGACGCAAAACCCCGCCTAATTCGGTGGATCCTATTGCTGCAAGAATTTGTCGTAAAAATCTGAGATAGAAAGGGTATAGAAAACCAAGTGGCAGATCATCTCTCTCGGCTTGAGAATAGATAAGAAAACACCTCGCACGGTGAAACTCAGGATTAATTCCCTAATAAACAACTGCTGCTCATCTCTACCCTGGTGGCCACCTTAGAAGCTGAAAGATTAATACATGCTGCCCACGCAGAAGCAGCGGCAGCAACCTCAATAGACACACCCTGATATGCGGATAATGTTAATTATTTAGTATCAGGTGTTTTGCCTTATGGACTAAACTATAAAGGAAAGAAACGTTTCCAACATGATGCTAAGCATTATTTTTGGGACAAGCCTTTCTTGTTTAAAAACTTTGCAAACCAGGTTATCAGACGATGTGTACCAGAGGATGAACAGCAGGCCATGCTCTCACAATGCCACTCGGCACCATATGGAGGTCATTTCGGTGGGTAGCGCACAACATCAAAGGTGCTACAAACAGGGTTCTTTTGGCCAACCCTGTGTTGAGTGTGCAAAAGTTCTATATTTTACCCCATATTTAACCCATATTTTTGCTGCATTCAAGCATAATTCATTGCATTTAGGTTAGATTTCAGTTATACATCACAAATATATCAAATGGAACAGTTTCTACTGAAATTGGTTGCTTTTGCAGATAGCTGCTGTAGCAGATGGAGGGCAGTAGAGAAGCAGACGCTGGGCAGTGAAGAAGAAGAGTTGTAACTGGATGTGCAGACGTAGAAGATGATGCTGCCATGGCCGCTGCCGTGGAAGCCAAGGACGACAGCGATAGTGAAGGGAAGAAGTGAAGTGGGCCTCGACAGAAAGAGAAAATTAAGCCCATCTGTCGTGGAGCATCCTTATATTTTTCCAAGTCCTAGATCAGAATGAAGGCCAAGCCCAAAGTTCAAGGAAGAAACTCCAAGCAAGAAGGAAGGACGAATTAAAGACTCATGCTCTGAAGATTTAATCTTTAATAGAGTTGTACTTTAATTTAAACTTGTATTCTTGCAATATTAGAAAACTTGAACCCAAGGCCTATATAAAGGCATGTAATTCGACCTAGGGAAGGATATCATCATACTCTCTAGCCTTCTTCCCAAAACCCTAGCCGTTTTCCCTTCCTCATCATGTTCTAAACGTCCCCTAGGGCTAAGGGTTGATTTGTAAAGTAGTTGCAAGGATTGCATTTGTTTTAGGAGTTTTTCTGTTCAATAAAATAACTTCAAGTTTGCTTATTCTGGTTTCAACATCTTGCAAGAGTATAGGGAGAGCATTGTGAGATTATCTATTTACTTATTATCGGGAGAGTTAAGTATACAAAAGGAATAAGTACGGGTTCTCCAGTTTATGGTTGAACTATCTCGAACCTAGGGATAGGACGAGGTTAAGTGGCTAAAGAAGAATTCAGCAACATCGGTGTTCATCCTTCGATTCACGCCGGGAGGTATCATCAAAGACGTGTTCATCGACAGACTTGGACCTAGGGATAGGCCAAGGCATAGCAGTGATTCTTGCCAAGTTTGAAGTACAGAGTTGTGTGATTGCTGCCGCAACTAACAACAGACCGCTGCCGCGACAGGTGCTGCCGCGACAGGCGCAACGACAGAACAAATATTCCTAGACTTTGCAACACCTACACTACTGAGCAATTCAATACCGGCCCATTCTCTCTATCCTGATTTCAATACTCTTTTATTATCAGTATTCTTTATATTCTCGTGACAAACATTTAAACTATCTCTTTTCCTCTCGTGAAGTAACCCAAGGTGAAGCTATTAGCCCAGTCCCTGTGGAGACGATATCTGATACTTACGTATCACTTTACTACTTGCGTCGTGTACACTTGCACAACATTTCGATAGACACTTTTACGCGCAACAAGTTTTTGGCGCCGTTGCCGGGGACTAGCAACATCTCTTTACCCTACCCTTTTACTGCATATTCTTTTTATTTTTCTGTTTTTACTTGGATTGTTCAACCTATACCTTTCACAAGGTCTTTTGTTTGCTTATGCGCAGATCTGAACGAGGAAAAGAACCTGAGCACCAGTTAGATCCTGAAATCGAACGTACGTGCAATCTCAGAAAAAGAGTTCGGTTCCTTGTAGAGAGAAATGAATACCTAGAGGGACAATTAGAAGCAATGGTGAACGAAAGGCACGAAGAAAGAAGGAACGACCAAGGGAATCCCCAGGATAATGACAATCCTCCAAAGATGGAAGGAACAACCAACCTTCCGATCCACCTGTTGCTGCCGCACGCCGGTCATGCCGAGACTATATGCTCAATGATCATGTAGAACTGGAAACAACCCTGCCAGACGTAGACGTTGACAATTTTGAGCTGAAACCTGTTATGTTCAGCATGATTATCAACGCTGGCCAATTTAGTGGTGCTGCCACTGAGGATGCTAGGGAGCATCTGAAAACATTCCAGGAAATCTGTGGTTCGTTTAGACTACCAGGAGTTAATCCGGAGATACTGAGGCTTCGGTTATTTCCTCATTCATTGAGGGACAGGGCGAAAACTTGGTGGAATAAACTAACGCCGGGTTCAATATGAACTTGGGCAGATTTAACTCGTGAATTTTTTTCTCATTTTAATCCTTCACATTTATCTGAGCGATTGCATAACGAAATTGCTACTTTTCAACAGGAAGATGACGAGCCAATGCACGAGGCCTGGGACAGATTTACCACTCTTTTGAGAAACTTCCCTATGCATGGATTCCCCGTTTGGAATCAGGTAACTAAATTTTATAATGCTGCCAATTTACAGACTCATATGAGAATTGATTCAGCAGCGAATGGATTGCTATTGGATAAAGACCCAGAAGATGCAATAACGGTATTGAAAAATCTGGCAAAGAACGAGGAACAGTTTCCTACAGCAAGAAGAGGGGTTAAACGAGTACTAGCTGTGAAAGATTATGAGGCGAACAATTCTCTAAAAACACAAGTGGCATATCTCACTAAGGTAATGAAAAAGCTTATGAAAGAAGATTCACAACCTGTCTACTCAGCTGAAGAGGTATGCGAAACTTGCGATGGGAATCACAGCTAGAGGAAGGGATGTATGTTGGGAACTACAATAAACAGAACTATAATTCCAACAACTACAATCCCAACTGGATAAAGGATCCCAAGTTCTCCTGGAGCAACCCTAACAATGCCCTGAATCCTCAAGCACAAAACACACAAAATCAGGGCGGACCTAGATTAAAGACTCGGCATCAACCGCAGCAGCAGCAGCAACAGCCACCACCTGCCACGACCAGTATACTGGAGCAGACCTTGGCCAAGTTTATGTCTCAAACAGGAACTTACATTGAGAACATGAATCACTTCGTTAAGAAGACTGAGACATTCATGGATAAAACAGAGATGCGAATGACCAACCATGAAGCTACTCTAAAATCACTGGAGACACAGATGGGTCAGGTCTCCCAGCATATTAAACCGAGGCAGAATGGCGGATTTCCTAGAGATACTGAAAACGCTAGACAACCCACACATGAGCAGTGTAAAGCCATCACTACTAGGAATGGGAAGAAATTACCAGGGCCAGTGAAGGAAGCTGAATCAGTTAAGGAACCAGCCTTGGAGTCTGCTGCCGAGAAAGCTGCCCCAGCAGTGGACAAACAGCCTGCTGCCGATGAACATGTCACGACAGCAGAAGGGACAGAGGAGAAAGATGAAGACCCAAAACCTCCTCAGATCCGAATGCAGTGGGAAGGACGCATTGCTGATTACCACCCCCACCTCCTTTTCCTCAGCGGTTACAGAAATTGAAATAGAAATCCCAGCTTAAGAAGATTTATGATATTTTTAAGCAGGTCCATATCAATATTCCACTGTTAGATGCCGTTAGGGAAATGCCCGGTTATGCCAAATTCCTCAAGGAGGCCATGTCGAAGAAATCCAGGCCAGAAAAAGAAGAATGCATGACTATTCTGCACAAGCATCCACCCCAGAAAAAGAAGGATCATGGGAGCTTCATCATACCATGCATAATCGGAGATAAATTTGTCGGTAAGGCACTTTGTGATCTTGGTGCTAGTATAAATTTAATGCCCAAATCTGTTTTTTCAGAAATTAGGTATTGGACGAGCACGACCCACAACAGTTATGCTGCAGCTGGCGGACCGCTCTTACGTGCAACCGGAAGGAAAAATTGAAGATATTCTGGTAAGAGTGGACAAATTTATTTTTCCTGCTGATTTTCTTGTCTTAGATTGTGAAGCCGATAAGAATGCACCAATCATCCTGGGGCGACCCTTCTTACCCACAAGAAGATCACTGATTGATGTAGAAAAGGGAGAACTCACTATGAGAGTAAATGATCAAGAAGTCAAACTAAATGTTCTCCAAGCAATTAAGCACGCTGATGTAGAGGAAGAATGCAAGGCTATCACCGCAGTTATCCTTGACCAACCCTACATCAGGTCGGACTGCCATGACATCAAATTTGGCCACTGCCCCAACAGCCCTTTAGATACCTGTCACGGCAGCAACGACGACAAAAGCTCCTCAGAATCTGATATATCTGATACTGAAGATCAAGAGGAGGTAAACTGGATAGGCAATCGTCCAGGTAAGTTATTCGAGCCCTTAAACTACACCTCGAATGAACATATAGTCCAAAAGCCATCAACTATAGAGCCACCTGTTCTAGATATTAAGCCCCTGCCAGGGCAGCTCAAGTATGTTTTCCTTGGATTAAATGATACGTTGCCCGTAATCATCTCTTCCAAGTTGATGCAGGAACAAGAACAACAGCTGATAGGGATGTTGCAGCAGCACAAAAAGGCTATTGGATGGACGATAGCTAATATCCAAGGCATCAGTCCGGCACTATGCATGCATAAAATCCTCCTTGAGGATGATCATAAGCCGACCATTGATGCACAGAGACGCCAGAACGATGCTATGCGAGAGGTGGTTCGTAAAGAGATCATAAAATGGCTAGATGCTGGAATAATCTATGCCATCTCGGATAGCAAGTGGGTGAGCCCGGTGCAGTGCGTTCCCAAGAAAGGAGGAATAACCGTAGTAACCAATAAAGAAAATGAGCTAATCCCAACCAGGACTGTGACCGGTTGGAGGGTTTGTATGGACTACCGGAAGCTTAACAAAGCTACCCAGAAGGACCACTTTCCCCTGCCCTTTATTGATCAAATGCTTGATAGATTAGCGGGAAAACCTTATTATTGTTTTCTTGATGGATACTCAGGTTATAATCAAATAGCTATCACACCGGAAGATCAAGAAAAGACGACATTCACTTGTCTATACGGTACTTACGCTTTTCGGAGGATGCCATTTGGACTTTGCAACGCACCAGCTACTTTTCAGAGGTGCATGATGGCAATATTCTCCGATATGGTGGAGGATTTCCTGGAGATATTCATGGATGATTTCTCTGTCTTTGGAGACAATTTTGAAAGCTACCTTGGCAACCTACAGAAAGTGCTCGAAAGATATGAGAAGGCAAACTTGATATTAAACTGGGAAAAGTGTCACTTCATGGTGGATGAAGGGATAGTCCTAGGCTATAAAGTAAGCTGGCATAGAAGTCGACAGAGCTAAGATCGAGGTAATCAAAAAGCTGCCACCACCCACCACAGTCAAGGGAATCAGGAGTTTTTTAGGGCATGCTAGTTTTTATCGAACGTTTATTGCAAACTTTTCAAAAATCACCAAACCTTTATGTCATCTACTGGAGAAGAACCGTCCCTTCGACTTCAACACTGAATGTACTGAGGCATTCAAGGTTCTGAAAGAAAAGCTGATAACAGCCCCAATAGTACAACCACCCGATTGGAAACTACCATTTGAGATCATGTGTGATGCTAGTGACTATGCTGTCAGGGCAGCACTTGGGCAGAGAAAAGACAAGCTCTTTCACGTCATATACTATGCCAGCAAAACATTGAATGACGCCCAAGTAAACTACACCACAACAGAGAAGGAATTATTCGTTGTGGTGTTTTTGATTGACAAGTTTCCTTCATATATACTTGGAACGGAGGTCATTATCCATACAGACCACTCTGCATTGAAGTATCTGTTCACCAAAAAGGACGCAAAGCCTAGACTGATACATTGGATTCTGCTACTGCAAGAGTTCGACCTTGAGATCAAGGACAACAAGGGGACAGAGAATCAAGTTGCAGATCACTTGTCAAGACTAGAGAAGGGAAAGAGTCTCCCAGCAGACGAGACACTTATACTGGAGACTTTCCCTGATGAGCAGTTGTTCGCTGTCACAAGCACTGCCGCGACAGCCATGGCGGCATGTAAGTTTTCTGAACTCCCCTGGTATGTTGATTTCGTTAATTATTTAGTTAGCGAAATAACTCCTCCTGACCTTAACTATCAAGCTAGGAAGAAGTTCCAAAATGATGTTAAACATTATTATTGGGACGAACCTCTCCTTTTCAAATATTGTGCAGATCAGGTTATTAGGAGATGCATACCACAGGATGAACATGAAGCTATACTACATCACTGCCATACTTCACAATATGGAGGCCACTTAGGTGGTAACAAAACTGCTGCCAAAGTTTTGCAGTCTGGATTTTACTGGCCGTCACTGTTCAAGGATGCCCAAACATTCTACAAAAACTGTGACTAGTGTCAACAGACTGGAACATCTCACGGAGACATGAGATGCCGCTGCAAAACATTCTGGAAGTCAAGATCTTCGATGTTTGGGGGATAGATTTTATGGGACCATTCCCAACTTCATGTGGGAACTTATACATCCTCCTGGCAATAGATTATGTGTCCAAATGGGTTGAAGCGATCGCTACTCAGAAGAACGATGCCAAGACAGTTCAAAGGTTTTTACATAAAAACATATTTTCCAGATTTGGCATCCCCAAGGCGATCATCAGTGATGAAGGGAGGCATTTCGACAATAGGGTTATAGCTGTTGCCTTGAAAAAGTATAGTGTCAAACATCGATCGCAACAGCATACCACCCTTAGACCAATGGACAGGCGGAAATATCGAACAGAGAGGTTAAGAACATCCTTGAAAAGATGGTTAAGCCAACTCGAAAAGACTGGTCTCTACACCTCAACGATGCATTATGGGCCTACGGAACATCATTCAAAACTCCATTGGGAATGTCACCCTACCGGCTGATTTATGGAAAAACCTGTCATCTACCTGTTGAGATTGAGCACAGAGCATACTGGGCCATCAAGGCAGTGAATATGGACTTGGAAAATGCAGGACAGAAAAGGCTGCTTGACTTGAACGAGATAGAAGAAATTCGAGCAATGGCCTATGACAACGCAAGGATTTACAAAGACAAGACAAAGAAGTGGCATGATAAGAAGTTGCTGCCACGATAGTTCTGCCCAGGGCAGCTTGTGTTGTTGTTCAACTCTAGGTTGAAGCTCTTCCCAGGGAAGCTAAAATCTAAGTGGTCCGGCCCATTCCAAGTGGTGCAAGTTTTTCCCCATGGTGCCATTACAATCAGATCTTTAAAAGACATGCACCAATTTAAAGTCAATGGACAAAGATTGAAGCATTATCAGGGGACTGAAGCCCCAAGAATGCAGGAAGTGGTTACTTTAGGAGATGCCCCTCCTGGCATCCCTAATTTAACCTAATTTTTATTTTTTTCATTATTATTATTATTTATATATTAGGTAATTAGAATTATTTTATTTTTAGGAACTAAAGTTTATTTTTATTATTTTTAAGAAATAAAGGAGACGAGGAGAAGAGGAGAAGTGAATTCAGCCCACCATCTTTCCATCAGCCCAAAAAGCCCAACTTAGGAGCCTGCCGTTACAGCTGCTGCGACAGACACGGAAAATCCAGCCTGTCCACACGCTGTCGCAGCAGACACGCAAAACGCATAATAGACGCGCAGCAGACACGGAAACACGTGACAGACGCATCAGAAACTGCGTAACAGATGGCCCCGTTATTCGCGCCTGCCGTTACAGCTCCAACGGGCAGCAAACTCCCACTCTATATAAACCCCATTTTACTATTCATTTTTCACTCACTTTCACACTCTCTACTTGTTTCCTCTAGAGTTTTTACTTGCTTTCATTTTCTTTCCACAGTCCTTGCAACATGAGTACTAGAAACACCCGCCGAAGCTCTGCCTCAGGATCTGCCCCAGCAGCATCCACTCCAAGCTCCTTTTATATTCGTGATATGTGGGAGGAGAGAGGTTTCATTTACACTTCCAAAACGGGGAACCTGGGGCTGCACTCGTTTATAGCCTGAAAAATCAGAGTCCTGCAGTGGCAGATATTCGCAGAACAACCGGAGGAGATGAACGTGACTCTCGTACGAGAATTTTATACTGCCATCGGCAGCAGGAACGTGACAACAGTTAGAGTCCGAGGGAAAGAGGTACCCTTCGAGCCCGAATATATCAACACACTCTTTAGGTTCTATGTGGGACAAAGAGAAGATGGCCACCAAAGATTCCTCGAGAGTGTAGAGCTTGCCGACTACGATGCTGTTATGGCAGAACTCACAGATGAAGGTACCGAATGGAACACCGATCCGAAGCATCCGAGAACGGTGAAAAGAGTCCAGCTCACCCCGGAGGCAAAATTATGGAATGCGTTTATCAAGAAACGAATTATGCCCTCCTCGCACAACACAACCATCGACCAACCAAGGTTAGCCCTCATCCATTCTATTTTAAATGAGAGGCCAATTAACATTGGCAGATACGTCCGGGAGGGTATATTGGAATGTGCGTACCGGCCATCAGGGCCACTCTTCTACCCCTACCTCATCACTGCCCTCTGCTGCGGCCACAACGTACCGGAGGCGACCGAAGACTTAAGAGTTCAAGGGAAAGGCTGGAACGACAGAAACATACTCAGCCTAATGGAACTAAAAGCTGCCACGCCCCTGTCATGGCAACTGAACCGACAGAGCCCACCGACACCGAGCCTGCTGCCACAGAACCCAGGCAGCCTACAGCAGCAGCTCCTCCAGCTGACACCTCCTCCCAAATTCTTGCTACCATACAAAAAATGGAGGAACGACAGCTTGGCCTCATGAGTTTCATCCGAGACTTCACCACCGCCACGGTACATTTCATCCACACCTCTCTTAATTTCCCCGCTCTGTTCCCTACATTACCCAATCATTACTTTGCTGCCCCCACCCCTGCCCATACCCCTACACCTGCTGCCACACCAAAAACGCCATCTGTGGCGTCTTCTCCAACCCCTGCCACAACAGCTGCAGGCGGCAGCCGCACAGTCAGCACATCTGCCAGGGGAACCAAGCGAAAGGAGCCTGTAGACGACCTCGATAGGTATATTGCTGGTTTCTCTTCATCTGAAATCTGGGCGGCATCCGACAACGAGCCATCTGTCAAGAGGAACTTGTCCAAGGAGTTAACACCAGAAAAACGGTAGAAAACAGTAGCTGACAAAGAAAAATCTGACAGCGGTAGCAGTAGCAGTAGCAGCAGCGGCAGCAGCAGCGAGAGCAGCAGCAGCTCCGAGTTTCAGGTAGTGGAGAAACCACCTCATATCTCCCCTACCCGTATTCAACCTCCACGGGAGGCCAAAACCAAGAATACTTCTGCCTCTCCCATCCGTCTGCCAGCACCAGCCAAGAAAGTCACTGCCCGTCGACAGATCCAACTCAGCAGCAGCAGCAGCAGCAGCAGCAGCGACGATGACAGCGCTTGAAATTTTAAGTTTCTTATCTTATATTGTTGTCTGCCTTTTATATATTTTGTGATGTAGTTTTTATTTCTCTTATCTGTCATTTGCATTGAGGGCAATGCAACCCTCGAGTTTGGGGGTGGCATCCATCCATTAATGGAGTCTTTTAAGTTTAAAAATTGTGTCTTTTACTTAGTTTATTTTTGCTCAAAAAAATGATGAAAATTTGGCTTAAGTCTTTAAACTGAACTTACCTACCGTGACAGCCTCTGTCGTGGCAGTGCCTTTAGGTTAGTTTTAGGAGCAGTTTAGAGCCTTACTATAGTTCTGAAATCTCAAAACACCATTTGTGACTTTTATACTGTCTAGAACTTTACTGGTAAACTAGAATAGGGAAAAGCTTAATACTTGAGTAGCCCCTAGAGGTGCCTAACACTGGCTCTAGGAAAAGAAGTTCAGAAAAATAGACTCTTACACCTAGAGGAGCCCAAATCGGCTCTAGGAAGTTAGCTAGAGGTGCCTGAAACTGGCTCTAATCAATCTTGAGCTTGAGAAATAGAATCGAGTCTGCATAAAAACTAAAGGAACCTAAGAATTGCCTCCAAAAAGATGAAAATTGGCATAAAAATTCGAGTTAGAAGCTTCAGATATTCTAGTAAACTAAGTGAGTCTAGGCATATAATTATTCAGAAAGCATGCACACACTACACGAGAATTATAGCATGGTTCCGAATGAATCCTGAATTATCCGACAAGTTGTTGCTTACAATAGGGAATGAAATGGTAGGTAAGGGAAGGTTCACTGTTTTAAGCCAAACAAAAAAAATTATTTTTCTTGGTTAGGTCTGAATTGCTTGAGGGCAAGCAAAAACTTGAGTTTGGGGGTGTGTTGAGTGTGTAAAAGTTCTATATTTTACCCCATATTTCTACTGCATTCAAGCATAATTCATTGCATTTAGGTTAGATTTCAGTTATACATCACAAATATATCAAATGACACAGTTTCTATTGAAATCGGTTGCTTTTGCAGGTAGCTGCTGTAGCAGATGGAGGGCAGTAGAGAAGCAGACGCTGGGCAGTGAAGAAGCATGGCTGGAACTGGAAGTGTAGACGTAGAAGACGATGCTTCCATGGCCGCTGCCGTGGCAGCCAAGGACGACATCGATAGTGAAGGGAAGAAGTGAAGTGGGTGTAACACCCCAATTTTGGGCTTGGAAGTTTAGGATCTGAACCGGACCGGTCTAATTTTCGAGTTGAATATTAAGGGTGGTTTTAGGGAAATCCTAGTTCGGGATGCTTTAAAAATATGGAAAAATATCTAAAAATCCTCTTTTAATATATATAAGAGAGTGGTGAAATCAATTTTACAAAATAAGATTTAGAAGTGCAACATTTCGAAATAGTGACTAAAATGTAATTTTTGAAAAGTTTAGTGGTGACTGTTTTGTAAGGATTGAAACTTTGAATCTTTAAGGAGCTAATTTACCCAAGGAAGGATTTCTCCAGATTTTTCTTAATTTTAATGATTCATTTAATGTTTAATTAATTAAAGGAAAAGGGGGAAATTATATTTTAGCTTTTTATAACTAAATTTCTTAAAAACTTTCTCATCTCATTTTCTCTCAAAATTCCCTCAGCCAAACACATTTCTATACCAACATTTCTTTTGATTTTCACACTAAATGATGAGGTTTCAATCATCAATTGATTCCTAATCCTTTCTACATCAAAACCTCCTGATTTGCTTATTGAATTTTCAAGGATTTTGGCTCTAATCAAGGAGAAATCTACATTTAGAGGTAAGTATGTTCTTCTCCTCTAAATACTCAGTTCTTTACTGAAATTCCCAAGTTCTCAATCCTTAAGTTAAGTTTTATGAAAGGTTTTAATGTTGTGATCTTGATTTTGGCTTAAAACTCAAGATTTGGATTAAATCTTGAAGAATTTCGTGGTGATTGTTTGGGCTCTGTTTTGAGATGGCTTTTTAATGCATTTTGGATGTTTAATGATGTGTAATTGAGGTTTAATGAATGCAATCCCGAATAGGTTGAATTTCCTAAGTTTTTGCTTATGAAAATGGTGGTTTTTGGGGTGATCTTGGTGTTCTGTTATAGATGGAGGTATAAGGACGAGTTTAGGTTCTTTTTGGATGTTAATTGATGTTTAAGAATGTTTAGAAGTGATGGATCTTGGCTGGGTAATGTGGTGGAAGAGTTTGGAAGTGATTTCGGTTGTGTTTGGTAGCCGAAATGTTAGATTTGGTGAGAGCAGCGAGTTTAGGTGTAATGGCTGAAGATTTTAATGCATGATGATGCATTAATCCTCTGCTTTGATGTGTTTAAAACAGGGGAGACCTCTTCGGATCCTTGTGGTGTTGATCCGGAGGCTTGATCGGCGTTTCGGCAAGCTTGCGAATCGGAATTGGTGGCTGAAGTTGGGATTTCCAGCTTTTAATGAATGTTTGGAGATTTGGGAGCTTAGTTTAAGTCTAAGCAACTTAACTAAGCTCAAGAGTAAGTTTTCGGGAAAACTCTTTCTCTTGGAAAAACCATGAAATGGTTGGATGCAATGTATTTAATTTGCATGTTTAAATTATGATTGTACCGTTAAACTCCATCACAGGTATTGAGGGGTTGTGATTGTACCGGTAAACTCCACCTTGTGTGTTCGGTAGTATGTATGAAGCGTATGGGACAACGCTTGTAATCCGCGTATCCGATTGTGTTTTATATTGTAAAAGGTTATGGTTTATCACTTGGAAGCCAATATGACATGTTGATGTTAATGAAGCATGAGATGCTTGTGGTGTATGCATTGTTGCATGAGAAATGATGTTTATAAATTTAAAGGCCTTATGAAAGGTGTTTTATAAAATGCATTATTGTGTTGTTTCGTTAGATCATTCCTCACTAAGCAAATGTGCTTACGTTCTCTTTCTTGAACCAATAATGCAGAGAATTGAAGTGTTTTGAGGGCAGCAAGGAGGCTAAGAATCAAAGGGAAAGCTAAGCTCATGTATGGTGATGTTTTCACAACACTATTAGTTTTTGATATTTTGGCAATGGGAACCTAGGTAGTGTTTTGGGAGATGTTTTGGACTCCCTAGTTGTGGCATGATGCCTTAAATGATTTGGACTTGTAAATGGCCATTTGGTGTTGTTTTGGTGCTTTGATGGTTGTTTGGTTTTGGATATTAGGATGCATGCCTATAGACTTGTGGATTTTCCTATTTGATGCCATGAATGAGTTTTGATGATGCAAATGTGTACCTTATAGGTATGATGACTTGTTGGCATGATAGGAGGTCATTAGAACGTGTTTGAGTGGTTAAATGCATGTTAAACCAGAAAATTCTGTACTTTCTGGGCAATACGTATCGGAACGGGCCCTAGCGTTTCGAAACGGGGGCCTGTAATGGCCTTCGTGTATCGAAACGGGTAGAGGCCGTTCTGAAACGTTTTTGCCACTGCCAAGCCCTGTTTCGATACAGGTCTCGAAACGAACCCGCGTTTCGGAACGGTCAACCCCCATTCCGAAACAGACGACTGTTGGTCACTGATTTGAATGGTTTTGTGGTTTGCAAGTTTTACGTTTTAGTCCTGAATATTGTTTTTGCAATTGCTTGAGTTTGAGATGTCCGTTTGAAGTGAAATTTGACAGAGAAGCATGTAATATGATTAATTTCATATCGGTAACTTAAAAATCAGTTAAGTCCTCCATCTTTCCAGAATTTACATTTTGGTCCCTAAAAGTTATAATTTGTGCAATTGAGCTCCTTAATGTAATCTGATCGATGTGCTTTTCAAGTGTGTGTTTCTCATGAGTACTCTTAGGTTTAAAGTGCATCTAGAAAAGATTAAAAAGAAGAAAAAAAAGGGTCGTTAATCAAGGTTGACTTTCAGGTTGACTTTGGTTTTCCCCGTGTAATCTTCATAGTTCGGGTCAACCTTCTAGGCCGGGCTAAGGGGGTTACAGTGGGCCTCGACAGAAAGATAAAATTAAGCCCATCTGTCGCGGAGCATCCTTATATTTTCCAAGCCCTAGATCAGAATGAAGGCCAAGCCCAAAGTTCAAGGAAGAAACTCCAAGCAAGAAGGAAGGACAAATTAAAGACTCATGCTCTAAAGATTTAGTCTTTAATAGAGTTGTACTTTAATTTAAACTTGTATTCTTGCCATATTAGAAAACTTGAACCCAAGGCCTATATAAAGGCATGTAATTCGACCTAGGGAAGGATATCATCATACTCTCTAGCCTTCTTCCCAAAACCCTAGCCATTTTCCCTTCCTCGTCATGTTCTAAACTTCCCCTAGGGCTAAGAGTTGATTTGTAAAGTAGTTGCAAGGATTGCATTTGTTTTAGGAGTTTTTCTGTTCAATAAAATAACTTCAAGTTTGCTTATTCTGGTTTCAACATCTTGCAAGAGTATCGGGAGAGCATTGTGAGATTATCTATTTACTTAATATCGGGAGAGTTAAGTATACGAAAGGAATAAGTACGGGTTCTCCAGTTTATGGTTGAACTATCTCGGACCTAGGGATAGGACGAGGTTAAGTGGCTAAAGTAGAATTCAACAACATCGGTGTTCATCCTTCGACTCACGCCGGGAGGTATCATCAAAGACGTGTTCATCGACAGAATTGTACCTAGGGATAGGCCAAGGCATAGCAGGGATTCTTGCCAAGCTTGAAGTACAATGTTGTGTGATCGCTGCTGATCAGTGCTTAAAAGTTTTATATTTTACCCATCATTTATCCTTATTTTTGCTGCACTCAAGCATGTTTAACTGCATTTTAGGTTAAGTTTTGCATAAACATCACATTTAGATAAAACTGCGCAGATACTGCTAAATTTGGTTACTTTTGCAGGTATCTTCCTTGGCAGCAGTCGTGACAGCATCCAGGGCAGCAGTCGTGACAGCACCCAGGGCAGCAGCCGTGGCAGCACCCAAGGCAGCAATCGTGGCAGGCGCTGGGCAGCGATGCAGAAAATCTGGAATGAGCAGTCAAAGAGGACGATGCTGCCATGGTTGCTGCCGTGACAGCAGAGGACAACAGCAGTTTTGAGGAGAAGAAGCAAAGTGGACCTCGACAGATAGAGAAAATTCAGCCCGTCTGTCGTGTGAAAACCTCATATTTTTCCGAGCCCCAGATCAAAAGATATGTCAAGCCCAAAGTTCAAGGAGAGAAAATCCCAAGAAACAAGGAGGACGGCTGGAAAGTAGATTCCTTGAAGATTTAGTCTTTATTAGAATCATACTTTTAATTAAAGTTGTAATCCTTGTTAAATTAGATAACTTGAGCCCAAAGCTTATATAAGGGCATGTATTTTAACCTAGATCATATACCGAATTCCCAATAACCGATAACCAAAAACCCCTAGCCGTTTTCCTGCCTTCGACATGTTCTAAATCCCCCCTAGGGCCACGGGTTGATTTGTAAAGTAGTTGCAAGGGTTGTTTTGTTTTAGGAATTTTCAGTTCAATAAAATAAACTTCAAGTTCTCTTATTTTGGTTATTAATATCTTGCAAGAGCATCGGGAGAGCATTGTGAGGTTATCTATTTACTTAGCATCGGGAGAGTTAAGTATACGAAAGAAATAAGATCAAGTTCTCTAGTTTATAGTTGAACTATCTCGGGCCTAGGGATAGGACGAGGTTAAGTGGCTAAAGAAGAATTCATCCACATCGGTGTTCATCCTTCGATTCACGCCGGGAGGTATCATCAAAGACGTGATCATCGACAGACTTGGACCTAGGGATAGGCCAAGGCACATCTGGGATTCTTGCCAAACTTGAAGTACGGAGTTGAGTGTTTGCTGCCGCGACAATCAACGGACTGCCGCCGCAACAGGTGCTGCCCGCGATGGGCGCGACGACAGAACTGGATTTCCTAAACTCTGCAATACCTGCACTACTGAGCAATTCAATACCAGCCTATTCTCTCTATCTTGATATCTCGACTCTTTTATTTAAGTATTCTTTATTATTTTCGTGACAATATCTTAATCTATTCTTTTCCCCTTGTGCAGATAGTGAAGGAAAGGGTTAGCCCAGTCCCTGTGGAGACGATATCCGATACTCTAGTATCACTTTATTACTTGCGACGTGTACACTTGCACTCAATTGCGATAGACTATTTTACACGCAACAAGTTTTTGGCGCAGTTGCCGGGGACTGGAAACAAACTCTTACCCTAGCTTCTGCACTTTTCTTTTCTTTTTATTTTTATTTTTTATTTTTTATATTTTATTTTTATTTTTATCACAAAAAAAAACTCAGGTGAAATACAGGTTTAAGGAGCATCAATATGCCAGGAAAAACCATTCGAGAGCTGATGTGGGAAAGTTCTTGCAATTACCGTAAAGGTAATCATGCATTCGGAAGTCGTCCCTATTTTTTCGGTGAATATATGGACAACCAACGAGGGAACCAACAAGAACAAGATATGCTGCCACAACAGCAACAGGGGCAACAATTGCCGATGCCGCAGCAGCAAAATTTTTTATGCTACGATCAAAACCCGCAAATTTTTTTATACCATAACAGTTTTGCTGCAGAACCCGACCTGCCCTGGCAATGTCATCATCTTCAAGAGCAGTCAAAATCCTTAGAAGACACACTGCAAGCCTTCATGGCACTCACTCAAGAAGTGTCGGCTTCTACGAACGCATGTATCGCCAAGATGGATGCACTCTTGAGCAGACCGGCCCTTATTCATGCCACAGATGAACCTGAAATCCTGAGGCAAGGTGACGAGGATGCCCATGTGAAGGAATACCCAACATATGATGAGTCTGAGCAACAACTTGCCATGGCAATGATCGAGGAGCCGGAATGGAGCAACACCGCGACAACGCTGAGTGAAATTCAAGAGAATGTCACGACAGCAACCACTTCCGAGGCAGAAACCCCAGTCAAAGCAGAAACTGCCGCCTCGGCAGCAACTTATGCTGAAGCAGCAACCACATCAGAGGCAAATTCTCAACCCACTACCTCGATTATGCCTGACCAAGATTGCACACATCCATCCCTGTCATGGCACTCGCACAACCACCTAAAAGAGCTACCCAATGACAATGTCTCGCCGATGGAATATGAGCAGGTAATAAATGAACATGTTGAATTCTTTAAAAACTCACCAATTCCATTGCAGGTATTAGAGGAACCAAAGCCGGTGGACATAGAATCATCAAAGTCTCTACTGATGGAGATCTACGAGTGGTCAACAGAATTTGGTATAGAGAGTGATGACACTTACCAATGTCCCATTGACCTGCAAAGTAACCTGACAACGGACTGTCAAAATAATTGGCTGCCGCAGCAGCACACACGACAGCAAGGGCTACATTCAACCACAACAACATTCAACGAAAACAAGGTAAGTTTGTGGCCGAATGTCAATTTGATTTTTTCTAATCATATATTCATGCCCTCAGAAACATTACCAAGAAGGGAGGACTTCATGGACTACAAAGGGAAGAGAAAGAAAGGAGCCCCCACCATGAGAATAATCACCAGATGGAGGGTACGGATGGACTTCAAGAAGTACCGGAAACGACCCCTCAAGCATCAATAGAACAGGGAGTAGTTACTTTAGGAGATGCCCCTCAAGGCACTCCTAATTTAACTTATTTTATTTTTATTTTATCTTTATTATTTTAGGAATTAGAAATTTGATATTAGTTTTTAGTTTGTTTTTGTTATTAGGTAAACAAAGAAAAACCCTTGCAATGACGATACAAGCAACCCGAGGAAGATCTGCCTCCACCCCTGCCGCGGCAGCACTCATACTCTCATGGCAGCACCCACAGCTCCTCCGACAAAGTTCAAAGAGACTGCCCGCCGTCAGCTCTTCATCCAAAACTCCAGCAGCAGCGACGACAACCACACAACTTAAGTTTTCTTTTTCTTTTTCTCTGTCACCTGCTATATATATTATCTTTTTGTGATGTTTAATTTTTCTGTCATTTTTTCCATCTTTTGTGCCATGCATTGAGGACAATGCAACCCTTGAGTTTGGGGGTAGGCAGTCCTCCTAATTATTAATATAATATTGCATTTAGTTTTAATTGTGTCGCATTTATTTTATGCAAAAAAAAAGATGAAAATATTGGAAATTTTGGCTGAAAACTGTGAACTGAACTTACCTGTCGTGACAGCTCTGTCATGGAAGCAACTTTAGGATAGTTTTAGGAGAAGTTTAGAGCCTTTCTATAGTTCTGAAAACTTAAACACCATTGTGACTGTTATACTGCTTAGACTTCTTTTAGACAAACTAGAATAGAAAACTTAGCACTTAGAGTAGAAAAGAGACTAGACTCTCAGGAAACCTAGAGGTGCCTACCACTGGCTCTAGGCATATAACCAGAGAAAAACTTCTAGAGGTGCCTATCACCGGCTCTAGACAGTTAACTAGAGGTGCCTGAAATACTAGCTCTAGTAGAAAAAAAAGAAGAAATTAGAAAAAAGGGAAATAACTAGAGGTGCCCGATTCTGGCTCTAGTAAGAAAAAGAAAGAAATCAGTCTCGTAAGAAAAACTCTAAACAAGCTATAGAATAATATTCTAGTGAAACTAAGAGAGCCTTGGCATATAACTATTCACAAGCATGCACACACTGCACGAGGACTATAGGGAGACTCCGGACAGATCCTAGATTATCCGACAGGATGCTGCCATCACAGGGAACGAACGACGGGTAAGGGAAAGTCCACTGTTTGAAAGCCAAAACAAAAATATTTCATTTTTCTTTTAGGTCTGATTTGCTTGAGGACAAGCAAAGATTCGAGTTTGGGGGTGTGATCAGTGCTTAAAAGTTCTATATTTTATCCATCATTTATCCTTATTTTTGCTGCACTCAAGCATGTTTAACTGCATTTTATGTTAAGTTTTGCATGAACATCACATTTAGATAAAACTGCGCAGATACTGCTAAATTTGGTTACTTTTGCAGGTATCTGCCGTGGCAGCAGTCGTGACAGCATCCAAGGCAGCAGTCGTGACAGCACCCAGGGCAGCAGCCGTGACAGCACCCAGGGCAGCAGCCGTGACAGCACCCAGGGCAGCAGCCGTGGCAGCACCCAGTGCAGCAATCGTGGCAGGCGCTGGCCAGCGATGCAGAAAATCTGGAATGAGCAGTCAAAGAGGACGATGCTGCCATGGTTGCTGCCGTGACAGCAGAGGACAATAGCAGTTTTGAGGAGAAGAAGCAAAGTGGACCTCGACAGATAGAGAAAATTCAGCCCGTCTGTCGTGTGAAAACCTCATATTTTTCTGAGCCCTAGATCAAAAGATATGTCAAGCCCAAAGTTCAAGGAGAGAAAATCCCAAGAAACAAGGAGGACGGCTGGAAAGTAGATTCCTTGAAGATTTAGTCTTTATTAGAATCATACTTTTAATTAAAGTTGTAATCCTTGTTAAATTAGATAACTTGAGCCCAAAGCTTATATAAGGGCATGTATTTTAACCTAGATCATATACCGAATTCCCAATAACCGATAACCAAAAACCCTTAGCCGTTTTCCTGCCTTCGACATGTTCTAAATCCCCCTAGGGCCACGGGTTGATTTGTAAAGTAGTTGCAAGGGTTGTTTTGTTTTAGGAATTTTCAGTTCAATAAAATAAACTTCAAGTTCTCTTATTTTGGTTATTAATATCTTGCAAGAGCATCGGGAGAGCATTGTGAGGTTATCTATTTACTTAGCATCGGGAGAGTTAAGTATACGAAAGAAATAAGAGCAAGTTCTCTAGTTTATAGTTGAACTATCTCGGGCCTAGGGATAGGACGAGGTTAAGTGGCTAAAGAATAATTCATCCACATCGGTGTTCATCCTTCGATTCACGCCGGGAGGTATCATCAAAGACGTGATCATCGACAGACTTGGACCTAGGGATAGGCCAAGGCACATCTGGGATTCTTGCCAAACTTGAAGTACGGAGTTGAGTGTTTGCTGCCGCGACAATCAACGGACTGCCGCCGCGACAGGTGCTGCCCGCGACGGGCGCGACGACAGAACTGGATTTCCTAAACTCTGCAATACCTGCACTACTGAGCAATTCAATACCAGCCCATTCTCTCTATCTTGATATCTCGACTCTTTTATTTAAGTATTCTTTATTATTTTCATGACAATATCTTAATCTATTCTTTTCCCCTTGTGCAGATAGTGAAGGAAAGGGTTAGGCCAGTCCATGTGGAGACGATATCCGATACTCTAGTATCACTTTATTACTTGCGACGTGTACACTTGCACTCAATTGCGATAGACTATTTTACACGCAACAGCTGCCGCGACTAACAACAGACCGTTGCCCCGATAGGTGCTGCCGTGACAGGCGCAACGACAGAACAGATATTCTTAGACTTTGCAACACCTACACTTCTGAGCAATTCAATACCGGCCCATTCTCTCTATCTTGATTTCAATACTCTTTTATTATCAGTATTCTTTATATTCTCGTGACAAACATTTAAACTATCTCTTTTCCTCTCGTGCAGTAACCCAAGGTGAAGCTATTAGCCCAGTCCATGTGGAGACGATATCTGATACTTACGTATCACTTTACTACTTGAATCGCGTACACTTGCACTACATTGCGATAGACACTTTTACACGCAACACCCTGCATAAAGACGCTCAGAAATTCTTCAAACAGTGTGATAGCTGCCAAAGAATAGGAAATATATCGATAAAGAATGAAATGCCCCTGCAAACAATTCTGGAAGTCGAGCTATTCGATGTTTGGGTTATAGATTTTATGGGACCATTCCCATCTTCGTGCGAAAACATATACATCCTCCTAGCATTAGATTATGTTTCTAAGTGGGTAGAAGCCATTGCCACCCCTCACAATGATGCAAAGACTGTCCATCGATTCTTACGAAAAAACATCTTCACGAGGTTCGGAGTACCAAGAGCAATCATAAGCGATGGAGGCACCCATTTTGACAACATATTAATTGCAAAGGTACTCCAGAAAGTAAGGGTCAAGTACGAGATTGCTGCAGCCTACCATCCACAAACAAATGGGCATGCAGAAATTTCGAACAGGGAAGTCAAGACTATTCTGGAGAAGGTGATAAATCCTAATAGAAAAGATTGGTCATTGAAACTAGACGATGCTCTTTGAGCATATCGAACAACATATAAAAGACCGTTAGGAATGTCCCCAGATCGTTTAGTATTCGGAAAAGCCTGCCATCTCCATGTCGAAATAGAACATAAGGCATACTGGGCAGTCAAGGCAGTTAACATGGACTGGAAACAGGCTGGGGGAAAAAGACTACTCAATCTAACGGAAATGGAAGAATTTCGATGGGAGGCATATGAGAACGCCAAGCTGTTCAAGGAAAAATAAAAAAAATGGCATGACAACAAGATCAAGCAGCGGCAATTTCTGCCAGGGCAGCAAGTACTGCTATTCGATTCCCACCTCAGACTGTTTCCTGGGAAAATAAAATCCAGATGGTCAGGACCTTACGAAGTAGTTGAAGCCTTTCCACATGGTGTTGTAACAATAAAATCAACAAAAGGAGGGACGGAGTTCAAGGTCAACGGGTAGCGACTAAAGCACTACATAGGGGACTCTGTCATCAAGGAACAAGAAGTATTCACATTGAGGGATGGCCACCCCACTGTGACATAACCCTATATAAGCCTCTATTTATTGTTTTTAGTAGGAGTAGTTTTAGGAGTAGGTTTCATTTGTATTATGTTTTCTTTATTCCCGTCTCGCAATTAGTTTTGCAGATCCCAACCCAAGAAAAGTGGAACATATGGAAGCGATATCAAGCCCCGCTGCTTGCACCAGCCACTAGCAGCAACTTCAGGCGTTATTCCTCCTACTTACTCTAATCCAATTAGACTTTTCTATTTTGTGCATTGAGGGCAATGTCAATCTCGAGTTTGGGGGGATAGCTCTCGCATCATTTGTAGGCATTCGTAGTTGCATTTAGATTGCATTGTACTTGCCTTAGTAATAATCGGAAAAGAAAAGTTTGTTATGACTTGTGCCTATGATAGGATAGCCGATTAACCTATTTTCGCACCTAATTAAAAATTAAACTTATTCTTGGGAAAAATCATGAAATATGACTTAGATTCTTTTCTTTTTACCTAAAAATGTTAAATATCTATGTTACTTGTTGAATGTGTTAGAATATTTGATGAACACTGCCTGTTTTTTTAGAATTCTTTGCAAAATTCTAACGATAATTGCAGGTAGCCGCCGAGGCAAGCAAAAGAGACAGAAAAATGATGAACTGCCAAGGCAGCAAATTCAAAAACAAAGAAAAATGATGTACTAACCTAGAGGTGCCCGCAACACGCTCTAGGAAGAATCATGTGCGAGGACACTCCGCTGCTATCAAAGTCCATGAATCTGAAAGCCTTAAAGTGACAGAAAAATTAGCATGAGTGAATGAAAGCCTTCACGGGATGACTCTACTCCAAGGGTTCGGGGTTTTGTAGTTTGCTCCTATCTTAACGTCAGACCTAGAAGAGTAGTTGTGATAAGCTGAAGCCCTCACTGCCATGATTAAAAATATTGTGCTTAACTGTGCTGCCTCGGTAGGAACCTTTAAATTATAGCAGTATCTTTGTTTAATCCTTAATTATGCGTATTCAGCTTGTTTACAGATTTGCAAACATCACACAAGTATTAGGAATTTAATTTTGAGTTGTTTTCTTGTTTATTTCCCTTCATTAAATTATATATATATATAGGTGCCACGGCCTTGAGGCGGAAAATCAGGTTAAAAACATGTTTTTCTTTCTGACTTTTATTAGAGCAAGTACTTTAGGTTGCATTGCTTGAGGACAAGCAATAGTTCGAGTTTGGGGTGTGTAAAGTGTCCAAAAGCCCTATATAACATGCACTTTCTGTAACCCCCGTAGCCCGGCCTAGACGGTTGACCCGAACTACGAAGATTACACGGGGAAAACCAAAGTCAACCCGAAAGTCAACCTTGATTAACGACCCTTTTTTTTTCTTTTTAATCTTATCTAGATGCACATTAGTCCTATAGGTGATCACACAAGCAACATACTCAAAGATCGCAGCCATCAGAGATCATTCAGGGACCCAATTGCACAAAACACAACTTTAGGGACCAAATTGTAAATTTTGAAAACTTTGAGGCCTTAACCAGATTTTAAGTTACCAACTTAAAATTAATCATGTTTCATGCATCTCGGCCAAATTTCAGCTCAAACGGACATCTCAAACTCATACAATTGCACAAACAAGATTCAGGACCAAAATGCAAACATTTTGAAACACATAACTGCCACTGTCAGCCCCCAACGGTCAACCGTTCCGAAACGGGAGACAGCCCGTTCCGAAACGCGGGGCCGTTCCGAAACAGGCATAGCCCGTTTCGAAACGGGGGTCGGGCAGTAGCTAAACCGTTCCGAAACGGTAGCACCCGTTTCGAACGCCTGGGTTCATGCAGGGCACCCGTTCCGAAACGGTGCAACCTGTTCCGAAACGCCTAGCCCAGAAAGCTGCATTTTGCCCACACAAACACACAATTGACCAACTAAACATGCACCAAAAGCCACCAAACTTTACCAGCATGCAATTCAACATAAATGAGACATGCTTGCATCAACAATTCATCAGAAACACATCACATGCAAAAAGCCCCAAATCTATAGGCATGCTTCCTACACAAGCAACCACTTAGGCACAAACCTTCCAAAACAAACTCAATTAAGCCAAATCATGTTCCAACAACTTTAACAACATTAAAACATTCTTGAACAACATAAACGATCACAAACACAATAATCCCAAGAGATTCTACCCCCATTGCCTTTATTAACCATAGCTATTCACCGAGACATACATCTCACTTGGAGTCCACCTTGAATCCCTTGCTCCTTGCTGTCCAACTTCAAAGATCTGCATTGATGGACAAAGAGAGCGTAAGCACATAATGCTTAGTGAGGAATGCTCAAAACCAAAACACCATCAATGCAGCGGGTCATAAAACACTTGTAAAACGAACCCGATTTGTTTACCAAAACCATGTTTGAAATCCTTTTCAATCACAAGCATCATCCATGCATAAATACCATATGCAAAGCTAAAACAAAACCATGGAAACACTTCCGTTTCACAACATACCTTTCATAAACTTGAAAGCCATTTCAAACAAGAAACCCTTAAAACCATTTCACAAGCCAACCAACACTTGCATTACACCAAGGCAACATATATACCATACAAACATATTCACATGCCTTTCAAAACAAGTCCTACAAGACTTCAATGCATTAAAGATATTCATGCTCACATACATCATTTACCAAATGATAAACAACACTTGTTCAACCTAACAAGTAACATGCATTCACATGCATCATACACCTTTCATGCAACAATGCATCTTTCCAAGCAACTCATGCTTCACATGCAACCATGCATCATTTCAAGCATCTCATGCTTCACATGCAACCATGCATCATTTCAAGCATCTCATGCTTCACATGCAACCATGCACCATTTCAAGCATCTCATGCTTCTTTATATATAAGAACATCATATTGGCCTTCAAGTA
Source organism: Hibiscus trionum (assembly GCA_030270665.1). Classification (NCBI taxonomy): domain Eukaryota; kingdom Viridiplantae; phylum Streptophyta; class Magnoliopsida; order Malvales; family Malvaceae; genus Hibiscus; species Hibiscus trionum. Next base: position 22,475,338 of record BSYR01000057.1, on the reverse strand, counting down.
ATTAATCACATCCACTTTCCAACTCAACACCCGATCGGATACGCGGATTCCGAGCGTTGTCCCTACGCTCCCTACACCCTACCCAATCCAAGGTCCTCGAATGGGCAACACCTCCATTATGACCTTACAAGCCTAAAGTTCCCATGCATGGACTTTTAAACACCATACAACCTTAGCTTTTCCCGAGGTTCCCATGTATGGACAACCATACAACCTCAACATGCACAAGGTCCTCCCGTATGGACTTTTAACCACCATACAACCTTTGCACAACCGATTGGTAGTTGTAGAACATCATCTAACGAGATCCGGGACATCTCACACAAGATCCACACATGGACTTAACACCGCCATTGTGATCTCAACAAGCACAAGGTCTTCACATATGGACTTTTAAACACCATATAACCTTTGCTTAACCAAGGTCCTCGAATGGGCAACACCTCCATTATGACCTCAAATAACCAAGGTCCTCGAGTGGGCAACACCTCCACTATGACCTCATCTCGTTAGGATACTTGAAGGGAGCTTATCCGGTCCACTCTTGACCACTCCACCTCCAAGGCGACTTTATTCACGGTGCACCCAATCCTATAGCCGGCTAACTATATCCGATCAAAGAACCAAGAACCACTTACATCACTTGCCAATATAACCATCTTGCCACATTAACCCAATGTTTCACATGCATAAATCATATGCAAAACCATTTCATAATAAACCAATGATTCACATGCATAACCAATATGCAAAACCATTACCACATTAATCAAATGATTCACATGCATAACCAATATGCAAAAACCATCATTTATCATCATCATCTCACTGTTTTAAAGCATTAAACAAAGCCATTGAACAACATGCAACATCATGCATCAAAACCACATTTTCAATGTATAAAACCAAGGATCTCCTACCTAGAGCATCCTTCACATATGGCTTTCAAAACCAGCACTAAACCATGCTAAAATATGCTTTCAAAACAGAACTAAACCATGCAAAACACATGCACTTCAATCATCAACCACAATTGCCTAAAAACCACTTCATATCACAAATCAAGTAAGAAAATCCATTTACTTACTCTTGAGCTTAGCAAAGTTGTTTAGACTTAAACTAAGCTCCCAAAACCTTCAAACCTTTGATTAAAAGCCGAAAACCCAACTTCACTCACCGATTACCAAACAAGCCTAGCCAACAAGCTTTCCAAACTTCCGAAACCTTCCGAAAACACCTCCAAGGCTCAAGGATCAACCTCCCCTGTTTCAAGCACACAAAAATAGAATATTAATGCATCCTTATGCATTAAAACACCAGCAACAACAACACATCTCGCTGCTCAACACAAATCCAACAATTCGGCTACAAAACACAACCGAAATCACCTCCAAACATTACCAAAACTTAACCCAGCCAAGATCCATCACTTCTAACCATTTTTATACATCCATTAACATCCAAAATGAATACAAACACATCCTTATACCTCCAGGTATAACAGATCACCAAAAACACCACAAAAACTACCTTAAAACACAAGTTAAACTTAGGAAACTCAACCTATCCGGACTTGCATTGATCAAAACTCATTTCCTCATTAATTTAGAGATCATTTAACATCAAAAACATCTCTTAAATCACAGATTACCCAGATCCAACGAAAATCAAGTGAAAACATCAAAATCTTGCATAATTAGCCAAGATCCACAAATCTACTTGAAAACCTTTAATTAAACATACATTTAGGATTGAAAACTTTAGGAATTTCATTAAAGAACTCAAAGTTCAGAGGAGAAATCGTTCATACCTCCAAACTTGTGATTCTCCACTTTTTGGAATGAAAACCTTATTGAAACTTGTAGCAATTGAGTAGGTTTTGATGACACAATGATTTGCTATCAATTGTGAATTGAAAGGATGATTTTAGATGAAGAAATCAGATCAAAATCTCTGGAAAAAGAAATGTTTGGTTGGAGAGAAAATGAGAGAAGAAAATAGGAAGTTAGGAAAGAAAATAGTAAAAATGAGTTTCCCTCCTTTTATGAAACCTTTAAAATCAGAATTTAGGATTAAAATATCTTAGAAAAATCTGGAGAATTCACTTTTGGGCAAATAGCTCCTTAAAGATTCAAAGTTTCAATCCTTTATAAAACTGTCCCGCAACTTTCAAAAATTACATTTTGGTCACTAGCCAAAATGTCAACCTTCCAAACCTCATTTTCCAAAATTGATTTCACAGTTCACTTTTATATAATAAAAGATGATTTTAGAACATTTTTCCATATTTTTAATGCAACCCGAACTAGGCTTTCCTAATTTAACCTCTTTAGATTCGAACAGGACTTTGACCAAACCGGTCAACGCCCAAAACTTCCAAGCCCAAAACCGGGGCGTTACAACTCTCCCCTCCTTAGGAAATTTCGTCCTCGAAATTTAACCGGCGAAGGAAAACCACAACCTTCCCAAACCAAAACACAAGGCAACACAAAAGCCTCGACAAACACTGAACACTTTCCACACAAAACCTCCACCAAACCTAGCACCACCACATGCTGTTCACAGAATCCAGAAAACACAAAGATAGCCACAACTTAACCTTTCACATAACCGGACTGTACACAGCCCCAACACCATCCTGAAGAACTTCAGCTCTTACAGCAGACATCACCGCAATACACCGTACCCAAAACCTGTTTACACAAAGACAACAGCCAACCCAAACCAGCCACGAAGCAACCTTCTCTGCTTCTAAAACCCTCGCAAACTCCCAAACCTCTTCCAAGAATCTTCCCAACAAGCAAAAATCCTTAAGCATCAACTGCTTACTCAAACCTCTCAACGAAAACTGATAAACCCTCACAACTGTTGCTAACATCACCACAACAGCTCATCAGGAGTACTCACCCAGATTCCAAGAATTACATCACAATCCCAACTTGACTCCATCAGCCATTCCACACACCACCAACCAATTCTCACAAGAACCCAAACAACCCACAAAAACTTCAACCATAGCACTTACCATACTAAAACATCGCCCCACTTAAACATACAAACCATCTTCTTAACTCCCCAAAGGTTACTAAGAACCAGCACTTACAAACACAACTCTTCCACAACAACTTAAAAGCTAAGCTACTTCAGAACTGGGGAACACAACCACTAAGCTGCAACATCACTTAGCACCAAAGAACTACTCCTTTCACTTAGCTATTCAAACCACTAAACCGATTCTAAACTCAACCGATACCATCCAACACCAAACCACTAAACTCCTCCACCAGCAACTAACTTGATATACCCCACTACTAACTCTTACCCAGCACCAAAACAACTTCTAAAAACCTATCGTCCAACCTAATCCAACACACTAACAGATTCGATTAGTTATCGGTGAGTGTGAACATCGTATGCATGATCACCAACATGCCCTATCAATGCCTGATGTACATGTATGCAAAACCTCTAATGTCATGCCACATGTATGCATGGACCAACATATATAATATAGTATATAACAATGATTTTAACTGTGCATGAATGCCAATTCACACCCTCCAATAACATCCTCAAATCCGTCTAAGAACAACCTCCCACCTCACTTCTAACTCATCTAACTCCACCATACCAACAACCATTAACCACAAGATACTTACCAAGACTTCTTCACACCCAAGACATTTCCAAACTACAACTATTACCCCAACATGCTATCAACAAGACTAGACTTACCACGCAAGGAAAACCAACAGAAACCAAACTAAGGCAACTAGAGCAAAGATTACTAAACAAGGTTACCTGGAAACACAACACCTCCCTGAAGCTTCATCAGACGAGCTCTCTTCCTTGCGGAACCACCATCCTCCTGCCACACCACTGCAGCACCAACTAACACACTAGGGTCACCACCAACTTCTTGCGGTAAAGAACCTTGGCTATTCCGAGCCAACATCAAACAATCACGCCTCTTGTGTCCAGCAGACCCACATTTCCAGCAATTCTCCTTTCCCACACTCTTCACTACTTTCTGCTCTTTCTGCCACCTCTGAACCTTGCCTCGGCCGTGCCCACGACCTTTCTGAGACTCTTTGGCTAACACCAAAGCTAACTTCGCTCCATGAGGACAATCACGCTTAACATGTACTTTGGAACCACAATTCCAACAAACACCTGCGCCCCAACAATTTCCAACATGTTGCCTTTCACAACGGTCACACACAGATGACTGAGCTTCCACTCCTTGCTCAAGCAATACTTGCTCAACAACAGCACTACCCGCGCCTTGCTTAACCCTTAGGAACTTCCTTCCAAGATATCTTTCATAAAAAGCAGATACAAAGAAATCCCAATCAATATCATGGATATGTGACGCAACTGCCACAGATGTCCACCAGGCACACGCATCTCCCAACATCAAAGAAACAACGCTCCCCAGCTTACAGGCATAATCACAGCCTTCCCGATCCAAAATCTGAACCACACTGGCCAACCAGGCCTCAAACATCTCCGGGGAAGTACCATGATACTCCACAGCACCCAAATCAAGCAAACACTGCTTTGGCAAACCCTCACATCCCACAGCCAGCACATCTACTGACTTTACCTCAACCATAGCCTGAGATGTTCCCAACACCTCCTGCTCAACAGGTGATGAACTCTTCACCACAGAACCATCTTCTTTCCCTTGCCTTACCACCTCAACACAAGGCACAGAAGACTGAGACAAAACTCCACTACCAAAGGGTGAATTCCTTGCCTTAACAACCTGCCCCAAGGCAGCAACCATCTCCCTCAACCGCCAATCCTCCATTGACTTTGCCATACCACTAACAACAACAAACATACAATCACAACAAACAAACAAACCAGTTAGACCAGCATTAGCAAGGATTCAAATTCCAACTCCAAAGTAACACAGTAGCTATATTAATAAGGCAATGGGTATCCCGAATCCTCCCCTTTACATGACATAACAGTCAACACAACATGGATATCACAACATCAAGCATATCAAACAATATACTTTGATCATGCTTACATCAAACATCATCCACTTGCAACAGCATATTATAACATAACATACTCACAGCACTTTCATCAAGCATAAAACCAACTCACAGCATCAGCTTATCATCAGCACAAACCACATAAGCTCAACCAAGATTCAAAACCATAAAACATGCTTGAAAACATCATCAACATGTTAAGAAACATCAACACCATGCCCAGAAACACGTGTTTCAACCAACATTCAACCACACATCCGGGTAAACAACAAGCACACATCACAACAACTTACCGTTTTCCCCAAGCATTCGCAACACAGCTCTGATACCACCAAATGTAACCCCCGTAGCCCGGCCTAGACGGTTGACCCGAACTACGAAGATTACACGGGGAAAACCAAAGTCAACCCGAAAGTCAACCTTGATTAACGACCCTTTTTTTTTCTTTTTAATCTTATCTAGATGCACATTAGTCCTATAGGTGATCACACAAGCAACATACTCAAAGATCGCAGCCATCAGAGATCATTCAGGGACCCAATTGCACAAAACACAACTTTAGGGACCAAATTGTAAATTTTGAAAACTTTGAGGCCTTAACCAGATTTTAAGTTACCAACTTAAAATTAATCATGTTTCATGCATCTCGGCCAAATTTCAGCTCAAACGGACATCTCAAACTCATACAATTGCACAAACAAGATTCAGGACCAAAATGCAAACATTTTGAAACACATAACTGCCACTGTCAGCCCCCAACGGTCAACCGTTCCGAAACGGGAGACAGCCCGTTCCGAAACGCGGGGCCGTTCCGAAACAGGCATAGCCCGTTTCGAAACGGGGGTCGGGCAGTAGCTAAACCGTTCCGAAACGGTAGCACCCGTTTCGAACGCCTGGGTTCATGCAGGGCACCCGTTCCGAAACGGTGCAACCTGTTCCGAAACGCCTAGCCCAGAAAGCTGCATTTTGCCCACACAAACACACAATTGACCAACTAAACATGCACCAAAAGCCACCAAACTTTACCAGCATGCAATTCAACATAAATGAGACATGCTTGCATCAACAATTCATCAGAAACACATCACATGCAAAAAGCCCCAAATCTATAGGCATGCTTCCTACACAAGCAACCACTTAGGCACAAACCTTCCAAAACAAACTCAATTAAGCCAAATCATGTTCCAACAACTTTAACAACATTAAAACATTCTTGAACAACATAAACGATCACAAACACAATAATCCCAAGAGATTCTACCCCCATTGCCTTTATTAACCATAGCTATTCACCGAGACATACATCTCACTTGGAGTCCACCTTGAATCCCTTGCTCCTTGCTGTCCAACTTCAAAGATCTGCATTGATGGACAAAGAGAGCGTAAGCACATAATGCTTAGTGAGGAATGCTCAAAACCAAAACACCATCAATGCAGCGGGTCATAAAACACTTGTAAAACGAACCCGATTTGTTTACCAAAACCATGTTTGAAATCCTTTTCAATCACAAGCATCATCCATGCATAAATACCATATGCAAAGCTAAAACAAAACCATGGAAACACTTCCGTTTCACAACATACCTTTCATAAACTTGAAAGCCATTTCAAACAAGAAACCCTTAAAACCATTTCACAAGCCAACCAACACTTGCATTACACCAAGGCAACATATATACCATACAAACATATTCACATGCCTTTCAAAACAAGTCCTACAAGACTTCAATGCATTAAAGATATTCATGCTCACATACATCATTTACCAAATGATAAACAACACTTGTTCAACCTAACAAGTAACATGCATTCACATGCATCATACACCTTTCATGCAACAATGCATCTTTCCAAGCAACTCATGCTTCACATGCAACCATGCATCATTTCAAGCATCTCATGCTTCACATGCAACCATGCATCATTTCAAGCATCTCATGCTTCACATGCAACCATGCACCATTTCAAGCATCTCATGCTTCTTTATATATAAGAACATCATATTGGCCTTCAAGTAATTAATCACATCCACTTTCCAACTCAACACCCGATCGGATACGCGGATTCCGAGCGTTGTCCCTACGCTCCCTACACCCTACCCAATCCAAGGTCCTCGAATGGGCAACACCTCCATTATGACCTTACAAGCCTAAAGTTCCCATGCATGGACTTTTAAACACCATACAACCTTAGCTTTTCCCGAGGTTCCCATGTATGGACAACCATACAACCTCAACATGCACAAGGTCCTCCCGTATGGACTTTTAACCACCATACAACCTTTGCACAACCGATTGGTAGTTGTAGAACATCATCTAACGAGATCCGGGACATCTCACACAAGATCCACACATGGACTTAACACCGCCATTGTGATCTCAACAAGCACAAGGTCTTCACATATGGACTTTTAAACACCATATAACCTTTGCTTAACCAAGGTCCTCGAATGGGCAACACCTCCATTATGACCTCAAATAACCAAGGTCCTCGAGTGGGCAACACCTCCACTATGACCTCATCTCGTTAGGATACTTGAAGGGAGCTTATCCGGTCCACTCTTGACCACTCCACCTCCAAGGCGACTTTATTCACGGTGCACCCAATCCTATAGCCGGCTAACTATATCCGATCAAAGAACCAAGAACCACTTACATCACTTGCCAATATAACCATCTTGCCACATTAACCCAATGTTTCACATGCATAAATCATATGCAAAACCATTTCATAATAAACCAATGATTCACATGCATAACCAATATGCAAAACCATTACCACATTAATCAAATGATTCACATGCATAACCAATATGCAAAAACCATCATTTATCATCATCATCTCACTGTTTTAAAGCATTAAACAAAGCCATTGAACAACATGCAACATCATGCATCAAAACCACATTTTCAATGTATAAAACCAAGGATCTCCTACCTAGAGCATCCTTCACATATGGCTTTCAAAACCAGCACTAAACCATGCTAAAATATGCTTTCAAAACAGAACTAAACCATGCAAAACACATGCACTTCAATCATCAACCACAATTGCCTAAAAACCACTTCATATCACAAATCAAGTAAGAAAATCCATTTACTTACTCTTGAGCTTAGCAAAGTTGTTTAGACTTAAACTAAGCTCCCAAAACCTTCAAACCTTTGATTAAAAGCCGAAAACCCAACTTCACTCACCGATTACCAAACAAGCCTAGCCAACAAGCTTTCCAAACTTCCGAAACCTTCCGAAAACACCTCCAAGGCTCAAGGATCAACCTCCCCTGTTTCAAGCACACAAAAATAGAATATTAATGCATCCTTATGCATTAAAACACCAGCAACAACAACACATCTCGCTGCTCAACACAAATCCAACAATTCGGCTACAAAACACAACCGAAATCACCTCCAAACATTACCAAAACTTAACCCAGCCAAGATCCATCACTTCTAACCATTTTTATACATCCATTAACATCCAAAATGAATACAAACACATCCTTATACCTCCAGGTATAACAGATCACCAAAAACACCACAAAAACTACCTTAAAACACAAGTTAAACTTAGGAAACTCAACCTATCCGGACTTGCATTGATCAAAACTCATTTCCTCATTAATTTAGAGATCATTTAACATCAAAAACATCTCTTAAATCACAGATTACCCAGATCCAACGAAAATCAAGTGAAAACATCAAAATCTTGCATAATTAGCCAAGATCCACAAATCTACTTGAAAACCTTTAATTAAACATACGTTTAGGATTGAAAACTTTAGGAATTTCATTAAAGAACTCAAAGTTCAGAGGAGAAATCGTTCATACCTCCAAACTTGTGATTCTCCACTTTTTGGAATGAAAACCTTATTGAAACTTGTAGCAATTGAGTAGGTTTTGATGACACAATGATTTGCTATCAATTGTGAATTGAAAGGATGATTTTAGATGAAGAAATCAGATCAAAATCTCTGGAAAAAGAAATGTTTGGTTGGAGAGAAAATGAGAGAAGAAAATAGGAAGTTAGGAAAGAAAATAGTAAAAATGAGTTTCCCTCCTTTTATGAAACCTTTAAAATCAGAATTTAGGATTAAAATATCTTAGAAAAATCTGGAGAATTCACTTTTGGGCAAATAGCTCCTTAAAGATTCAAAGTTTCAATCCTTTATAAAACTGTCCCACAACTTTCAAAAATTACATTTTGGTCACTAGCCAAAATGTCAACCTTCCAAACCTCATTTTCCAAAATTGATTTCACAGTTCACTTTTATATAATAAAAGATGATTTTAGAACATTTTTCCATATTTTTAATGCAACCCGAACTAGGCTTTCCTAATTTAACCTCTTTAGATTCGAACAGGACTTTGACCAAACCGGTCAACGCCCAAAACTTCCAAGCCCAAAACCGGGGCGTTACACTTTCCAGCTCTTATTATTGCTGTTTTATGCTCATTTTAGGCATAATTAGGCTCATGCGTAGCATTTTACAGTATTTCATTGTTCTACCTCGCTTTTATAACTTATCATTCATTTGGTGAACAAGAGATACTATTTTAGTGTATTCTTGCTTGTAGGTACTAACAGCTGAACGAGGGAACCAAGGAACGGAGGACACGACACTGATAAGCAAACCCAGGAGTTGTACTGATACAGTTCCAACAAAAGTAAGTTGTTGCCGAGAACTTGCCGAGAACGTGCCGAACAAAGCTGTTGCCGACCTTGCTGCCCGCGCCTGCTGACTATGGAAGTTAAGAGAATCAGAGCGCGATCTGTAGAGCTAAAAGTCCACATTCTTCGCAAAGAAGTCAACATTTAAAGTCATATTATATAAGGAAAGCTACTTTAAAGGACTTCTACTTTAAGGAGGACTTAACCTAGTCTCTAGTCTCTAAATACCCAAGGTAACTCCTAGTTCAAATAATCTTAGGTTTTCTATAGACTTTACTTGTGCTCTTCACCGTCGCCATGTTCTAAATCCCCATTGGGTTAGGGTTATGTTGTAACTAGAGTGAAACAGTTGTTTTAGGATTTTGATTTATTTCTTTAATAAAATATTACAAGTTTACTTAATCCATTGCTCTTCATTCTTTCAATCTTTCTACACCAGTCGTTTGAGAGAATCCATTTGTCGGGCACGAAAGTACAAGGCTCACGAAAGGGTTAAGTATGGTCACAACGTGCTGAGGCATGACTAACTTGGTTCCACACTAGTCCACAAGTTTTAGCGGCTAAAACGGATCACTAACCGAGTTGACTGACTTGGTTCCACACTAGTCCTCAAGTTATCAATCTCGAGCATCTTAACCTAGAAATAGGAGAGATCATTGTCGACTATCCTGCCGAACTTGGAGTATCTGCCAGACTTGCCGCCGGGACTTCTTTCCATTCCACATGCCGAGACAGTACACAACCATGCAGTGGCAGTGACCTACTGCGGCCGCGTGAAAGGGTCGTAGTTTCCTGCCCACCATACCCGCTGAGGCAGCATACTGTGGCAGCAAAGAATAACTCATACCTATTACAACGCAATTTTCACACTAAGTGGCAGCATAACTCTGCCTGCTCTATCAACCTGATTCACTTCTTCTCTTTTACTTTTGTCTTTATTTACTCTTCGAACTCAACCAATCATTCACATGTGTTTTTACTTTACCGTTGTGCATGAACTAAGGAACGAGACAAGCTGTCCAATCCTCGTGGGATTCGACATCTTATATACTATAACTTGACAGGAGTGTGCACTTGCGCTATTACAAAAAGGGAACACCTACACGCCCTACACATATATAGACATACTGCCCAGAACGAGAGCCATAAACTCCCTCTTCTTCTCATCTATGAACCATGGACCCAAGTATTTCTTACGGAAGGCAGATCTGAAGAACTCCCAAGTGATCTCACCCTCAGGCATACTAGATGTAGTCGTAGTCCACCAGACATACGCATCTCCCTGAAGCAGGGAAACGATACAACCAAGTTTCCGAGTGTTTGAGCACTCCATCTGACCTAATATACGCATGGTACTCTCTAGCCACGCCTCTGACCGCTTAGGCGACAATCCACGAAACTCAACTCCGCCCAGACTACGGAGTCTCTCCAGGGGTAAACCAGTCCCCGCACCATGAGGTGGTGCAATAGCTCGCATACCTGTCACAGTTTCCTGAAAGGCACCAGAAATAGTCTGAACTAACTGAGCTAAATCAATCCCGGCCTAACCCTGGCCAACTGGTGGTACTACACCCTCAACTCCGGCCTCGCCTCCTTCGGCCAGAGGTGGAGGCAACTCCTCCTCAACAACTGGCTTCTCAGCATGAGCCTTGACATGATCGCCAGAGGTGGAGGCAACTCCTCCTCAACAACTGGCTTCTCAGCATGAGCTGCAGCCGGTGGTTCCTGATGAACCACTCTAGGCCTGCCTCGGGGTCTCGCCATAGCAACAAACAAAAGATATCTAACAACCACAACAATAATAACACACAAAGGTTTGGGTCAGCAAGGGCAAGGGTCCAAATTGCTCAAGTATTTATCCAAAACCATTTTCTTACAATAATACCTAGCAATGGGTTGCTTAACATACTTCTAACCAATGATAAACATAGCAACAGATCATGCTATCAACCAATCATGGCAAAACAACCACCATACAAGGCAACCAACGGATAAATCACCAAACAACCAAGAAAACACATCAACTTACATTCCCAAAATATGCATAACCTAGCTCTGATACCACCAAATATAACCCCCTCGACCCGGTCTAGTCGCATGACTGAATCGAGAGAGTTACACGGGGATAACCAACGAGAAACTCGAGGATTTCCCACCGATTAACAACCTAAGGTATTTTTTCTTTTTATCTTTTGTAAAGGCTTCATTATTATCCTATATGTTCATGCAAGCAGCGCTTAAAATATCACCTCAATCGGACATCGATTCGAAGTCCAATTGGCCCTTTTAGCGATTAAGGACTAAAACGTAAAAAAACAGATAAAAACATGGACTTTTAAGAAATTAAAGTTGCCCATATGCAATTAGTAAGGTTTTATGCTCTCATGTTAAATTTCATATCTAAAAGATCATTCAAACTCACCCAAAAGCATGTTAAACAATCAAGGACCAAAACATAATTTTTCAAACTAATTTTTCAACTTTACCAAACAAAGGTTTCGAAACTTTCCTGCAGATTTCCAAAAAAATCAACAAGTTTTGAAACCTTAAGGCTGGTTTCAGAACCAACTTTAAAAGGTTTCGAAACCTATCAACTAGTTTCGAAACCTACCTGCAGATTTGCAGAAAATTCACATTCGAGACACTTTAGAACCTTCTTAAACATAAACGAAACTACCCCAAAACTCTAACAAACTTCAAACATAACCACAACATGATTAAAGATCAAACCTCATCTACATAATACATAAACATCCTTAGAACATCAAGCCTCCAAACATAAAACATAGCATCCCCATTGCTAGTAGTATTATTACAAACTTAAAATCATACTGTAGGGCGTGTAGGTGTCCCTTTTTTGAGAGCGCAAGTGCACACTCCTGCCAAGTTATAGTATAAAAGATTTCGAATCCCACGAGGATTGGTCAGCTTGGTTCGATTTGTAGTTCCTGCCCAAGGTAAAGTAAAAACACAAGTAAAGTGATTGTTGGGATAAAGAGTAAACTAAAGTAAAACACAATTGATAAAAGAGGTGATTCAGATTGATAAAGCAAGCAGGGTTATGCTGCCACTTAGTGTGAAACTGCGTTGTAAAAGGCTGAGTTGTTTCGTGCTGTCACGATATGCTGCCTCGGCGGGTAATGGCGGGCGGCAGCTACGACCCTGTCATGCGGCCGCAGCGGGTCATTGCTCTTGCAACTTTCGCTATCTCGGCAGGTGATATGGAGAGAATTCCCGGCGGCAAGTCTCGCAGATACTCCAAGTTCGGCGGGATAGTCAGCAATGATCCTCCCTATGTCTAGGCAAGGATGCTCGAAAGCTAGCGTGACGTAGGCAATACCTAGCAATCTTAGCGTAAACCTAACACAGGGTAGTCAATTCTGTTGGTGATCCCTTTTAGCTGCTGAAACTTGTGGACTTTTGGAACCAAGTTAGTCACGCCTCAACACGTTGTGACCGTGCTTAACCATTTCGTGAAGTTGACACTTTCATGCCTCCAAAATGGATTCTCTCAACTGAACAGTTAGAACTAATTGAAAGAATGAAGTGCATAGATTAAGCAAACTTGGAATATTTTATTGAAAAACAACTCATAGCCTAATACAACCGTTTCAAAACTAATTTACAACATAACCCTTAACCCAAATGAAGTTTAGAACATGGCGGCGGCAGAGAACACTAGCTATGTTTATAGAAAACCTAAGATGATTTGAACTAGGGGTACAATGAGTATTTATAGACAAATAACTAGGTTAATTCCTTCTTAAAGTAGAAGTCCTCAAAAGTAGCTTTCCACATTTAATGTGACTTCAAACTCTGACTTCTTTGCGTTGAATGTGGACTTTATCTCGTTTGCCTTAGCCCGCAAGTAACCTTGAGATCTCACTTCGGCGGCTCTGGCTGCTGCTACAGACGTCGAAAAATCGTGTGGATGGTGGCGATAGACTCAAGATTTTAAGCTCTACAAATCACACTCTGGTTCTTCAACTCCATAGTTTGTTGCCGTGGGCAGCAAGATCGGCGGCAACTTTACTCGGAAGCTACTCGGTAGCAACTTATCTTCAGCTGGAACTACATCAGTACAACTCCTTGGTCTGCTGCCTCAGCGTTGCATCCTCAGCTCCTCTTTCCCTCTCTCGGCCTTTATTACCTAAAAACAAAAATACACTAAAACAATATCTCTTCTTTACCAAATAGAAGATAATCTATACAATCAAGGTAAAATGAAGGAATGCGGTAAAATGCAATGCATGAACCTACTTATGCCTAAAATTAGCTTGAAAACAGTAATAATAAGAGGTGGAATGTGCATGAAATATAGGACTTGTGGACACTTTACGCATACTTGAGCCAAAGTGGAAATTGGTGTTGAGTGGATCGCAAGATCGATATTGACCAAGAGGGGGTGAATTGGAAATTTAAAGGTTTTATGGTGGAAATTGCAAATTGAAAATGATGGACAAGGGATTTAGAGTGGTTCAAGTTCCAAATGAACTCTACATCCACTACCTTAGCTCCACTAAGGATTTGCAACAATTCCACTAATTGCTCTTCCCCTTTTCTAGGACAAGGAGGCAACCCTTTACAATTTCGGTTGATTTTTCTACCCAAAAATCAACCCAATCCTCACACAAGTAAACAAAGAAATTTGATGGCTAATAAAGTATCTCTCAATACAAATGATAGCCCAATTACAAGTACTCAACCCAATTGAACAAGATATGAATGAAAATTACAATTGGGGTTTCTAGACAAAATGAGATTTTTGCACAATTGCTTGGATTTAATGTTTGGATATTTGCTTTTGGATCAATAGTTGTTGCTGGTGCTTTTAGAGGTCTTTTTTATACCTTCTCATTGATTTCTAGCCGTTGTGGTTGTTGCACTCATCAATAGAGCCGTTGGGATGTTATCTCACCACCATAAATGCAGTCTGCAACAACCCGTTTCGAAACGCGGGGAACCTGTTTTGGAACGGACTAAAATAGAAAGAGCCGTTGGGGTGCATTTAAGAGCCCGTTTCGAAACGCCTTAGGGCCATTTCGAAACACTTTTGCCACTGTCAAGGGTCGTTTCGAAAAGCCTTTGGGCCGTTTTGAAACACCTTAACGGTTTTTCAGAAAATCAGTTAAAAACAGCTTCAACAGTTATATTTTCAATTTAAACTTAAGAACTGTTTCGAAACGCTTGGCTTCGTTTCGAAACAGATTTGCTACTGTCAAGGGTCGTTTCGAAACAGCCTTAGCCCGTTTCGAAACACCCTATTTTTCTTTAAATATTCAGTAAAAAGATTGCAACCGTTTTGCCTTTTGAATCAAAATATGAAGAACTGTTTCGAAACGAAGGAGACCGTTTCGAAACGGGTTCAAGTGTTTCGATACACGTTTCGGAACAGGTGTTGACAGTGATGAAAACGTTTCGAAACGCCTTAGGGCCGTTTCGAAACAGGAACTTGAAAATCACTGTTTTGGCTTGAAACACTTAGAAAAATATTTGAGAAACTTTGTTTTTATCTTTGGCATAATCTTGAAATTCTATAGGGATGTTTTGAGGACTTAAAATTTGTTTTGACATTTTCAATTTAGTCCTTAGGTTTTTTAGTTATATCAAAATTAAAATATTTGTTTCACAATTGGCCTCGCTCCCCTTGCTTGCTTGCTGCCCAGAACTCTAGGTCTGCATTGTTGGAAAAGAGAGCGTAAGCATTTAAGCTTAGTGAGCGAAGCTCAAAACAAAACAAAAACAATGCAGTTTTAAAACCTTTTAGAATTTTTGAAAACCAAAACCTTTACCAAACCAAAATGTGCATACATTATCTTACAACAGCATACTAACCAACAAGATCATCTTACCATTCAACCATTCTTACAAAAGCACAACTTACTCTTACAAGGCCTTACCAAACCTTACCTCATCTTACCATAATATAACAAAGTCTTACAAAGGAGAAGAGTAGCATATAGGCATAATTAAAAACAATACCCGAATATGCAGATTTCTTACAATCTTACAAGTCTTACAAGTCTTATACATAATAAATAGTTTCAGGTTTAATTAAAAACTAGAACCACATTTTAAAATAATTTCGGGTTTAATTAAAAACTAGAACCACATTTTTTGCTGATTTTACAAAATGGCCACCAACTTTTGAAAACTTGTGATTTGGTCACTATACTGAATCCCAACATTCTAAAATTTATTTTCCAAAATTGTTTTCACAAAACTCTTATACATAATAAATAGTGATTTTAGAAATTATTCCCAACTTTTTAGGAATACCTGAAGAGGGTTTTCCATGGTCTAACCCCAAAATGTCAAACTAGCTCATCGAATATCAAAATCCACATCCACAACATCTAGCCCCAAAATTGGGGTGTTACAGATAGGATCTGGATACCCAGAGAAAGAGTGCTACTATACCATGGTTAGAGATTCTAAATGCACATTCTTGAAGCCGTGTGGCACCAGGTCTCATTCGAAGATGCTCGACGGGACATTTCGAGCATGGGTGTACATTCCCGAAGCTGTGTGGCACCGAGTCTCACCTAAAGAGTGTACGTTTCTGAAGCTGTGTTGTACCAGATCTCACTCAGAGTGTATGTTCCTGAAGTTGTGTGGCATCAAGTCTCACTCCAGGTTTGTGGTTATGGCATTACGTGTTTTGCTCGAGGGATCCAGTGGGATCTCAAGTATGGTTTGGCCTTGTAGGCCATGTATGATGTTTTGTTGTGACGAGAGTATGTGTTTAGGTGACTAATTGTAGCTCAATGTGTTTATTTACCTCTCCTTATTGTTCGTACTAGCTTGCATGCTTATGTTTAAGATTAACATGAAGTATTGTAGAGTACATGTGTACCACTGAGCTTTGTAAGCTCAGCGCTCGAAACCGTTTTTTTCGTGCGTAGGTTGATCATTGGATCATGGGATCGATGAGCAGTATCGGTTTGGGGATTCCTGTAATGCCCCGATTTTGGGCTTGGAAGTTAGCCGAGTTGGCTAGGAAGTTCTTTAGAATCGGTTCGAGCAAGTTAGACTAGTTTCGGGAATAATTTGGAATAAATGGTTTTTGAATAAGATGAAATATATGGGGAAATGGTTAAAAATCATTATTTTATAAATATATGATTTTGGAGAAACCAATTTTTGAAAATGAGTTTTGGAAGAAATATATTTTAGATTTAGTGACTAAAATACGATTTTGAAAACTATTTTTCTTGTGACTAAATTGTAAAAGACCATAACTTTGAATCTTTAAGGAGTAATTGACCAAGGGTCTAATTCAGCATTTTCCCTCTTAATTGAGTTAATTTAAGATGGTTATAATAAATAAAATGAGTTGAAGAGGATTAATTAGTCTTTATTTTCCAAAAACACATTTCACGTAACTACCTTTTTCTCTCTATCATTTTCTCTCAAATTCTCTTCAGCCAAACATTGTTTTCATCTTCAAACATTTACGGTAAACATTGGATTTAATTTCGTTCTTCTCCTCTAATGATAAATTCTTTATTGAAATTCCCAATTTTTGGTCTTTTATGAGTGTTTTTTATTGGGTTTTGAGATTATGTTTGTGGAAAATAGGTTTAATTGATGTTTGTTGGGGTTAAATAAGAGATCTTTGTTTCAAACTGATTTTGTGGGTTTATAATGAGATTTAGCTATGATTATGATGTGTTGGAATGTTGATTTAATGACTTTAAGAAATGGAAACCCGAAACTAGTTAGATTGCTTGATTTCTTGAGTGAAATCTTTGAGATTATGGGATGTTTGTGTGGTTAATCCATAGATGGAGGTTCTTTGGTTTTGAAATGATGTTTTTAGATGTAAATCGATGTTGTTTAGATGTTAATTTCACTGGGTAACGGTTAGAGGTTAAGTAGAAAGGGTTCGCTGATGTTTTCAGTTGTTTTCGGATGCCAATTGCTTAGTGGTTGTGGGTAAAAGTTGAGACGTTGTGTTGCTGGGGATTTGGTGCAATGTGGTGCATTAAATCTATGTTTTCCTTTGGTTAGAAGCATGAGATGATGTTTCGTTAGCTTCGGAAGGAGTTGCGGTTGATCCAGAAGCTTGATTACGCTTCAACAAAGCAAACGAGGCATTGTCGGTGAGTGGAATTGGTTTAAAAGCTTTTCAAATGATTGAAAGCAAAGTTTGGGGGTTTAGATTAAACTTGAAATGCTAATCTAAGCTCGGAAGTAAGTATGAGATGTTTCGCTCTCGTTTCTCGGTTTTATCCCATTGTTTTATGTGACCATGCTCATGTTTTGAAGATATAATTAAACCTATTGTTTTATGCATGTTTTGAGAAATGATCTGATGATTTATGCGATCCCATGAGATAGATTTATGATTTCCAAGAGATAGAAGTTGTTGGGAAAATGCTATGCATTGTTTATGCTTTTGAAATGGGATGACAAGTGGTTTATGTTATGCATTGACAAATAGTAGGTAAATGATATTAAAAGTGTATATTGGCATGAGATGAGAATACTATTACCGGATATAATTGGTCGACCAATAGGGAGAAGTGCACTATAATATACAAAATCCGTATGTGTTCTTCGGTTCGGGCAATGAGGGTAGTGCCATCCCGTTCCAAAGTGAGAGTGTGGTGATGAGAGATTCCACCATGGTAGGTCTTGATGATGTGAGATTTTGTCAAGCTTTGTGGCAATGAGACATATCTCCATGAGAGTTCGATGATGTGAGATTCCACCACGATAGGACTTGATGATGTGAGATTCTGTCAAACTATCTGCTTATCCGAGTAATGTTGCTAAAATGCCAATATATGAGATTCACATGTACCTTGATTTCAAATGATTTTATGTATTGTGTTTTGTATATAAGAACATGTTTTGAGAAATGCTTTATGAGAAACAAGCATGAGTAGCTTTTCCTTGAGATTTTGCATTATGGTTAATGCATGATATAGATGGTACATGTGGTTTTAATGATGTGGTTTTGCTTTGAAAATCATTTCAAGCATGAGATAGAATGAGCATGATGAAATAGAGATTTCTACTTGAGAAATGGTTTTAATATGCATTGTTGTTGTTGGTTTGTTTTGAGCATCCTTCACTAGGAATTATTGCTTATGCTCTCTTTTTCCAACAATGCGGAGAAATAGTACATTTGGGGCAACAAGGAAGCAAGAAGGATCTATCTGAGGCTTGGCCTAGTGCCTCCTAGTGCCGCCTCAGCGGGCTGTCGGGTACTTGTAGTCATTTTTAGCGGCTTGGTTCAGCAGTCGCAGTGCTTCCTCTAGGGGTCTGTCGAGAATGATCCCATTGGTCGAGGCATCTATCATCATCCGAGTTGGGTAGTTAACCCCGTTGTATAATAAGGATACATGTGACCAAGCCTGTAGACCATGTAGCAGACAATTATTCAGCATCTGTTGGTACCGCTCCCATGCTTCATACATCGGCTCATAATCCCCTTGTCTGAAGGCTGTGATCTCATTCTGCAGTCTATCAATGATATTGGATGGGCTGAAACGGTCTAGAAAATCTTTACAGAGCTCCGTCCATGTGTTGAAAGACCCGACTGGCTGGTTATTCAACCACTGTTTAGCCCTATCCCTCAGAGAATAGGAAATAACCTCAGCCTCAATACATCCTGGTGGACCCCGTGTATTTTAAATGCCCTGCAGATGTCCAGGAATCCTTGTAAATGCTGCCGAGCATCTTCTGTGGCAGTCCCTCCAAAGTGCCCTAGTGTGTTGATCATGTTGAACATGACGGGCTTTAGCTCGAAATGGTCTGCCCCTATATCTGGTTCTGTCAATATTGGTTCGAACCCTTGGAATTCGTTTTCTAGATAATCTCTAGTTGTTCGAATCTGGGGCGGCCTGGGCAGAATTGGGGGATCTTGCCTCAGTTGATCTTGCGGGCCTATGGGTGGCAAGTCTTGCTGCACACCCTCGCCATGTGCGGCACCATTTGGTGGGTCTATGTTTACCTTTGCTTATTCCTTTTTTCTTTATTTTTCTTTAGGACTTCCCTGAGTTCTTTCTTAATTTCTCTTGTATGGCGTTCAAGATCGTCGTAAAAGAGGAGATTTCCTTTAGGGTTTGCCCTGGTCATACACTCGCAAAGGACACGATAATTTTTTTTGATTAAAAATAAAGATAGAATCAAAAGTAAATAAAAGGTGCATAAATTTAAAAACGAAATTCACTGTTACAAATCCCCGTCAACGTCGCCAAAAACTTGTAGGGCATGTAGGTGTTCCCTTTTTGTTAGAACGCAAATGCACACTCCTACCAAGTTATAGTATAAAAGATGTCGAATCCCACGAGGATTGGTCAGCTTGGTTCGATTTGTAGTTCCTGCACAAGGTAAAGTAAAAACACAAGTGAAGTGATTGTTGGGATGAAGAGTAAAGTAAAGTAAAACACAATTGATAAAAGAGGTGATTCAGATTGATAAAGCAGGTAGGGTTATGCTGCCACTTAGTGTGAAACTACGTTGTAAAAGGCTGAGTTGTTTCGTGCTGCCACGATATACTATCTCGGCGGGCGGTAGCTACGACCCTGTCACGCGGCCGCAGCGGGTCACTACTGTTGCAACTTTCGCTGTCTCGGCAGGTGATATGAAGAGAAGTCCTGGCGGCAAGTCTGGCAAATACTCCAAGTTTGGCGGGATAATCGGCAGTGATCCTCCCTATGTGTCGGAAAGGATGCTCGAAAGCTAGCGTGACGTAGGCGATACCTAGCAATCTCAGCGTAAACCTAACATAGGCTAGTCAATTCGGTTGGAGATCCCTTTTAGCCGCTGAAACTTGTGGACTTTTGGAACCAAGTTAGCCACGCCTCAACACGTTGTGACCATGCTTAACCCTTTCGTGAAGTTGACACTTTCGTGCCTCCTAAATGGATTCTCTCAACTGAACGGTTAGAACTAATTGAAAGAATGAAGTGCATAGATTAAGCAAACTTGAAATATTTTACTGAAAAACAACTCATAACCTAATACAATCGTTTCACAACTAATTTACAACATAACCCTTAACCCAAATGAAGTTTAGAACATGGAGGCGGCAGAGAACACTAGTTATGTTTATAGAAAAACTAAGATGAATTGAACTAGGAATACAATGATTATTTATAGACAAATAACTAGGTTAAGTCCTCCTTAAAGTAGAAGTCCTCAAAAGTAGCTTTCCACATTTAATGTGACTTCAAACTATGACTTCTTTGCGTTGAATGTGGACTTTATCTTGTTTGCCTTAGCCCGCAAATAACCTTGAGATCTCACTTCGGCGGCTCTGGCTGCTGCTAGAGACGCCGAAAAACTGTGTGGATGGCGGCGATAGACTTAGGATTTTAGGCTCTACAAATCGCACTTCGGTTCTCCAACCCCATAGTTTACTGCCGTGGGCAGCAAGATCAGCGACAACTTTACTCGGTAGCAACTTATCTTCAGCTGGAACTGCATCAATACAACTCCTTGGTATGTTGCCTCAACGTTGCATCCTCAGCTCCTCTTTCCCTCTCTCAGCCTTTATTAACTAAAAACAAAAATACACTAAAACAATATCTTTTCTTTACCAAATAGAAGATAATCTATACAATCAAGGTAAAACGAAGGAATACTGTAAAATGCAATGCATGAACCTACTTATGCCTAAAATGAGCTTGAAAATAGTAATAATAAGAGGTGGAATGTGCATCAAATATAGGACTTGTGGACACTTTACACACCCCAAAACTCGAACTATTGCTTGTCCTCTAGCAATGCAACCTAAAATACTTGCTCTATTAATAATCAGAAAGAAGAATTTGTTTTCAACTTGATTTTATGCCTCAAGGCCGTGGCACCTATATTAAATTAGTGAAGGGAAATAAGTAATAAAATAACTGAAAATTAAATTCCTTATGCTAGTGTGGTGTGTGCATGTCTGTAAACATGCTAAATATGCAGAATAAATAATTAAACAAAGATGATGTTGTGATTTAAAGATTGCTGTCGAGGCAGCACAGTTAAGCACATTATTTTCAATCATGGCAATGAGGGCTTCAGCTTATCACAACTACTCTTCCAGGTCTGAAGTTGAGATAGGAGCAAACTACAAAACCTCGAACCCTTAGAGTAGAGTCATCCCGTGAAGGCTTTCGTTCACTCATGTTAATTTGTCCGTCACTTCAAGGCTTTCAGATTCATGGACTTTGATAGCAGCGGAGTGTCCTCACACATGATTCTTCCTAGAGCCTGTTGTGGGCACCTCTAGGGTAAGACATAATTATTCTTTGTTTGTGATTCTACTGTCGTGGCAGTTATGTATTTTTCTGTTTCTTTTGCCTGCCTCTGCGGCTACTTGCAATCATCGTTAGAATTTTGCAAAGAATTCTAAAAACAAACAGGCAATGTTTATCAGTTATTCTAACACATTCAGCAAGTAACAGAGGTATTTGACATTTTTAGGCAAAAAGAAAAAAAATTCTAAGTCATATTTCATGCTTTTCCCAAATTTAAGTTCAATTTCCAATAGGTGCAAAAATAAATTAGCCGGCTATCCTAGATAAAAGATGCTAGAGTTACCCTCCCCCCCAAACTCGAGATGGGCATTGCCCTCAATGCACAAAACATGAAAAAATAAATAAAAGAAAAATAAATACAAGTTAAAAATAAAAAGAAAAGAAAACAGAAAAAGAAAAGAAAAGAAAAGGAAAAGAAAAGAAAAGAAAAGAAAAGAGAAAGAAAACTAAAAGTTTGCTGAGGGTTGAGAGGAGGCTGGAGTCTTGTCTGCTGAGAAGGAGGAAGGTGTTTGGATGACGAAACGGCGGCCGGCAGATGTCTTGGCGGCGGTCTTAGCAGGTGAAGTTTTTGCTTTCCGCGGCGGCTGGAGTCTTTTTGGCGTATGATGTGGCTCTTCTTGCGGTTCGACAGGAGGAGTGACAGGAGATGCGTCGCTCTCTTCTGAATTCGTCACGAAGTCCACAGGTTCGGTGGCTATTATGTGCCGCTTCCTTTTCCTAGTGCCTTCCTCCTTTGGTTCTGTCGCAGGGATAAATGCCATTGGGATGGGTGATGTTGCTGCTACCACTGCTGTTTCTAGCTCCGTCGGTTGTTGATCAATCTCCTCTGATGAGGAGGTGTGTGTCACTGTCTTTGTTGTGCAAGCAGGGGAAACGTGTTTGTTGTCACTAAATTTTCACCTCGGTTTAAAATAATCTGAAAAAAAATCATTTTCCCTTTAAATAATAAAAGACCCACCCTTTTTAAATTAAAAAAAAGCAATAAAAACCCATCTTTCAAAACCCATTTCTAAAGCCCATTTCAAAAGGGAAAAAACAGAGCCCATTTTGAAGCCCACTTTTAAAGAAAAAGGAACAAGGCCCATTTTTATTTTGAAGCCCACTTTTAAAAAAAAAAGAAAAAAGGAAAGAAAGGAAAAAAATAATTTCAATAATTATGATTCAAAATGATTATAGAGAAGTGAAAAAGGAAATAAAAATATTAAATGTAATAAAAAAACAACAAAAAAATGTCAAAACAGCAAAAAAAGAAAGGGAGTCTGTCGTGACACTAGGGAGTCCGTCCGCCGTCTACTGGTCACAGCCGGTGACGTTGCCGGTACCGGCCGGTCCGCCTCTCTGTCGTCGTCACGTGGCCACCAACCCCGCTCACCGCTGCCGCCTGTGCTCGCCGGAATCTGCAAAAAAACCGAGATGAGTAGTTAAACCCTAGGCTCGAATCAAGGGGAAAATTCAGCTCGAATATTCAACCAAATCGGATGAGGATAGAGGGCTATTGCTGAGAATCAACCCCTTGGTCGGATTTAGGCTTCAATTTGGGGATTAAATCCCGATTTTGCTTGAATTTGAAGCTCAATATTTAGTATAAATACCCCTCCCTTTTACTTGTTCTTCACACACAAATTGAAGAGAAAAACACTTGAAAAGGTTATGGAAAAATCCGAAAAATTCTTTGAATTTTTCAAGAGTTTGCTGGAAATTTTTGGAGCAAAAGTTTGAGTTTGGGAGTAATTTTCCAGAGGCGGTTTGGAGCATTTCGAGAAGCCCGGATTCGAGTTCTTCGTTCATCGTTTTCCCGGTTGCTTTCTCAAAGTCAGAAAATCGTTCGCGATTCCAGTAACATTTTCGTTTTAAAATTCCGTTTTAATTTTACTTTGATCTTAAAAATTTTTGCATGCTTAAAAAATGTTGTTAGGATTATTTTGATCTTTAGGAATGAATAAATAAGTTTTAAAAGATATTTAGATTTAAAATACTTGAATAAATTAAATAAATATAGGTAAATTGAAAAACTTGAAATTAGGTATTTAATTAGAGGAAATAATAATATGTGGGTTGAAATAATAAAGGGGCTTGATTTAAAATATAAAAAGATTTTTATAAAATTTAGTTTTTAATACTAGATGGGCAAAGTGTTTTTTTAAAAAAAGAAAAAATAATAAAGATGTTTTTTTTTAAAAAAGAAAAAGAAATAAGTTTTTAAGAAAAAAATAAAAAAGTTTTAAATAAAAGTTTAGGCTCTAGGATAAAAATAAATTTTTCGAAAGAAAAATAACTTAAAAGAAGTTTTTTGGGGGAAAATAAAGTTTTTTTTTAAAGGGATCGTTCTAAAAGAAAAAAAAAAGGAAAAATGAAAAAAGAAATGAAAATGAGTTTTTTTAAAAAGAAAAAAATTCTTTTGAAAAAGAAAAAACATAAAATGGTAAAAAACATAAAAAGGAAAAAATGTAAAAAAGTGTCTTGATTTTAATAATAATTAAAAGAAGTAAAAAGAAATAAATGTCTTTAAAAGGAATAATAAAAAGGGAAAAAAATTCATAAAGAATAAAAGTTGCTTGCTTGTTTTAGAAATAGGTGAAAACTTAGGATTATGGGCTAAAGCTTAGATAGAGACATGTTTTGTTGAAAATGTTCTTCACAAAAAAAAAAATACACTTAAGCATACTGAAACATTAAATTAGGAGTAAAAGAATTAGACGTTTTTTAGGGTTTTTAATCGAACTTAGAAGAAAAAATAAAATGCTCAACGCACCTAAATCTCTTTGTTGATTGCAAAAGTGAAATTAATTTAATGTGGTGTCTTATCAAGCGGGAATGACGGGTTAGCGTCAGAAATGTTGGCGGTGATTAAAGTTCATCTCCCGGACGATAAGGCTGTTAAATAGACTAATATTCATTAAACGGACAAATAAAGTCGAACCCTTTTGAACTTACAAATTCCAGTTTTGAAAACTATTTTAAAACCAATTAGGTACCAATTTTGGGCGTCGTGGGGGTGCTAATCCTTCCCCACGCGTAACTAACCCCCGAACCTATTTTCTAATTTTCGCAGACCAAAATCGTTGTTTAATTAAAACCAAAAATGTTTTATTGAAATAACCCTATTTTTAAAAGTCATCCAATCACACTTTTTTTTCAAAAAAATATTGGTGGCGACTCCGTGTTTTTTTAAAGTGTTTTCTAAAAAGTCGAAGCCTCCCTAAAAAGCAGTTGCGACAGCTTGGCGACTCCGCTTGGGAAGTGTTTTTGTTTTTTAAAATAAAAACAAAGAGGGTCAAGCCACAAATTGGTTTTAAATGTTTTTTACAAAAAAATGTTTTTTTAATATATATGTATGGAATTTGAAAGTTCACACTAGGTTCAGTTTATTTGTCCGTTTAAATCAATATAATTCTATTTTATGCATTTAAGACTTAATCCCAAGCTCTATTCCCGAGCTTCGTCCCGTTCATTTAAGTGTGGGAAACACGCTTTGCTCGTGTAAGAATAACGATTCTTCGTATGACCATCGCAAAGTACCTTCGGGACTTAATCCCTTTGCCTTCGTAAGGATATTGATTCTTCAAGAAGGTTTCGGTGGTGAGTCCTCCTGAGTTGAACTCAATTCGTTTGTAGCCTATAATGGGTGAGAATCGAGGACCTTGCTACTCTTAGTAGAGGATAGCAAGGACAACTCGGGTACCTTTTTTAGAACCAAACCAAGCTTGAGAATTTAGAGCCTACTCCTAATAGAGCCATGCGGAAAGCCTAGGGTGTTGAGTCGTAGGAATAATCCGTGGAGACATGTCCTGAAATGTTGGAATGTTGGCCCAGGATTATTATGTAATTATTTTGGATCTTTTAGGTTTTGTTTCTATTTTTTTATTACCAACCTTCGTGAGTGTGAGTTTTGTTTTGTAGCATATTTATTTGTTACTAACCTCTGTGTGTGTGTGAGTTTTGTTTTGTAGCATGTTTATTTGTTACTAACCTTCTTGTGTGTGAGTTTTGTTTTGTTTTTGTAGCATATTTATTTGTTAATAACCTTTTTTGTATGAGTTTTGTTTTGTTTTTATAGCATATTTCTTTATTGCATGCATCCCATATTTAGAAGGGGTTGATTTTGGATAATTGTTCAAATTATGAATGGAAAGCTCTTTAAAAAGGAGGAGAACCAAGTACGTGACAATGTTGGCGACTGAAGCTGCAACCCTTCGTCAATACATCAAGCCCGTTGGAGAAGTTGGACCAAGGCTCATGTGGCTAGTTGAAGAAATCAGGGAGTTAAGCGTTCAAGCAGAAAGATATTTGTAATTCACAAAAGATGTAATATAAGCTTTCGAATTTAATAAAGAGTTTCCTTTCATGAGCAGATTTTCAATGGAATTGATGGCCCTTCGACTGCATTCATGCATTTGCACTGTTTTGCTTGCTTCGTTGTTTGCTTTTGTGAATTCGTTTGTGCACACATATATTTGCTTCCATGCATTTGTTTTTTTGTTTGCATTAAAAATGTTTCAATCATTGCATTCATGCATGTATAATAAAAAGAGTAATTTTGACAAATTTCATTTAAGTAAAAGATCCCGAGCAAAAACGACTCGAGACATGAGCACTGAGGAAAGATTTACAACTTTGGAAGCAAATCAGAAGAGCATTTGTGACAAGCTTGAGAAGATGGTAAATAATCTGAGGAAAGAGATTGAGATATCACACCAGAAAACAATCAGCCAAATCGCAACCATGCTTGGGTTCAAGGACCCAGAAGCAAGAGAAGACATCAACACTTTCAC
Organism: Hibiscus trionum; assembly: GCA_030270665.1. Taxonomy (NCBI): domain Eukaryota; kingdom Viridiplantae; phylum Streptophyta; class Magnoliopsida; order Malvales; family Malvaceae; genus Hibiscus; species Hibiscus trionum. The sequence goes on along the minus strand of BSYR01000057.1, from coordinate 22,448,626 downwards.
AGGGGTGGCTTTCGTACAAAAGGAAGTGGCTTCACCTAAAGTCAAGATCTCAGAATCTTCTGCTCGTACTAAAAACAACACCGACGAGGTTCGCAGCCCCGAGATGCCTGACCTCAATGAAGAAACTAACATAGCAAAGGTCGAGAAGAAATGGGAAGACCGCTACGAGAAGCTGGTGGAAATGTTTAAAGTCTATCAAGAAGGAAACATTTATGGTGGCAATGATGCTAGAGACTTGAGTCTAGTTTCGGACTTGGTGGCACCTCCAAAGTTCAAGGCCCCTAACTTCGAGAAGTATAATGGAACTACATGCCCATTGGCACACTTGACTATGTACTGCCGGAAAATGTCACCGCACTTAGAAAACGAGAAGTTGTTGATCCACTGTTCCAAGACAGTCTATCTGGGTCTGCTATCTGATGGTATGCTCAATTGAGTCGGGCCAACATACGCACTTGGGGAGATTTGTCAAAAGCTTTCCTCAAACAGTGCGAGTATGTAACAGATATGGCCCCAAGTAGGAATGTATTGCAGAATTTGGAACAAAAGCCCAACGAGAGCTTCTGCCAATATGCTCAGAGATGGCGTGATGTGGCAGCCCAAGTTCAACCTCCACTGTCGGAAAATGAGGTTACTCCAATGTTTGTGAAGACTTTAAATGGACCTTTCTATGACTACATGTTAAATCACGCCACTAAAGGTTTCGCAGACATGGTCATGAACGGAGAATTGATATTGGTAGCCATAAGAAATAGAAGATTTGAGAGAGACGAAGATGACGAGGATGAGCGCGTTTAGAGTTTTGTCACGAAGTCGTCGGAGGCAAGATTTGCCGGGATTTGTGCTTTCATGGAATAAAACTTAGTTTTCTCTAGATAGTTGGGATCATGCTTAGAACCAACCCTCTTGCTTTTGCCCGCAAGCATTAGGGATCTTTTGTAAGGGCATCTATGTCATTTTACTTGTTTAAATATACATTTTTTTCAAGTGGCAAACATTTCTCATTCTTGTTTCATCCTTTTCCCTTTTTCCCTTTTTATCCATTTCTTTTCAAGCATACATCTTCTTTGCAGAATCCCTATTATTGATTGTATGAATGATTCTTGAATCTAATCCCAAGATAGGGGCAAAATGTGTGTTCAGGTTTAATATACAAATTTTGAGTGAATTTACCTCTCAGACATTGCTGTTAGGGTCATTGAATGAAGTGATAACTCTAAAACATCTACCAACTGAAGACTACTTTTCTTCGACGGTATTTATGTGTGAAATGACATTTGGCATTCCTTCATTTCCCTTCACGAATAAGGAAAATCAATTTTCTGTCCCTCTTTGAGCCTAATATTTTTTCTTGTGATTTAACCGTAACCAATGATCACTCCCCACACCGGGGGCAAAGAAAATGAAAAAATTGTTTGAAAGAAACATGTTAGATTAAGTTGAATGTCTTAAACTCCAAATGAAAAGGACACAAAAAGAAAGAAAACAAGCAAAAGGATAGAAAAAAGGAAAAAAAGAAAAAGAAGAAAGAAGAAGAAAAGAGAAGAAAATGAAGAAGAAGAAAAAGAAAAAGAAGAAAAAAGAAGAGAAGAGAAGAAGAGGAAGAAAAATAAATAAAGAAAAAGAACGTTGAAGGGTGAAGGAAACTTTGAAACAAGTCCTTCAAATGAGACATGTAAAGGAAATGAACTCTAGGGTGAAAACGCAAAATGGGCAGTCTAGAGTAATCCAAAGAATAAAAGAAGAAGAACTGAGATTTCATCAGGAAAGTTGATCCTTGGTTCAATCATCCTTAAAATATGAATTTGAGCCTTTATATCCTTTCTTTGGCAACCCGAGCCTAGCCTACATTACAAGCCTTAAAAGACCATTTGGATCACACGTGAATATTTGAGAAAAGGAGTACGTCTTTAGAACACATTCCGCCTAATTGAGTTAACCTTTCTTCAGGGACCTCGAGCTTCTAATGTCTGATTGAGATTAGAAAAGTGGGAAATTTAAAAATTGGGGAGTGTGTAAGTAAAAGAGAGCCACCAAAAGTGGGTTACTATCCGGTTGATGGATTCTTGAATCATTCATGCTTTGGATTTTGGGGCATCTGATTTTTCCATTTTCTTGTGTTTGCCATGACTATTTTCCCCTATTTTTAGCCTTTCCTTGCGTTTGCTATGACTTTTTTCTTGAACTATCTTTTCTTGCATCTTACTGTTGCGTGTAAAATAGTCTATCGCAATGTAGTGCAAGTGTACACGTCGCAAGTAATAAAGTGATACGGAGTATCGGATATCGTCTCCACAGGGACTGGAAATATCTCTATCCTTGAATTGCTGCACAAGAAAGAAAATAAGTTTAATAGAATGTTTGGAGTAATCTTGAGAAATAACTAAAGTAACAGGTAAAGAAATCAGATTGAGAAAACAAGTTGGAATTGATTTGCTCAGTAGTGCAGGTGTTGCACTCTGCAGAAGGCTTTCTGTTGCGTCTGTCGTCGTGCCTGTCGCGGCAGCACCTGTCACGACAGAGGTCTGTTGATGTCACGGCATCGATCAACAACTCTGTACTTCAAGCTTGGCAAGAATCAATGGAGTGACTTGCCCTATCCCTAGGTCCAAGTCTGTCGATGAACACGTATTGGATGATACCTCCCAGCGTGAATCAAAGGAAGAACACCGATGTTTGTGAATTCTTTATTAGCCACTAAACCTCATCCTATCCCTAGGTCCGAGATAGTTCAACCATAAACTGGAGAACTTGTACTCACTCCTTTCGTATACTTAACTCTCCCGATATTAAGTAAATATATAATCTTACAATGCTCTCCCGATACTCTTGCAAGATGTTGAAACCAGAGTAAATAAACTTGAAGTTTTATTTGATTTGAACAGAAAATCCTAAAAACAGTACAATCCTTACAACTACTTTACAAGATCAACCCTTAGCCTTAGGGGAAGTTTAGAACATGGTGAAGAAAGAGAAACGACTAGGGTTTTGGGGGAAGATGGCTAGGAGATGGATATCATTCTCTAGGTCGAATTACATGCCTTTATATAGTCCTTGGGTCCAAGTTTTCTAATATGGCAAGAATACAAGTTTAAATTAAAGTACAACTTTATTAGAGACTAAATCTTCTGAGTAGATGTCTTTAATTCGTCCTCTTTTCTTGCTTTAACTTTATTCCTCGAACTTTGGACCCGACCTTCCTTCTGTTTCAGGGCTCAAAAAAATATGGGAGTAGTCCACGACAGACCGGCTTAAAATCCTCTATATGTTGAGCTCCACTTCGCTTTTCCACCTCAATGTCTTTACTGTCGTCATCTCTGCCACGACAGATATAACGACAGGCGATGTTCTGCGTCCTTCCGCTCCAGCTCTGCAGCTCGCCTCTACTCCCTTGCTACCCTGGATGTTGTCGCGGCAGATACCTGCAAAAAGTAACCGAAATTAGCAGCATATGTGTAGTTTTATCTAATTGTGATGTGAATGCAACAATCTATCCTAAAATGCAACTAATCATGCTTGAGTGCAGAAAAAATAAGGGTAAATGAGGGATAAAATATAGAACTTTTATGCACTCAACACTTACAAGTAGGCTGACACAGATTAATGAAAAGCAAAGGATTTCTTGGTATTGATCTCAACTGTAGGAGACCATGAATGAATGTTTTCATCACTTCAGAAAACAATTGAACCTCAGTTTGATTGGGGGCATCGCCTTGCATGAGAAGGTAAAAGAAAAAGCACATGCATTAAAGAGTTTGAAGTGGGCCGTGTTGTCAAGAAAAGATCCACATATAATATAAAAAAAACTCAGAAGTATGAAAAGAGATAGAATTGCACTTGATAAGCACATGATGCCATCAGATTGGGGCAGTCTACAAGCCCTCAGTATTAATAGGCGTGAGAAGAAGAGATTGAAGCACCAACATCATTCGAAGATATTCAAGGTGGAAATAAGCTTTCACATACAAGCAATTCAAGGTGTCCTGCAGGGGCAAGAATTTGAGAATTCACAAGAAGCATTGAAGATGCTAGATTAGGGGCATTCGAAGACTTGAAGCTTTCAAAACCACAAAAGGAAGCTTTTCACTCAACATTGATATATCAACTACATTGGTAAAAGATCTTGAGACAACTGACTACGAGGGACGAATGTTTCCGATGAAGCAAAGAGATATGAAGAATGAGAATGATGAAGCAATGACAATGGAAGGAGTCTGTCCTTCCAATCAAGAGTACATGATCACTGGATTAAGTGAGCAAAGATCGGATGTTTTCCTATGAGTCGAAAAGAATACAGAGAAAAAGTACAAATGCTTATTTGGATTTAAGCGAGTAAACATGTGGAAAAATTAATTTTGAAAAATATTCAAAAAAGAAAAAGAAATGAGACATGCATTCACGTTTTAGGCATCCCTAGGGGCATGCACATAATAATTGCATTAAGTATTGCATTTTTCAAGTACATGAAAGACCATTCGGAAAAAGAACCCGCCTATCCGCTCGGGCATTTGGAGAATGGAACCCGCTTATTCATCCAAGCGTAAGGTGGATGAAACACTTTTTGGAAGCTGCTTATTCATCCGAGTCTGAGGAGGATGGAACCCATTTTTAAAGCTTGCTTATTCATCGAAGCGTAAGGTGGATGAAACACTTTTTAGAATCCGCTTATTCATCCAAGCATAAGGTTGATGAAACACTTTTTGGAACTTGCTTATTCATCCGAGCATGAGGAGGATGGAACCCCTTTTTAAAACTTGCTTATTCATCCAAGCGTAAGGTGGATGAAACACTTTTTGGAACCTGTTTATTTGCTTGTGCATGAGAAGGATGGAATGTAACCCCCTTAGCCCGGTCTAGACGGATGACCCGAACCAAGGAGCTTACACGGGGAAAACTAAAGCCAACTCGATATAGCCGACTTCGATTAGCGACCCTTTTTTTCTTTTTTTTCTTTTCTTGATGCAATTTAGATCCTATGTGATCGTCAAAGAGCATAGGAGGAAATAGCACAGCGATCGGATTTCATTTAGGGTTTAATTGCATAAATTAAGCATTTAGGGACCAAAATGTAATTTCTGTAAATACAAGGGCATTTCTGATTTTAAGGTTACCAATGTTCGATTACTCATATTTCATGCTTCTCTGCAAAATTTCATCTCAATCAGATCATCCAAACTCACCTAATTACATACACGAAGTTCAGGGACTAAAATATAACGTTTCAGAACTTTAAAAGATGCTTTTAACAGATTTTAAAGGACATGTATCGGTACACCTAGGGACCATATAGATACGCAGGAAGGTAGTGGCCAAACTTGGGATAAAGGTATCGATACACCTTCTCGAGTATCGATACGCCCTTCAAACTTTGCCCAGGCGTATCGAAACGCTCCTCAATCTTATCGATACCCCTAGACCATTTGGCACAAATTTTGCTTATGTGTATCGATATGCAAGCCCGAGTATCGATACACATACCAGAAGTATACCAAAATCCGCCACAAATTCACATTTAACATCACCGAATCATCACCAAACCATATGGACATGTTAACAACATCAAAACTAACACAAAGGCATCCAATTCTAAACACATGGAAAGCATTTGGGATAACATCACAAGGAAGCAAGGCATATAAAAGAGCATGCTATAACCAAAAATCATAAGCATCCCAAAAGGGAAGGTAAAGTAACAAAACAAATATAATGGCCTTTTACAAACCAAAATGAGCACACATAACTTGCTGCAACTCAAGGGAGTCCAAAACACATCTCCCAAAACAACCATTAAATCCCATTGCCATATATCATTAATAAGGTAAGTGTAAAACATCATACTTGAGCTTGTCTACTCCTTGGATTCCTTCAAGCCTCATTGCTGCCCAAAATGTCTCAATTATATGCATTGTTGGTAAAAGAGAGTGTAAGCACAATAGCTTAGTGAGGCGTGCTCTAAAAACACCAACACAACAATCAAGCTTTTAAAACATAAATGTTGCGTGTAAAAGAGTCCTATCGCAAATAGTATAAGTGTACACGACGCAAGTAGTAAAGTGATACTGGAGTATCGGATATCGTCTCCACAGGGACTGGAAATAACTCTATCCTTTGATTGTTGCACTAGAGAAAGAAACAGTTTAAGTGACTTGGTGATATAATCTTGAGTAAAAACTAAAGTAAAGAATGAAGGAATCAGCTTTAGAGAATAGGCTGGTGTTGATTTGCTCAGTAGTGCAGGTGTTGCACTGTTAGAGAAACTTCTGTCTTTTGTCGTCGTTCCTGTCGCGGCAGCACCTGTCACGGCAGAGGTCTATTGATGTCGCGGCAGCGATCAACAACTTTGTACTTCAAGCTTGGAAAGAATCCCTGCTATGACTTGTCCTATTCCTAGGCCCAAGTTCTGTTGATGAACACTTCTTGGATGATACCTTCCGGCGTGAATCGAAGGGTGAACACCAATGTTGTTGAATTCTTCCTTAGCCACTTAACCTCGTACTTATCCCTAAGCTGGGATGGTTTAACCATAAACTAGAAAACACGTATTTATTCCGTTCGTATGCTTGATTCTCCTGATATCAAACAAATGGATAACCTCACAATGCTCTCCCGATACTCTTGTGAGATATGAAAAACCAGAATAAATAAACTTGAAGCTTTTATTACTTGACAGAAAATTCCTAAAACAATACAATCCTTGCAACTACCTTACATAATCAACCCTTAGCCCTAGGGGGAGTTTAGAACATGGTGGAGAAGAGAAAACGACAAGGGTTTAGGGGAAGACGGCTAAGAATGAGATATCCTTCCCTAGGTAGAATTACATGCCTTTATATAGGCCTTGGGTCTAAGTTTTCTAATATGGAAAGAATACAAGCTTAAACTAAAGTACAACTCTATTAAAGATTAAATCTTATGAGTAGATGCCTTTAATTCGTCCTCTTTTCTTGCCTTGAGTTTCTTCCTTGGACTTTGGGCTTGGCCTTCATTCTGCCTCAGGGCTTAGAAAAATACGGGAGTGGTCCACGACAGACCGGCTTGAAATCCTCTATCTGTCGAGCTCCACTTCACTTTTCCACTTCTCCATTCTGTCATCATGGCTGCCATGGTAGTAGCCACGGCAGTGTTTGCTTCTCGACTCCCATTTTGCGATCCACCTCTGCTCCTTTGCTGCCCTGAGTCTGTCGCAGTAGATGCCTGCAAAAGTAACCAAAATCAGTAGCAACGGTGCCATTTTATCTAATTATGATGTATATGCAGAATTCTATCCTAAATGTAATGAATTACGCTTGAATGCAGCAAAAATATGGGTAAATGAGGGGTAAAATATAGAACTTTTATACACTCAACACACCCCCAAACTCAAGTTCTTGCTTGTCCTCAAGCAAACACTACCTAACTAAAAATAAAAACTTTTTCATTTGGCTTAATTCAGTGAACTTTTCATTACCTACCACACATTCTCTATCAAGAGCATTACCTTGTCGGGCATTTCTGGATTTATCCGGAATAATGCTATAGTTCTTGTGCAGTGTGTGTAGGTTTTGTGAACAAATATGTGCCTAGACTCCTTTAGCTTACCAGAATAGTCATGCTTACAAACTTGAGTTTTATGCCATTTTATTTTTTCTGGAGGCAATTCTTAGGCTCCTTTAGTTTTTTCTAACTTAAGCTCAAAGAAAATCTTCCTAAAATCCTTGTAAGGCAGTTTTGCAAGTAAGTGAGTCTAAATTGTTTCTTCCTTTTATTTCTTTCCTAGAGCAAGTGATAGGCACCTCTAGGGGCAACTCAAGTGGGTAAACATTCCTATTCTAGTGCACAACAGAAGTTTAGACAGCATAAGAGTCACAAAGGGTGTTCTAAAGATTATCACTATAGAAAGGCTCTAAATAGTTCCTAAAAACACCCTAAAGGCACTGTCACGATAGAGTATGTCGCGACAGGTAAGTTCAGTTCAAAGACTTAAGCCAATTTTTTTTTACACAAAAATAAACTTAAAATGAAGCATAAATTAAAGACACAACTTACAGGTTCATTAATAGAGGGATGCCCACCCCCAAACTCGAGGGTTGCATTGCCCTCAATGCATGACACAATAAAAATGAAAAACAGAAAAGAAAATACATCATAGAATAGATAAAACAACAAAGACAACAAAATATAAGAAAAGAAACTTAAGTTGAGGAGCTGTCATCGCTGTTGTTGCTGACTTGGAGCTGCCGACGGGCAGTGACCTTAATGGCAGGGGCTGGCGGTTGTTGGGGGATGCAGAGGCCATTTTCTTCTTAGCCTCTCGAGGTGGCTGGACGCGGGTTGGTGAGATGTGTGAGGGTTGGTCCAGGACCTCGAGATCATCAGTGCTGCTGCTGCTGCTGGCAGTTCTGCTGTGGCAGGGTCCTTCGACAGTCTCCTTCAGCTTTTTCCTTTTCATCGAAGGGAAGTCCTTGGAGATGACTCGGGCTACAGATGGCTCGGAGTCAGAGTCCTGCCAGATGGAGGATGAAGAGAACCCTTCAAAATATTTTGGGTCGATCTCCGGTGGGGGGATCCTTCCTCTTCTCTCCTCTAGGAGTGGAAGATTTTCTGCCGCCTTCGCCGGTCGTGGCATGTGTGGGTGTGGAGGTAGCAGAGGGAGTTCTAGGTCTCACAGCAGGTGTTGGTGCAGCAAAGAAATTTTCTGGGAAGGAGGGGAATTGCACATGGGTAATATTTAAATCATTCTTGATAAAGTTTATCGTTGCGGCAGTGAAGTCCCTCATAAAGCCCATCAGGCCGAGCTGTCGTTCCTCCATCCTTTGCAGTGTCGTCAGAATCTGGCTGGAGGTGTCTGCTGGTGGTGGTGCTGTAGTCTGCTCTGGGTCTGCTGCGACAGGGTCAGGGGAGCTAGGGTCTGCTGTTGGTTCTGTCGCGGCAGATGGGTTTATGTATGACAGAGGAGTGGTAGCATTCAATTCCATCAGACTGTAAATATTCTGTTGTATCCACCCCTTCCCTTGGACCTTCACGTCCTCATTGATTTCTGGCACGTTGTTGCCCCGACAGATTGTGGTGATGAGATAAGGGAAGGCTAGGGGGCCTGACGATCGGAGAGCACACTCGAGAATACCGACTCAGATGTAGCGGCCGACGTTGATTTGTTGTTCGTTTAGAATCGAGTGGACAAGTGCTAACCTCTATCGGTCGACAGTGGTGTTGTGGGAGGTAGGCATGAGGCGTTTCTTGACAAAGTGGTTCCACATCTTAGCTTGACGGGTAAGCTGGGTCCTCCTCACAGTCCATCGATGCTTTGGGTCTTCGTTCCACTCCGTGCCTTCCTCGGTCACTTCTCCCATGACAGCGTCATAGTCTGCCGGCGACAGATGCTTCACAAACCTCCGGCGGGCGTCCTCCTTCTTGCTCACGTACAACCCATATAGTGTATTTGTGTACGCTGGCTCGAGAGAGATTTCTTTGCCTCGAACAATTACTGTCGTGGCATCCTTACTATTGACGACAGCGTAGAATTCTCGAACGAGGGTTACGTTCATTTCCTCGGGCTGGGCAGCAAATTTCTACCACTTGAGGGCTTGTATCTTCTTAGCAATGAAACCTTCTAGCCCTAGCTCTCCCGTTTTTAGGGAATAGATGAACCCTCATTCCTTCCACATTTCCCTCTTCTGGAAAGAACGGTAGCACCTCGAGGCTGAGTCTGTGGATGCGAACCGGTTTGGTATGCCGCTGTGGCTTGGGGTTGACACTGCCGTGGCAGAGGTGGAGGCAGCGCTGCGACGAGTGTTTCTGCTGGCCGTTGGAAGGATGTAACGCCCTGGTTTTGGGCCTATATGTTTTAAACATCGGATCAGACCAGTTGAGAACGGTTCGAATCGCGTAAGGTGACTTTTGGAAATCAAGGATCGGGATAGGATAAAATTGTGGTAAAAATGGTTAAAATCCTCTAAAAATATAATTAAGGGGTTGGTCAAGTCAATTTTACAAAAAGAAAAATGGAAATTGGACATTTTGAATGGTGACCAAATTGTAAAGTTTCAAAACTTGGGAAAATGTAATTTTAAAGGTGGAAGCCAAAATCTTAGAATCTTTAGGGGGCTTTAAGTCAATTTGACCTTTCTTCAAATATGACATGTGTTTTAAATAGATTTCAATTAAAATAAGATATTAATTAATTGGTAGTTAGTGGATTTTCATTTTACGTAACTACCAATTCCCTCTCATTTTAGACAAACTCCATTTTCTCTCATCTTTTCCAGAATTCTTTCTCTCAAAAGTTCTCTCAATTTTTTTCTAAATCAATTTCAAGAGATTTTCTTTAATTCTTCAAGATCTTTAGAAGCAAAACTTGTCATCCATTGAAAGAAGCAAGGATTAGAGGTAAAACCCGTTCTCAACCTCTAGTCTAAGTTCTTTATTCAAATTTCCAAGATATTTGGCTTCTATTAACTATTTTTTATTGAGTTTTCAATATAGTTTTGATTTGAGATCAAATTCATATGAAAATGTGAGTGAAATCTTGATTTTCGGACTTGATGAGTTGGGCACTGTTTTGTGTTGATTTTAATTGATTTGTAAGATGATTTATATGTTGAAATGTTGTGTTAATAACATAGATCCCGAAATCCTTGCGATCCTTGAGTTTCTTGGTAGTTTTAAGTCTGATCTTGGGGTGGAATGATGGAATCTTGATGGCTAGAGGTATAAGGATGAGTTAGGTTGTTTATTAGATGTGTTTTGATGTTGTTAATGCTTTAGAAGTGTTGCATGATGGCTGGGCTTGGTTTAGGAGGCAATCGCTTGAGTTTTCGGTTGTGTTTGAAGGGTATTTTGGTGTAGTTTGAGTGGGCAACGAGTCTAAAGATTGTTGTTAGTGTTAGAATGCATTTTAATGCCATTAGATCTTTGTTTTGATGTTGTGAAAACAGGGGATCTTGATCCGGAAGTTCACGAGGTGATTTTGGAGGCTTCGGAGGTGTAATTTTCGTGTCGGCGAAAAAGACTTCGCGTATCGGTGAGTGGAAATGAAATTTTCTGCTTTGTAACGCTTTGGCGTACTCGTGGGAGCTTAGTGTAAGTTTGATACGCTTAGCTAAGCTCAAATGTAAGTGTTTCGGAAATCCCTCTCTTGGATATGTGTAAGTTGGTTGGAAATGCATTTGATGTAAGAGTGGATTTGTTTATTGTTTTTAAGCATGTTTAAGCATGGTTTAATGCTGGATTTTAATGTCATTATGGTAAGGATGCACTAGGTAAGTGATCCTTGGTTTTTATATGAAAATGCATATGGTGTTAAGCATGTGTACTTGTGGAAATGACATTGTGATTATGCTTGAAAAATAGTGAATTAATGTGGTTAATTAATTATATTGGCAAGTGATGAAATTGGTTTTTGGTTACTTTAATCGGATATAGTTAGCCGGCTATAGGATTGGGTGCATCGTGAATAAAGTCGCATTGGATATTGAGGGGTTGTGATTGAGCCATAATATCCATCCAAGTACCCTAACAATTGAGGTTAAGATCACAACCGTGAATGGTTAGTCCCGTGTGTGAGTCTTGTGTATGAGTCACATACTATCGTTAGCGGAATTATACAACTATCGATGAGTGATGTTGAGGGGTTGTGATTGTGCCATTAGTCTCCATCACGGGTGTTGAGGGGTTGTGATTGTGCCATTTGTCTCCACCTTGTGTAGTCCGGTAGTTTATAAGAAGCGTGAGGGACAACGTCTATAATCCGCATATTTGATTGCGTCTTGTGTTGAAAGGATTTGTGAACTATCACTTGAAAGTCAATCTAATTTAAATGATCTAAGTGAAGCATGAGATGCTTGTAAATGATGCAAGAGTGCATGAGAAATATGCGAATGATGCAAGAATGCATGATATGCTTGTTAAAGCATGAGCAAAGGTTTACTTGTTGTTTTATATTGATGCATATGTGCATGAGGTTTCAAAAGTGCATTGAAGTCTTGAGAAGACTTGTTTTATAAAGGGCATGTTTTGTAAAGCGATGATTTTGTAAAGTTGTGTTATGCATTGATTAATGTGTTTAACGTTCCTCACTAAGCTTATTGCTTACGCTCGTTTGTTTCATCAATGCAGAGAATTGAACATTTGGAGGCAGCTCAAGGGCAAGAGTAATCCAAGGTTTTTGTCAAAGAAAAGTATGTGGTTCCTCATTATTGTAATATGGTGCAATGGGTGGGATTTATACTTTTGAATGTTTGAGATGTTCCCTTTTACTTTGAGCATATTGGTTTGACTTTACTTGGTTTGTAAATGGCCTTTGGAGTTTGGATTTTGGATTATTTGGAGTTTGCCTTGTTTTGGTTTTAGCAAACTAGGAAGCATGCCTTTAGAGCCTTTGTTTGGGTGTTTGTTGCCATGTTTAGGCTATAGCTTAGATATGATGTTTGTTGATATATGTCCTTGATGTATGCATGAAGTGGCATGACTCGGGGTTGATTCGAGTGTGAAAAAGTGTGAAAACCCAGCATTTTCTGCTGTCACAGTGCAGGGTGTATCGAAACACCCTTAACTGTTTCGAAACATGGGACTGTAATGGCCATAGCGTTTCGGTACGGTTGAAAGTGTTCCGATACACTTTGGCTACTGGTGAAGCTCGTTTCGGTACTGGTCTTTGAACGCACCCGCGTACCGAAACAGTCAACACTGTTTCGATACGAGTGTTTCGGTACGGTGGTTGGGTGTTCCGAAACGGTTGACCGTTGGATGTTGTTTTTGAATTGTTTAAAGTTTCCATGTTTTACATTTTAGTCCTGAATGTTGTGGATGCAATTGCTTGAGCTTGGAATGTCTTCTTAAGCTGAAACTTGACAGAGAAGCATGTAACATGATTAATTACATATGGGTAAACTTAAATTCAGCCAAGTCCTTATATTTTCTGAAAATTACATTTTGGTCTCTAAAATGTGTAAATCATGCAATCGAGTCCCTAAATGTTTTCTAATCGCGTTGCCCTTCTCTCCTATGTTTCTTGAGTAACCACATAGGCTTAATTTGCATCTAGAGAAGATAAAAAGAAAAAAAAGGTCGTTAATCAAGGTTGACTTTTGGGTTGACTTTGGTTTTCCCCGTGTAATCTTCGTAGTTCGGGTCAAACGTCTAGGTCGGGCTAAGGGGGTTACAACGGAACTGTAGCAAAAATGAAAAGAAATTTCTAAGATCTAAAATAGAGGAAGCATGTTAAGAGAATGAGAATGAGATGAAAAATGAATAGGGAGTGGGGGTTTATATAGATTGGGGATTTTCTGCCCGTTGGGTCTGTATCGGCAAGCGCGAATAACAGGGCCAGCTGTTACGTGGTTTCTGATGCGTCTGTCACGCATTTCTGTGTCTGATGCGCGTCTGTTACGCATTTGCGTGTCTGTCGCGACAGCTCCATGATAGGCTATCTTTTCCGCGTCCGTCGCTACAGCTGGTGACTGGCTGTGACTGCGATGGGCTGGTTCATTCCTCATCTTTGCTTTGCTTCCTTTATTTCCTAAAAATAATTAAAGAAATAAACTGAATTAAAATCTTAGGACCTAAAAATAAATAAATAAAAATCTTAATTCCTAATAAATAAATAAATGAATTAAATAAAATTTAAACTAAGTTAAATTAGGGATGCCTTCAGGGGCATCTCCTAAAGTAACTACTTCATGCATCCTTGGGGCTTCAGTCCCCTGATAATGCTTGAGCCTCTGTCCATTGACCTTGAACTGGTGCCCATCCTTCAGTGATTTGATTGTAATGGCACCATGAGGGAAAACTTGGACAACCTGGAAAGGACCAGACCATCTAGATTTAAGCTTTCTTGGGAAAAGCTTCAACCTAGCGTTGAACAACAACACCTGCTGCCCAGGGCAAAACTATCGTGCCACTTCTTTGTTTTGTCCTTATATATCTTGGCATTTTCGTAGGCCATTGCTCGAATTTCCTCAATCTCATTCAAGTCTAGTAGCCTTTTCTGTCCTGCCTTATCCTAGTCCATATTTACTGTCTTTATAGCCCAGTAAGCTCTGTGTTCTATCTCAACAGGTAAATGGCAGGTTTTCCCATAGATGAGTCGATAGGGTGACATCCCCAATGGTGTTTTGAACGATGTTCTGTAGGCCCATAGTGCATCACTGAGATGTAGAGACCAATCCTTTCGAGTGGGTTTAACCATCTTCTCTAGTATGTTCTTTACTTCTCTGATGGATATCTCGGCCTGCCCATTGGTTTGAGGGTGGTATGTTGTTGCAATTCGGTGCTTTACTCCGTATTTCCTTAAAGCAGCAGCTATCACCCTGTTATCGAAGTGTCTCCCCTCATCACTAATTATCGCCCTTGGGATGCCAAATCTGGAGAAGATGTTCCTATGAAGAAATCTTTGTACAGTCTTGGCATCGTTTTTCTAAGTGGCGATTGCTTCTACCAACTTTGACACATAGTCCACTACCAGTAGGATGTACAAATTCCCACAAGATGATGGGAATGGTCCCATGAAGTCGATTCCCCATACATCGAAGATTTTGACTTCCAATATGTTCTGCAGTGGCATTTCATGCCTTCTCGATATGTTCCCAATCCTTTGGCACTTGTCACAGCCCTTGTAAAAAGCTTGTGCATCTTTGAACAGTGTGGGCCAATAGAGACCGGATTGTAGAACCTTGGTAGCAGTTTTGTTTCCACCTAGGTGTCCTCCATAAGGGGAAGCATGGCAGTGGTGAAGCACAGCTTCATGTTCGTCCTGTGGTATGCATCTCCTGATAATTTGGTCTGCACAGTGTTTGAAAAGAAGAGGTCCGTCGCAATAAAAATGTTTTGCATCATTTTGGAACCTCTTCCTTGCTTGGTAGTTAAGCTTAGGAGGTAATAACCCACTTACAATGTAATTAACAATGTCAGCATACCAAGGGGTTTCAGAAAGCTTACATGCCGTCATGGCTGTCGCGGCAGTGCTGGTGGCAGCAAACAACTGCTCATCTTGGAAGGTCTCTAGTATGTTGGTCTTGTCTGTGGATTGACTCTTTCCCGTCTCCAGCCTTGACAAGTGGTCTGCTACTTGGTTCTCAGTTCCCTTTTTATCCTTGATGTCAATGTCAAATTCTTGCAGCAGCAGAATCCAACGGATCAATCTAGGTTTTGCATCTTTTTTGGTGAACAGATATTTCAGTGCTGAATGGTCTGTATGGACCACCACCTTTGTTCCAAGTATATACGGACGGAACTTGTCGATTGAGAACACCACTGCTAACAGTTCCTTCTCTATCGTGGTGTAGTTGACTGGGCATCATTCAGTGTTTTGCTGGCATAGTAAATCACATGGAAGAGTTTATCCTTCCTCTGCCCTATTGCTGCCCCGACAGCGTAGTCACTGGCATCACACATTATTTCGAATGGCAAACTCCGGTCTGGTGGTTGTACGATCGGGGCTGTTACCAACTTCTCCTCTAATATTCTGAAAGCCTCAGTACATTCAGTATTAAAATCAAAGGGACGATTCTGTTCCAATAGGTGGCATAGGGGCTTAGTAATCTTCGAGAAATTTGCTATAAATCGTCGATAAAACCCGACATGGCCTAAGAAACTTCGAATCTCCTTGACTGTGGTGGGTGGCGGCAGCTTTTTGATAACCTCTATTTTGGCTCTGTCCACTTCTATGCCGCGGCAGCTCACCTTGTGGCCCAGTACTATTCCTTCATCCACCATGAAGTGGCATTGTTCCCAGTTTAAAACCAAGTCCGCCTCTTCGCATCTCTCAAGAACCTTCTGTAAGTTGCCTAAACAACCTTCAAAGCTGTCTCCAAAGAAGGAAAAGTCGTCCATGAAAATTTCTAGGAAATCCTCCACCATGTCGGAGAATATTGCCATCATGCACCGTTGGAAGGTTGCTGGTGCATTGTAGAGCCCAAATGGCATTCTCCGAAAGGCATATATGTCATACAGACATGTGAAGGTGGTTTTCTCTTGGTCCTCCGGTGTGATTGCTATTTGGTTATAACCTGAGTAACCATCAAGAAAACAGTAGTAAGGTTTCCTCGCTAATCTATCAAGTATTTGGTCAATAAAAGGTAAGGGGAAATGGTCCTTCCGGGTAGCTTTATTAAGCTTCTGGTAATCCATACAAACCCTCAAATGGTCACAGTCATGGTTGGGATTAGTTCGTTTTCTTAATTGGTTACCACAGTTATGCCTCCCTTTTTGGGCACACACTGCACCGGGCTCACCCACTTGGTATCCGAGATGGCGTATATGATTCTGACGTCGAGCCATTTGATAATCTCTTTCCTCACCACCTCTCTCATAGCCTCGTTCAATCATCTTTGGGCATCAATGGTCGGCTTATGATCATCCTCCAAGAGGATTTTGTGCATGCATAACGCCGGACTGATGCCTTGGATATCGGCTATAGTCCATCCAATGGCCTTCTTATGCTGTTGTAGCATTTTGATCAGTTGATGTTCCTGTTCCTGCATCAACTTGAAAGAGATGATTACGGGCAACGTATCATTTAAACCAAGAAAGACATATTTAAGCTGCCCTGGCAGGGGTTTAAGATCTAGAATAGGTGGCTTTTCAATGGAAGGCTTCTGGATTACATGTTCATTCGAGGTATAATTCAGGGGCTCGAAGAACTTACCTGGACGTGTGCCTATCCAATTTATCTCCTCAAGACCTTCAGTGTCGGATGTTTCTGTGTCTGATGAGTCACTGTCGTCTTTGCTGCCGTGACAGTCTTCCGGGTGACTGCGGTGGCAGTGACCAAACTGTCTGTCGTGGCAGCTCGACTTGATGTAGGGTTGGTCAAGGACTACTTCAGAGATTTCCTTGCACTCTTCTTCCGCATCAGCCTGTTTTATTGCTTGGAGAACATTGAGTTTGATTTGATGATCATTCACTCTCATGGTCAGTTCTCCTTCCTCAACATCGATCACAGTTCTGCCTGTGGCTAGGAAGGGTCGCCCCAGGATGATCGGTGCGTTTCATCTGCTTCACAGTCTAAAACAAGAAAGTCAGCAGGAAAAATAAATTTATCCACTCTTACCAGAATATCTTCGATCTTCCCTTCTGGTTGTACGTAAGAGCGGTCTGCCAGCTGTAGCATGACTGTCGTGGGCCTTGCTTGTCCAATACCTAATTTCTGAAACACAGATTTGGGCATTAGATTTATGCTAGCACCAAGATCACATAGTGCTTTGCCCACAAACTTATCGCCAATTATGCACGGTATGATGAAGCTCCCAGGATCCTTCTTCTTTTGGGGTGGATGCTTATGCAAGATTGTCATGCATCCTTCTATCATCTTCACCATTCCAAATTCCCCAAGTCTGGACCTTTTTGACTTTGCGTCTTTGAGAAACTTAGCCTAATCGGGCATCTGCTTGATGGCCTCTAACAACGGTATGTTAATGTGTACATGTTTAAAAATATCATAAATCTTTTTAAGTTGGTACTCTTGTTTCTGTTTCTGTTTCTATAACCACTGTGGAAAAGGAGGTGGAGGATGATAATCTTCAAGAAGTCCTTCACATGGAATTCGGATTTGAGGAGGTTTGAGTTCTTCAGCATCCTCTGTTTACTCCTCTGTCCCTTATACTATCGTGGCAGGTGTGTCGACAGCGGGTTGTTCTTCCTCTGTCGGGGCAGTGTTCACGGCAGGTGTTTCTGGGGTCGGATCCTCACTCGGTATGTTCTTCATCTCCGGCCCGTGTAACTGTTTCCCACTCCTAGTTGTGATTGCTTTACACTGCTCATGTGTGGGTTTTCTAGTGACCTCAGTATCACAAGGGAATCATCCGTTCTGCCTCGGCTTGATATACTGGAAACTTGGCCCATTTGTGTCTCCAAAGATTTTAGGGTAGCCTCATGGTTTTTCATCATCATCTCTGTGTTGTCCATGAATGACTCAATTTTCTTGACAAAGTGATCCATGTTCGCCATGTATGCTCCCGTCTGTGACATAAAAGTTGTGAAGGTCTGTTCCAGTATACTAGGTGCGGCTGTCGGCTGCTGTTGTGGCTGCTGCTGTGGTTGCTGTCGCGACAGAATTCTGGGTACCCCTTGGTTTTGGTTGTTCTGCATCGGAGGATTCGGTGCATTGTTCGGATTGCTCCAGGAAAACTTAGGATCTTTCCTCCAGTTGGGATTGTAATTGTTGGAATCATAATTTCTTAGCTTGTTGTAGTTCCCAACATGCATCCCTTCTTCCAACTGTAAAGGACGGTCTTCTGAACTGTGATTCCCACTACAAGTTTCACATACCTCTTCTGCAGAATATACGGCTTTAGAATCTTTCCGCTGCAGATTTTCGACTATCTTTGTGAGGTATGAAACTTGTGATTTCATCAAATTATCAGCTTCATAATCCTTTACAGATATTTCTCGTTTGCCCCCTCTCCTAGATGTAGGCAATTGCTCATCGTTTTTTGCTAATTTTTTCAACACTATCATTGACTCGTCTGGTTCCTTATCCAATAATAGCCCATTCGCTGCTGAATCTATTCTCAGTCGAGTGAGTGTGTTGGCAGCGTTGTAGAATTTGAAGACCTGATTCCACACGGGGAATCCATGCATCGGACAGTTCCTTAAAAGAGTTGTAAATCTATCTCATGCCTCGTGCATTGGTTCGTCATCTTCCTGTTGAAAAGTAGCAATCTCGTTACGCAATCTTTCAGATAAATGAGAAGTATTAAAACGAGAAAGGAATTCACGAGAGAGATCTGCCCAAGTTCGTATTGAACCTGACGTTAATTTATTCCACCAAGTTTTAGCTCTATCTCTCAATGAATGGGGAAATAACCGGAGCCTCAGTACTTCCAGATTTATTCCTGACAGTCTAAACGATCCACAGATTTCTTGGAACGTTTTCAGATGTTCTCGGGCATCCTCAGTTGCAAAACCACTAAACTGGCCAGCGGAATTTGTCATGCTGAACATGACAGGTTTTCAGCTCGAAGTTTTCAGCTTCCACGTCTGGCAAGGTGGTTTCCAGTTCAACATGGTCATTGACCATGTAGTCTCGACAGGACTGTCGTGCGACAGCAGAAAAATATTCAATGGAAGCATAAAGATAATTGTAATTCACAAAAGATATAATAAAAGCTTTTGAATTTAATAGAGTTTCCTTTCATGAGCAGATTTTCAATGGAATTGATGGCCCTTCGACTGCATTCATGCATTTGTACTGTTTTGCTTGCTTCGTTGTTGCTTTTGTGAATTCGTTTGTGCACACATATATTTGTTTCCATGCATTTGTTTTTTTGTTTGCATTAAATAATGTTTCAATCATTGCATTCATACATGTATAATAAAAAGAGTAATTTTGAGAAATTTCATTTAAGTAAAAGATCCCGCGCAAACACGACTCGAGCCATGAGCACTGAGGAAAGATTTACAACTTTGGAAGCAAATCAGAAGAGCATTTGTGACAAGCTTGAGAAGATGGTAAATAATTTGAAGAAAGAGATTGAGATATCACACCAGAAAATAGTCAGCCAAATCGCAGCCATGCTTGGGTTCAAGGAACCAGAAGCAAGAGAAGACACCAGCACATTCCCGGGGATGGCTTTCCTACAAATGGAAGTGGCTTCACCTAAAGTCAAGATCTCAGAATCTTATGCCCGTACTGAAAACAACACCGACGAGGTTCGTAGCCCTGAGATGCCTGACCTCAATGAAGAAACTGACATAACAAAGGTCGAGAAGAAATGGGAAGACCGCTACGAGAAGCTGGTGGAAATGTTTAAAGTTTATCAAGAAGTAAGCATTTATGGTGGCAAGGATGCTAGAGACTTGAGTCTAGTTTCGAACTTGGTAGCACCTCCAAAGTTCAAGGCCCTTGACTTCGAGAAGTATAATGGAACTACATGCCCATTGGCACACTTAACTATGTACTTCCGGAAAATGTCACCGCACTTAGAAAACGAGAAGTTGTTGATCCATTGTTTCCAAGACAGTCTATCTGGGTCTGCTATCCGATGGTATGCTCAATTGAGTCAGGCCAACATACGCACTTGGGAAGATTTGTCAAAAGCTTTCCTCAAACAGTACGAGTATGTAACAGATATGGCCCCAAGTAGGACTGAATTGCGGAATTTGGAACAAAAGCCCAACGAGAGCTTCCGCCAATATGCTCAGAGATGGCGTGATGTGGCAGCCCAAGTTCAACCTCCACTGTCGGAAAATGAGGTTACTCCAATGTTTGTGAAGACTCTAAATGGACCTTTCTATGACTACATGTTAAATCACGCCACTGAAGGTTTCGCAGACATGGTCATGAATGGAGAATTGATATTGGCAGCCATCAGAAATGGAATATTTGAGAGAGACGAAGATGACGAGGACGAGTGCGTTTAGAGTTTTTTTACGAAGTCGTCGGAGGCAAGATTGGCCGGGATTTGTGCTTTCATGGAATAAAACTTAGCTTTCTCTAGACAGTTGGGATCATGCTTAGAACCAACCCTCTTGCTTTTTCCCGCGAGCATTAGGGATCTTTTGTAAGGGCATCTATGTCAGTTTACTTGTTTAAAGATACATTTTTTTCAAGTGGCAAACGTTTCTCATTATTGTTTCATACTTTTCCCTTTTTTTCATTTTTATCCATTTCTTTTCAAGCATACATCTTCTTTACAGAATCCCTATTATTGATTGTATGAATGGTTCTTGAATCTATTCCCAAGATAGTGGGCAAAATGTGAGTTCAGCTTTAATTTACAGATTTTGAGTGAATTTACCTCTCAGACATTTCTGTTAGGGTCCTTGAATGAAGTGATAACTTTAAAACATCTACCAACTGAAGACTGCTTTTCTTCGACGATATTTATGTGTGAAATGACATTTGGCATTCCTTCATTTCCCTTCACGAATAAGGAAAATCCATTTGTTGTCCCTCTTTGAGCCTAATATTTTTTCTTGTGATTTAACCCTAACCAAGGATCACTCCCCACACCGGGGGCAAAGAAAATGAAAAATTGTTTGAAAGAAACATGTTAGATTAAGTTGAATGTCCTAAACTCCAAATGAAAAGGACACAAAAAGAAAGAAAACAAGAAAAACGATAGAAAAAGGAAAAAAAGAGAGAAGAAGAAAGAAGAAGAAAAGAGAAGAAAACGAAAAAGAAGAAAAAAGAAGAGAGGAGAAGAAGAG